>OZ007498.1:18858213-19304099 GCA_963931805.1 Microdon myrmicae | reverse complement strand
ACCTCGTGCGTAGTTTAACGTCGAATCATGAATTTATATTTTTTGCCGTTGACGTTTTATTTTATTATTTGACGCCAACGCGGTTTTTATTATTTTCTCTGCCAAGTAGATTTGCATAAAGTAGTTTATGCAAATTTACTATTTGGCGAGTTGTTCTCCGTTTAAAGGTAACGAGGGGAAACTAACGAAAGGGGATTAGTGGATGTTGGGGGGACCTGGACTCAAGATCGGTCCGTAACACATTCCAGTTTTTCTATCTTTTGGAGTTCTATCTTAAAGTACCTATCGATGACTTTATTGTTGTGCACATAGAAGGTGGTTAACGGTTCTCTTATAGCCAATTTGGCAGTGTTGCGGCGGCTTCGTTGCCCCTTATCCCACTGTGACTAGGAACCCAGAGCATTTTGACTTTAGTTTGCTTCTGGATTAGCTTATCCTGGATCAGATTGATGACTTTGAATTTGTTGTTTGTGTTTTGGATTGCTTGGATGGTGGATAGGCTGTCGGTGCAGATTAATGTCTTCTTTTTCTCCACTAGTTTGATTGCGTATATACAATGAAAATTGTATATCGTATTTTGGGTTGGTGTCTGCATTTCTATATGCAGGGTAATTCTTTTGTGGCAAAGCGCGAAATTGGTGGTTTGTTCGTTAGACAAGGGATCGTGGTCGGGTATATTTCAGCTGGACAAACAAGCTGCCCGACGCTGCTTGGGTCGTTGGACAAGGGAATCGCTAGCCAATGTGTATGTAAGAACATTGTTGTACACATGTGAGCCTGCGAATAGCCGACTCAAGGTTAATGTTCCCCGATTATGTGGTTACATTATATGTGAACCGAATTGTTTCTTTACAGGAGTAATATTTGACCTTTAAGAAATATGACGCTTGGTCGATAAAGAATTCTTTTAGACAAATTTTGCCGATGCGTTGATGCATGGAAAATGCCCTTGTGGGAGAAATTCTTTTTACAGGATCTTTAAGGTTATGCATTAAGATAACCTTAATATATGAAGCTTTTATAGATGCTAATGCATTTCATTAGCAGGAAACAATGGATTTTGAGGGGCTTCAGCACAGGAAGCTTGGGAGTGATTGGGCAAGTAGGCAGTGGCGTTTGCCGGAACCGCCACAATCGTACTTTGTAAAATTGTTTCCAAGGAAGCAATCCTCAATATAAGTCAGCTATACTAAGTTGTTTGTCGTTCTGACGAAATTTTATAATGATTATGTATGATGTTACATGCATCGGCTAGCAAAAATACTTTTCTTTCGGGGTAACGTCATCATCATCATCGACACTACAACCGGGAACCGGTCCTGGCCCCATTTAGCAAGTCCTGAGGCCTGTTAAATTTCCATAATGATTTGTCTTTTTTTCGGGCGAGGTCATTAGTCTTGCGCCAGAGGCTCCCCGACGGGGAATCGAACCCCGGTCTCCCATGTGACAGGCGGGTATACTAACCACTATACTATTGAGGAGCCGGGGTAACGTCATGAGAAGCTAATAGGTACAGACCAAAAGATTGTTCACATTTTCTTTCTTTGTAATATTTTGTCTTTTGACGTGTTCCCTTTCTATATATCCTGCTCGCATCGTCAATTTTAATGTTATAAGGTTTTTAATAATAATAAAGGATGCTTTTTACCCAAATTTTCCACATCGAATTATGAAACATTCTAAAGCAAAAATTATTGGAATATCTTTTAGGTGTTCAAATAAGTTTTTCACCGTTTTCTATAAAAAATTAGGAATTTATTGTGGAAGAACGGTACATACGTTTTATTCAAAGTATTGTCCATTACTAGACACTAGTTTTTCCCATCTTTCTGGCAGCATCCGGATACTACGTCGGAAGAACTCTTTGGCTTTTGAGGATAGTTACGAATCGACACATTTTATGGTATCGTCATATGTTATGTTGTTAAGTGCTGCTCGGATAGATCATGTGCCATGGATCGAAATAAGTGATAATCAGAAGGGCCAACGTCTGGTGAATACGGCGGGTGTGGTAGGACTTCCCAATGAAGCCTTACCAAATAGCTTTTCACCGGCACCGCAACATGCGCACGAGCTTTATCATGGAGAAGAATAATTTTGTCATGTCTGGAGTAGTAATGGGCGCGTTTTTCCTGAGTGCTCGGCTCAATCTCATTAATTGTGTTCGGTAGAGAACTCCAGTGATGGTTTCAGAAATTCATAATACACGACACCAATCAACGATTTTAAACGATGTGAAATTGCTTGTTGAGTTACATCTAATGTACGTGTAAGTTCTTTTTCCGTTTGGGATGGATCTTCCTCCAATATTGCTCCCAATTCCTTGTCTTCGTACACTTGTGGAAGGCCACTTCGATCTTTGTGTTCCACATCAAACTCACCGTTTTTAAACTTTTGAAACCACTCACGACAACTTCTCTCGCTCAAAGCAGCCTCTACAAACAGTCGATGCGCTCAGCGGCAGATTTCTTCAAATTAAAAAAGTAAATCAAAAGTTCCCGCAAATGACGCTTATTTGGCACAAAACTAGACATTTTTGGACGAAAAAAATTATGTAAAGCTGATACAGTCACTAATATTTTGAGGTTATGTTTTTATCATGTGTTCAAACTCAAAATATTGCGTTTGACGTGTGACAATTTCTACATAATTTTCTGGTGGGGCCATCTTTTGGCAAACTTATTTGTACACCTAGTACTTGCACACAATTAAATAAATAAATAAATATATGAAGGTATTCACTTCCAATAATTTGATCCTTTTTCCTTCCGAAAAGGTAATGCTTCCTTGTGTGGCAGGTTAAATATTTCCAAACGCGATCTTTCACCGTACACCGCGAAAAGCAAGTCTTCTTTTCATTTTTAATCTTGATACACCCCAAAATTGCAATTTGCACCACCTAAAGGAAAGGCATTTTTGTTCTTCACATTTCTTTTTTTAATTCCAGTTTTCACATGAGTTCCTTTTTGTTTAAATGATATTAAATTGATTACACATGCACTTGATTTTTTTAGTTTTCATATGTTCTTTACTGTTTCTTTTCGTTTTTAAAAATCTACGCGCATAGATGGACTTCGGACCAAACGAACAATCACTACGCACGATCAACCACTTACTACTGACTACTGCCCAACAACAAGTGCTCTCTCCATTCGCACCCTTCTCTCTGATCGACCATTTCTGATCGCACACTCATCTTGATTTTCCCATTTTCCCACCCACTAAATGTGAATAAACTCTCGCGAATATACTCAATAATCAATGAACCCGGGGAGAATGGGAAAATTGCAAAGGAGAGCATATTGCTTTAGTGGTTGATTTGGTTTCGCTTGCAACGAAAGAAGAGGGGGTGGACGCGTGACCTCGTTTAATGTTTGCGTAATTCTGAGAATGCAGAACCGCAAGTACATTCCGGGAAGGGCAAATAGAAAGGGTTGAAAAGTATACTCATGTATCCTTTTCATCTGATGTTGATTTTGTTCCCAAGCAAATGTTATACTTTTTGGAACAAGAAAGAGGGGAACATTGGCTTGGGGGTAATTCTCGGATTTCAGAATCACAAGTGCATTCCTAGAAAGAGAAATGGAGGGAGATGAAAAGTATACTCTTGCATACTTTTTCTGGTAAGAACTATTCCCAAGCGTACTGCCTGTATTTTTTACAACATACGGGGGAAAATCGCTTTGGATCTTTCTTTTTGCATTGGAATGTGCAAAAGGAATTTGGTTATAGGCTAAATTGTTTCACTATTTAGAAACAACGTTGTCTACTAATGTTTTGCTGTTGTTAACCAACAAGACGCATTTATAATTATTCATGTAGAATAATGCCATTGGGGTTTTTGGGAAGGGGTGTTTCTTTTTTGCTGTTTTTTAAGCAAAAAGGATGCGAATCAGTTTAATGATTCGGGGGGGGGGGGGGGGGGGGGGGGTTTAATTATGTAACATTGTTGTCACTCATCACTTCACCGGGCGGTAAAGTCAGAAGTTTCAGTTCGCTGTGCACAGTATCCCAATTTATCTCGTTCGGAACGATCCGGCCCGTTTCGTTCGTGGTTCGTCCATTATCGCACTACGTTCCTCAAACTTCTGTACTCATACTTTGTTAACTTGAGACCGCAATGCTTCTCTAAAGTAAAGAATTTGGCACATACGCAACGAAATACAATTATTTCACGATCTATTAACAACAAAATTCTCTCTTTTTATAAAACTCGCACGCGCACCACACAAGCTTCGTTTCCATGTCGCGCCCCATGTTGATCGGATTCCCAAGCTATCGGCATATATACCCCCCACCCCCCCACCCCCCACCCCCCCCCCCCACCTTCCTCCACCACCTTCCTCCACCACCTCTACCTCTTTTCTAGTGATCACATTCGCACAAGAATACTACATATTGTATACAACTTTTAGGACGTCTTGTATGGGCTAGTACTTCAATGGTGCCAACTGTGTATCAAAGGAACACATTAGTTCTATTTTGTTGCGATATAATGTGGTTTTAAAGGTGAGATCTACCGGATGAATTTCCGGTCCTTATCCGAGACTTGTTAAATTGTCCATAATAATTTGTTTTTCCCGGCAAGGTTATTAGTCTTGCGCCATATAAAGTAACAACACCCTTTCTAATTCCCAGAACAACAAAACAAGTATTGCACGTTTAAGATCAAAATGAACGAAAATAAGTCCGCGTATTTAGAGAAAATACCACAGGAAAATATCAAATAAGGGTGGACGATCATATTAGTCGTGTGCAATACTTGTTTTGTTGTTCTGGGAATTAGAAAGGGTGTTGTTACTTTATTTGGCGCAAGACTAATAACCTTGCCCGGAAAAACAAATTATTATGGACAATTTAACAAGTCTCGGATAAGGACCGGATACCGGTGGAGAGACTTGCTATATAAGGCCAAGACCGGATCCAGGTTGTAGTGGCGATGATGATGATGTTGTTACTTTATTGTATGTAATTCTACCATAAAGTCAATTTAGATTTTATTGTCAATAGAGAGTAAGGGTTAATTAAAGTCTGAATCAACTTCATTGATTCGAACTGAATTGTCAATAGAGAGTAAAGGTAACCTAAAGTCTGAATTAACTTGTGAAAAGTGATTTTTTTAAAAATCCTGAAAATGGCTTAAGTTTCCTACAAAGGCAGTTCATAACGTAAGTGGCGACTTGAAATAAAAATAATTAAAATAACAATACCCAATAAAGCGATTTTACCCAAAACAAAACAAAAAAAAATAATTAAAAGTAAAAAAGACGGAGTAATGTTTCTAATATTCCTACCTACGGCACACACGTTTTACTACAAGTTAAAAGTGATTTTCTCTAACTTATTTCCAGGCACATGCTCGAGGAAGGGTGAAATACTCCGTTGCTTCACAAATAGAAGACGCTGCATTAAACCCTGATAAAAAATCACAAGTGACACTTGAAGAATCACCCCACCCAAAGCGCGGGCGAACGCTAATTTCACGAGCACCCAACCGTTTCAGTTCCACAGAAAGACAATCCTTTTCACCATCATCTTTACCCGCAGCAATTACAACGCCTAAAGTTCGTCGTAGAACGACAAGCCGCAATCATTCATCGCCAACACCTGACGCTTCTGAATTAGTTCCTACATTTCAAAAACAGCCTAACTCGGTATCAGGAAAAAACAAAACAACCCGAATTCAGGCACCATCAAATACCGTGACCCGACTAAGCAATCGACACTCAAAGAATAAGGTAGATGGATCAGCGAGTGATGCTTCACGTGAAACACCAAGTTTAGCACCATCACGTCGTAAACCCATTACATCATCGTCCGAAAATCTCCCTCAAAATTCACGAAGAGCACGAAACTTTTCTCAGAGAAGATTATCAGAAGATACTCCCCATGAGATTATTTCGGAAGCGCCTTCAGTGCTCGCTACGACAAGGACCCAACTGAGAAATGTGCCCAATCCAAAGAGGGGTTCCATCAAAGCAAACATTTTTGAGACATTACCAGATTTCCCCGAGGAAGATCAATTGGAGGATGAAAATTATCCCGAACACTTTAAGGTATTGTTGAAACAACAAAAATCACCCATGACTTCTTCTGTTGAAGTTCAGTCTTTAGCCAAATCGAATGAAGTCTCGGGGAAGTATCGAAGCAAATTGTCTACTAGGATAGGGACTATTGAGAAGCCCGAGCAAGTCCAACAAGAACTAAAAACTTTCAGTGTACTACCACAACGAAGCAGAATTCAAAGTGATCAAATAAACTGGGAACCATCTGAATCTATTTCCGAATCAGTATCTGTTCAAGTACCGAGGCTGAAGAGAACACGTCAAAAAATAGAGTCGAGTTCGGAGGCTGAACCAATACATCCTCCAAAGCGTATACTTAAATCTAAAGAGATAGAATCTCAAACAAAACAGCGATCTGGCTCAATTTCAGAACCTGCATTAGTGGAAGCTTCAAGTTCAGTACGAAAATCCAAACGCCTTGAGCCTCGGACGCGAGAAGGGTCTGAAATCATTTCCGAGTCTGGAACAAATCAAAATCCCAAACAAATCCAAAAATCAAAACGTTTTCAAACACAAAACCGCCAGAGCAACGAATCCAGTTCAGAATCCGTGTTCCCCAAATCTAAAAACATAATTGAAAAACCCAAACGATTTGAAACACAAATACGAGAAGGCTTAGATGATTTTACCCAACGCCCGAAACAAGCGAAAAGTTTGGTGACTAATTTTAGACCTAGACAGCGATGGAAGCAACCCGAAAAAACGAATGCTGAACCTTCCCCGACTGAAGTTCCTTTACAAGGCAAAGAAACCCAACTAAAGCCCAACAAAACCATGTTTAGAAATCGAAGACTAGATCGTGTTAAGTTGACAACTTCGATGCCTACAACTCCACGTGCTAACATGAGTAAAGTGGAGGAGATTGACTTTAGAGTTAAATATCAGACACGCCAGAATTCTCGTCCAGTTCCACCTTTACTCAGAAATAAAAGTACGCAAAAACCAGAAAAACTTTTGAACAATGATGATCAAATACTAGACGTTAAGCTCAATTCTCAACTAGTTTTGCCCCACAAGATTACAAAATCTGTAAGCGCATCTGCGGATAAGATTGATGTAAGTATGAGTTGACATGTCCTCAAATACAGACAGTTATACAGTATTGATTATTCTAGTCGAAACCACAGAAATTCAGCTCTCGATATCGGGGAGATGTGTTCAGTCGGTATCACCAAAAGGCTGAAAATCAGAAGCCGATTTACATACCAACCATTCCAGTTATAACCACTGAATCTGTAAGTAGAACTCTAGGTTATTAGTATTCCTTTTAGTCCTAGCCATCCAATTGAATACTTGTAATCATCAAAATTCTAAACAAAGCGAGATCCTTCAGAAGAAGCCAAACATTAGTGTCAACATAATCATACGAAACATATCATTTTAATAACACATCGGTAGATTGTCACTTAACAATAAACACGGACACGATTTTTGACCTCTAACATGACATATAGGTAACACTTGACAGGACAAGGCGACAAAAACAGAAGGACATGAGCGACTTAACTGCGTCTAAATTAACTTTGTATTTCATATTGATGCCGACATTATATTTTTGTAAATGTACACAAATGTGGAATGCAACCTCTGTGATTGTGGAACCTATGACAAATCGTTATGTTGGATGTGAATAACATTCAACGATGCTAAAAGAGACAAAATAAAGCAAAGTATGGTTGGAATGTAATTTACTAGTGGGAAAAGATTTTGGAACGTAAGTGAAATATGTGGACTGTAAGTGAAAAATGTGGAATATGTAAAATGAAGTTACCTAAAAGTGATTTTCTTGTGGCAATATATGTAAGGGAGCTTTGCCTAATCATCAATTTCAGAGTGTTATTCTAAAGTTCCACATATAAAAATTAATTTCACGGTTCACAACTCGAATTGTTGCACAGAAATAGTTGGATACAAATTCACAAATTAAAAAAAAAACGAATAAGAAGTCGTAGTTAGACCTAGAATATTGGGTTTCGCTGTTTGTAAACATTGGTGGATGTCGTTTACATTTGGGGGAAGTGCTCTTGCAAGAACTGAAATACAGAACCAGAATGCTTCCCTTTAGAACCTTGAGCATCCTTTACCGCCGATGGGCGAAGTGCTCAGGGATTATCTGAAAATTAGCAATTATTATTATTATTTATTATTTATTGGCCTAAAGGAACCCGGAAGTTCATGACCTCACCGACTCGACTCCGCCATCGTTCCCTGTCCTGTGCACTCTCCTTCCACGCTTAACCATTCGATCCGACCTCCTCAAGGTCAAACCTAACATTGTCCTCCCATCTCCGCTATGGGACCGATGATCCACTTTTCTTTGTAAATGTAAATGTTGTATATGTGTCTTCGCTGCATTGAAGTCGACGAGATTGGCCCTTCCCCACTGCAGGACCCTATCTAGATTCTGATTCAGAGAGTCAATCTGTCTACATTTCAGCTGATGCGACGTAGATGCACCAATCGGCCGAACACTCGAAAAGGAGGAAACAAGCGTACTATCATCCGCAAAACTGAACACTTTATTATCCGTTGTCTCCAACAAATCATTTATGTGAAGCAAAAACAAGGTTGGAGCCAAAATAGGACCTTGGGGCACCCCCGAATTAACAGGATACAGATCCGAACACTCGCCGTCCACAACAACCCGGATCGATCGATTCTCAAAGAAGCTCTTCGTCTAGTCGCAAAGCTGTTGGGAGAGTCCAAATGAACGGAGTTTGCTAAGCAATGCCCCGTGCCAGACGCTGTCAAAAGCCTTGGAGATATCCAATGCGATCGCCCTTGACTCACCATGCCATTCAATCATAGATGTCCATATTTATTATTATTATTTTTTTTATTATTTACTGGCCTGTAGGAACGCGGAAGTTCATGACCTCACCGACTCGGCTCCGCCATTGTTCCCTGTCCTGTGCGCTCTCCTTCCACGTTCGACCATCCGATCCGATCTCCTCGAGGTCCAGTCTAACACTCTCCTCCCATCTCCGTCGCGGGCGCCCTGTCGGCCTCTATCCCGTTAGTTTATCGTGCAGAATTCTATGCACGGTCCTATCATCGCCCATTCGCGCTACGTGTCCGGCCCATCTTAATCTTCGCGACTTGACCACTCTCACTATTGTAGGTTTGCGGCATAGCTCTTCCAATTCGTGGTTGTGGAGTTTCCTCCATTGTCCTGATTCCTCGTCATATTTACCGCCAAATATACCCCTTAAAACTTTATTCTTTAATACGCGGAATTTGTTCTCTTCCAGCTTTGTGAAAGCCCATGTTTCGCATCCGTATAGAGCAATCGGCATAATTATGGTTCTATAGACACGGAGCTTTATATTACGAGAAAGCCGTTTGGATTTTAATAGTTTACTGGCTGCATGCCAACTAGCGTTGCCGGAATGTAGTCTTTTGTTAATTTCCTTTGACGTATCGTTTCTGGTCGTCAGTATCGTTCCCAGATATTTAAATTCTTTGACATTGTCAAATATCTTGTCCTGGCGTTTATATGTGTTCTCTGAAGTCCACCTGTTCTCGTTGTAATCATGTATTTTGTTTTGTCTTCATTTATTTCTAGGCCCACCTCTTCTGCCGCTTGCATGATGATTTCACAGTTTTTACTAACAGTTTCTAGATTATCGCCCAGAACGGCGATGTCATCCGCATATGCGAGCACCTGTGTGACCCCGTTCAAGGATAATCCGGCCATGTTGTCGTCTTGTACCTTTCTGATGACATACTCGAGCACAAGGTTAAAATGACACGGTGATAGGCCATCTCCCTGCTTTAGTCCGTCGCGGATTTCAAATGGTTCTGAGAGGTGGTTTTATATTCTAACTCGCCCTTTGTTTTCGTTCATGCAAATTTGAATGAGGGCGGCATATTTTTTTGGGACTCCCAGCTCAACTACAATATGATAGAGTCTTTGCCTTACGACTGAGTCGTAGGCTTTTTTGAAGTCAACGAACAGTTGGTGAACCGTCTCTCCGTATTCCCACTTCTTTTCCAGCAGTTGTCTTATTGTGAACATTTGGTCGCTTGTTGACCGGTTCCAACGGAATCCGCATTGGTAGTCTCCCAATATTTCTTCTGCGTACGGTGTGATTCTCGCCAGAATGACATTTGTTAATATTTTGTATACGGTTGGGATCAATGATATTCCTCTGTAGTTTTCGCAGTCAGATCCGTCGCCTTTTTTGAAAATGGGAACGACTATTGAGGTTTTCCATTCTTCCGGAGTGATTTCCTTATCCCATATTGTTTTGATGAGCTGGTGGATCTTTCGACCGGTTGCCTCCATGCTTCACAAGCTCTGCCGGCATGCAGTCGACTTCGGGAGCTTTGTTGTTTCTCAATCGATTTATTGCATCTACAACTTCGTTGAGAGAGGGTTCTGGGATCTGAGGTTCGGCTGTATGTATGTCTGGTGCGTTTATTTGTGGTTGATGGGTGCGCACATTGAGCAGGTTTTCAAAGTACTGTTTCCATCTTGTCACGATATTGTTTGTTTCTGTGACCAGACAGCCGTTTGCGTCTCGAATTATTTTGACTCTCCCTCGGTAGCCATTTCTAATCGAATTTATGCCGGCATACATATCTCTGATGTTTTTTGCTCCAGAATTTTCTAGGATTTTTTCGATCCGAGTCTTCTCCCATTCGCGTTTTTTGCGTTTGAAGAGTCTCACCCCCTCTCTCCGAATCGTCGCGTATCCTTCTGCGTTGACTCCATCATATCTTTCTAAGTGGATCGTTCTGAGGTGTTTACGTTCTTCGATCTTCGCCCTGCACTCATCGTCAAACCAAGGTTTGGACTTAATTGTTTTCTTAAATCCTAATACCTTTTGGGCTGTTAGTTTGATTGTGTCTCTGATCGATGTCCATTTAGTGTCCACACTATTAGCTTCCTTTTCCTCACTGCTCCCATTCTCTAGAATGCTAAATCTATTCGTTAGTTCGTCTTGATATTCAGCCATTTTGCGCAAATCTTTCAGTTTACCAGTGTCGAACTTTTTGCTCGTCTCCCGTGACTGCCCATGTGGGATTGCTGCGAGGCGACTCCTGATTTTGCCTATGACTAGAAGATGATAGGAGTCGAAATCTGCTCCTCTATATAATCTTACGTCAAGGATATTCGAATGGTGTCTTTTGTCTATGAGGAAGTGGTCTATTTGGTTACGCGTTACGCCGTCGGGTGATATCCATGTGGCTTTATGAATTTCCTTGTGCTTGAACATCGTGCTTTTTACTAACAGATCTTTTGACGCTGCGAACGTGATAATTCGAATTCCATTATCATTTGACACGTCGTGTAGGCTTTCTTTACCTATAGTTGGTTGGAAGATATCTTCCTTTCCAATTTTCGCATTGAGGTCCCCGAGGAGGATTTTAACATCGAATGATGAGATCCCATCAAATACTTCGTCTAGGGTCTCATAGAACATGCCCTTCGTTTCGTCGTCGGGAGATTCTGTTGGGGCCTGTACGTTTATAACTACATAATTGTACCATGGGCCCTTTATTTTTAGCACCGACATTCGGTCATTAATAAATTTCACATCTTTTACCTGGGGCGTAATCTTCTTGCTTATGATGAAGCCGGTTCCGAGGTTGTGTGTATCGGTACCTCCATACACCAGTGTAAATCCGTTGGTTTCGATTACTTGATGTGGGAGTCGGACTTCCTGAAGCGCGACGATGTCCATTTTATATTGTTTCGCGTTTTCTACGACCGTCTGTATCGCGCCTGGTTTATATAACATTCGAACATTCCACGTCCCGACGCGTATATCCCGGTTTTTCAGTTTTTCCCTACGTCTTCTTTTTGCCGAGCCGGTGTTTTCTTGATGACTTGTTACCTTATGGTAGTGTCGGCTCATCACGCCTACGCCTACCGCGTTTTTTGTGAGATTGTTTTTTGTGTATTGATCATTCATTTCATTGGATCACTCTGGGGTTTCAAATGGTCCGCCATATCAGAGCCTCTCTTTGATGTGGTAAGGTCTGCTTACTGCTCTGATTCGACCCGGTGTCAGAGAGGCGCCGTTATAATACAGCCGGTATATCCTTGGCTGCAAACCATCCAATCGGCACGGTGACGCGTAACACCCTGGATTAGGGGAAAATTAGCAAGCAACAACAAAATTGAAATGTCAATCGAACACAAGATATTTAAATCTTCATTACAATTTCGTTTCAAGAGTTAGAGGAGAAATATAACAGCATAACAGTTAGGATCTTAAAGGAAAGGCATAATCCGTGGGGCACCCTAAGTGGATATCCCAATTCATATACTGATGTCTAGCCATTTTTAGATGGCATTCGCTATCATTATTTTAGTCGTCGTGGTGACGAGTTAGGCGTTGTCATGGTGATGCGTTGCTAACATTAATTGTACGGTGATAGTGTCCCGAAACGGACCCAATTCCGCAAACACGGTATCTAAATAAACTTTTTGTACTTTTTGGTTTCTTAATAAACTTTTGCACATTTACCCCCCGAGTTAGTTGCTCTTGAAACCCGAATGGGGAGTTAGTTTAACTCCGGAATCTTTTATCTCAGAGGTACTACCATATCATCCTATGATAGTGTGGAACGTACAGCGTGGCAGGATGGTGTCCCAACTTGCTCTAAATTTTTTTGACCGGGTCCACCATCTAAACTCCAAAATATGGCCAAGGATTTCTCTCGATTATCTCATATAGTTTAATAGGGTGAAATTTCACTGGGGGCTCTATCACACCCGCTCAGTCACTTTGTGACAAACCGACTTCACTGTGAATATGTTTCAAGACCCCACTCGCAGGTCACAATTTGTGTACTGTTATAAATTCATTCTGCACAACTTTTGCACTCTTTTCAAGTTTTTTGAAATAGTCAATGCCTTTCAAACATTCTTGTTACTTATATATATCATTACGAGCGCAATGTCATAAGGCACTGCCTTTTTGAATAAAAAATATTTTCTTCGGCAAATATCCATTTTATTTCTCAACATAGTCTTCTTTTAGCTCGATACATTTAGTCCAGCGTTTTTTAATCCTTCCAAATAATAGGTTTCCTCAAGGCCCTCAAATTATCGATAACTTTTTTGCTGTATTTACCGATAAGCGTAGTAACTCCAAAAAGTGAGGTGAATCACATTTTTTCCCAAGTACCATCCAGAAACTGTGAAATGTGTTGGATTAGCTTTAGGATCAGAGGCTAATATTAGTTCTTTCTCTTCTTCAACAGCTTTTGAAATGATTTAATTATAAACAGCTGATGCGGCAGAATATAAATTTTCAAGGCAAGTGTAATTTGCACTAATTGCCAAACCTTGACGAATATCCATTATCATCATCATGTTCGGCACTACAACCGGGAACCGGTCTTGGCCTTATTTAACAAATCTCTCCACCGGTCCCGATTTCAAGCCGATGTCATCCAGTTTGGCACTCCCAGGCTCTGGGCGTCCTGGTCTACGCCATCCCCCCATCGCAGACAAGGTCTACTGCGCTGTCTCCTTCCATACATCCTGCCACAAAGGACTTTCCAGGTAGGCTCCTCTTCGCTCATTCGAGCTAGGTGTCCCGCCCACCGGAGTCTATCGAGCTTGATTTTTCTTACAATATTAGCTTCAAGGTAGATCGCGTACAACTCATGGTTGTACCGCTTCGGAATCGTCCTCCCTCACATACGGGGCCAACAATTCTCCTTAAGACCTTCCTCTCGAACGCGGCTAAGAGTTCTGAGTGCCTCTTATTGAGCACCCAGGTCTCGGATCCATACATGAGTACTGGTAAGACCATGGTCTTGTACAGTAGTAGCTAGGATGTTCTGGATAAATTTCGGGATTTAAAGAGCCTTGATCGGCCATAGTAGGCTTTGTTGGATTTGATCAGCCGCTCGCGTATTTCTTCCTCCATATTGCTATCGGCTGATACTATTGACCCAACGTAGTTCAATCCTTTAACTATAATAGTTAAAGGATTGAACTACTTCACCACCACTACCCTGATAGTTTGACCAACGTTAAGTCTTCTCTTCGCAGAAGTTGCCACCATGCACTTAGTTTTACCCCCACTAATGTGCACTCCCAGTTTTTGTGCCGCCTGCTCGATATGGGTGAAGGTGTTCTGTACCGCCGATTCGGTTCTACCGATTATGTCGATGTCATCTGCGTAAGTAAGCATCTGGCTGGACTTGGTGATAATAGTCCCTCTAGTTGTGACGCCAAAGTCACGGATTGCTTTCTCCAACGCCATGTTGAAGAGGAGGCAGGCCAGACCGCCCCCTTGTCGGAGTCCATTAAAGATGTTTATTGGTTTGGACAGCAATCCCGCTATTTTTACTTGACTAGTTACGTTGGTCATGGTCAACCTACAAAGTCGTATCAATTTGTTTGCAATTCCGAACTCTCTCATGGCATTATATAGTTCTACCCTAGCTATTCGGTCGTAGGTGGCCTTAAAGTCTATAAATAGATGATATAATGGAGAGCCTCCAATTCTTCTGTGAGCTGACCGTTTAGCAATTCGTTGAAGTGCACTTCCCAATGCTCCAGAATGCCTTCAGGATCGGTGATCAGATTACCCCCTTTATCCTTGCAGTAAGTGCAGCGTGGTGTGTACCGCGTCATCATCATCATCATCATCGGCACTACAACCGGGATGCGGCCCAGCCTTATTTAGCAAGTTTCGAGGCTTGTTAGATTTTCCATAATAATTTCTTTTTACGGGCAAGGTTATTAGCCTTGCGCCAGTACCGCGTCATACTGCGGATTATTTGATGAAAATTCCGCGCCTGGTGCGGACCTCGCTCTCAAATTTTCTCTATTTCACAGACAAGGTTTTTTGCCAGGCACTTTTCTGTTGTCTGTGAAGCCCTTTTTCAGATCTTCTGAGCTCTTTGTATTTCTCCTTGTATACCCGCGTCCTATGAGACGGCTGCATTGCTCGGAATGCCGCATTCTTGCATTCAGTCGCTAGTTTGCACTTATCATCAAACCAGTCACTCCGATCTCTACGACTACTACCTAAGATGGAGTTGGCAGTACTAATGACAGTATTCTTAGGGCGTGTCCATTTCTCTTGTACGCCCGGTATTCTGGCCCCAGGACTTACTTTCCGTCTGTCGAATTCTTCGAGGGCCAGTCTTAGCGCATAACCAAAGGTGTTACTGGTATTCTCATTGCGTAAGGCAGCCGTGTTGATTCGAACTTGATCCCCGAATGCAATACGTCTCCGTAAAGCAATCCGCGCTCGGAAAACTATACCAACAAGATAGTGATCCGAGTTGACGCTGGCACCTCGGTACGTTCGTACCGTCATCAGACTCGAGGAGTGGCGGCGATCTATCAACACTTGGTCAATTTGGTTGCGAGGGGCTCTATCAGGTGATACCCAGGTGGCTTTGTAAATATCTTTATGGGGAAAGCTGGTACTTGCCATGACCAATTTTGTTGATTCTGCCAGTTCGATGACTCGTAGTCCATTGTCATTAGTGTTCTCATGCAAACTATGGGAACCTGCGTAGTGCCTGAAAACCGGCTCCCGACCTATTTTCGCATTCAAATCACCAAGAATGATGTTCACATCGTATCTTGGGCAAGCATTGAGGGCCCGTTTGACGTTCTCCTAGTATTCTTCTTTTTCGTCGTCAGGGGACTTCTCTGTAGGTCCGTGAACGTTTATGAGGCTTATGTTCTTAAACCGGCCTCGCACACGAAGAGTGCATAGCCTTTCGTTTAATGCATTAAATCCGATGATGGCAGGCTTCAGTTTTTGGGTGACTAGAAAGCCTACCCCGAGCACATGGTGTTTTACATGACAGCTGTAATAAATGTCATACTCGTTTCTTTGAATAACACCACTCCCCGTCCACCTTATTTCTTGTAATGCTGCTATGTCAGCCTTATATTCGGACGGGGCATCGGCTAGCTGCTGTGCAGCTCGAGCTCTGTATAGTGAGCGGATGTTCCAGAAAATTCTTAAATCGTTTAGCCATTTTCGTTTCCGTGGTCGTCGTCGTGTATCCGGTCCATATCCGAGGGTTGTTAAATTTGCCATAATAGTTTGTTTTTCTGGGGAAGGTTATTAGCCTTGCACCAACATTTCTCAGGAAGTCGCTGCATGCATTGATTCACTACTTGGCGGGTGCCAAAGTAGCTATCCAGGGGTGTCACGTGGAGACTGCATGTCAACTTGATTGCACGGGGACAAGGATCGTCCTGGCCTTCGCCGGGTTGAAATCATCAGTAACTTTGCCCTGTATGTTCGCTCCCATCCCCCTTTATTTTACCTTATACTGCAGAATATATTGATATCTTCTCTTCCGGCTCCTAAAAGTGTCATTGCTGTTACGATTCTTCAATTTATTTCAAATGATTTATTGATGAATGGAGATGATGGAACGTGTTTTATATCTTCACAACTGCATTGCAATGCAGATTTAAATCCTAATCCACGAGGAGCAGTTCGAGAAAAATTAATTTCTTGCTTACATGTAGCACATAACACTAATGAAGTGAGTGTTGTAAACACAGAAAAAAATTCTAAAATACAATAGCCGTAATTATTTTCTACAATAACGTCTTCATCTCCCGATTTTTTTAATTTGGCTATTGATGCACTAGTAAAACTAGTATCTTCTTCCACAGTATGCTGATTCCTTCCACATGTTCGTTCTTTTTTTGTCTATCTGGCCGCACACTACTTCCTGCTTTACTTTTTCTATCCATTTTAACTGCACAGAGAGACCTTCGTTGCTTGAAGATGCAAACTAAACTGATCTCAACTGAACACTAAACATGAAAAGATTTCAACAAAATACGTCAGAGAATACCGTTATAATTCATTTCAAAGTCATTTTTCCGTGACAAAGGGTTTGCATGAAGGGACCTCGAGCGCGTAGGTAGTTGGGGAGTATGTACCGTCTATTGTTCGATTCGTTCCGGCAGGACCGGTCTAGTTGCTGCGTCACTAAAGCAGCTGTAAGTCCGCCAATTATTAGAATTTTAAAATTTGCTTTGACCAGCAAATTCTTGAAAGTATAAACTATAAGAAAATATAATACTTAATTTTTTCAAAATTCTAGACCAGAATACCACCTTAATCCTTCCAAACAATATGTTTCCTCAAGGCCCTCAAAATAGGCGTTCGTTTCTGTGATGACCTCTTCATGCGACCCAAATCCTTTACCACCCAGCCATTTCTTCGGGTTTGAAAACAGGAAACAGGGGACTAAATCTGGAGAATATGATGGATCGGGTAGCAGTTCGTAGTCCAATTTATGGATTTTGGTTGATTATGCTTAATCAGCACACAAAATTCACTTTTTTCCATTATCGTTAAAATTTACGAGGTGCTTTCATTGGCTGTCAACCACAAACTGTATGGTGAAGATTGCTCAAACTTTGACAGTAATCTATTTATAGATGGCAGTTGACGGGAGCAGTGTAATTTGCATTTAAAGTTACTGCGCAGGACATTCAAAAAGTCACTGACATCAAATTCGTGAAAACAAACGGATTTCTTATGACCAATATAGACAAGGGTTCCATAAGACATCTGACAACACATCTAACTAAAATGTGGAGTAACTGGATATATCAAAAACGTTCGACACAAGATGATACCCAGCATTACTGATGATTAAGTGCTATATACTTCTGGTCCCTCTATTGAAGTGGTTCTGGATGATGTTAAATCTGCTCCACATAAAATAATTGCTGCGTTTCCCACAGCTCCGTCCTCAATCGACCCATACTATTCCCCATTTTGTTAACCGATCTTTTTGTTGGATTTAAAGTTACTGCACAGGGAATTCAAAAAAGCACGAACTTATCACACTGTCCTCGTATATTTATGTGTGATTCACGGCTTCCTCCCAATACTCCAGACAATTCCTAACAAGTTGATTACAATAACAAATTTGAGGAATTCAACTAATTCCGAGGTATGCCAATGTAATCGCTTCGTCGGCACTAGCAGCCTGTCCAAATCTGTAGAAAAGTCGAATTATCAGCACGAGGTCCTAGTAAAAGTGTTGCTATTAACACGCACAATTGGCTACACACCACATCAGCACATTCTCTACGCTTTCCTCTATTCCCCACTATGTAAATGTATTTCAACCTTCTATGTCAATTGAAATTTCATATCATATCATCAATCAAACAAAACAAAATACCATTATTTAAAGGCCTTAGCTTGGGAGTGGTCCATTAGTCATCCACCATTAATGGGCGCTCGCCGCAAGGAAAGGATCAGTCCAGACTTAGCCAACATCCGTCAATCGGCCAAAGTGCAAAAGCTTCAAAGGTACAACATTCTCAAGCCGACCAATAGTAACCAGGCCCGCTTGGCTCAACAGTACAACAAACGTAAACCAGTCCAACCTGCAACATCGTATGCACTCCATAAAAGTCTTATACATACTACAGAGATCCAGAAACGAATCGTGTCACCAACTACGGAATTATCGACCAACGATCTAAATGAAATCTGGTCTCCGTTGTCATTGTTTGAAACCAACTGGAGCAATAAACGGTCGGCCACTGAAAACTAGAAAAAGGGGCGCGGGTGATCTCCTCACTGGCTTTTCGCTATTTTGCTTCATTTTTAATTTATTTACTCGTTATTTTTCTTTTTTGTTATAGCGTATCTTACATGTAATTTTTGGTGGCTGGGATTCATGTTAACCCAACTAACAATAATACTAAGTGAAATAATTGGTTTACATGACTGTTTTATGTTTTATCATTTATAGTATTAAATTGAATAAATACTATAGTTAAATAAAAACTTATTTGAACAACACAAAAAACGGTTTAGTTGATAATCCTGTAATTGTTGGGGCAATATAGATTCATGATTAATGTTTGGCTTCTATCCGCACAGGTCTCTGGAGGTATTTGCAATTAATATTTTTTTTTTTTTGTGTGAGGTTTTTGAAAATTACGTCGGTAATGCAAGGAATTAAGTTTTAAACCAAGTAAGTAGTTCCTAAAGAGCGAGTTTTGATGGATTGTTGCCAAATGACGGTTTCAGCATAAGCTATAGATTAGGTTAGAACTAGTATACGGAACACTTCTCGAATATATAATCCTTAAGTTGTGCAAGACTAAAAAACATAAATCATTATATATGACTAAACAATGCATGAAAGTGTCACGCAAGTCACCTTGTTATATGGCCTTCGGAACTCTTCCATTGCTCCAACATATGATTTGGAAAAACCACACTCACCAAAATGGTTATCAATTTACGCTCTCTCCCTCATTGCCTGCCTTTGTTTGTTAAATTACCTGTGTTTCTATAACCTATGAGTTTATGTACCTCTACAACTTCTCTTCTACCTTTTATATGGACGTAAGAAGTCTCCAATTAATTTCACGTTGCATTTCGCTAATTCCATCCCGAAGTGAATGTAATGTTACATGCCCACCGACATATATTCTCCACCCGAAATCGGCAAATTTTGAGTGTGCATTTTTTTAAATTTTTTTATTACACTTCTCCGGGAGAGGCGAACCTATGGCGCTCAGGTTTTTTTTTTCTATATATACATATATATATATATCATCCTGAGAAAGGTTGGCGCAAGGCTAATAACCTTGCCCGGAAAAACAAATTATTATGGACAATTTAACAAGTCTCGGATAAGGACCGGATACCGATGGAGAGACTTGGCCAAATAGGCCAAGACCGGATCCCGGTTGTAGTGCCGATGATGATGATATATGATATGTATATATTCTTCTGTCAGGACAGGCCAACCTATGGGGTCGACTCGGCGCCCCGAGATTTATTTATTTATTTATTTATTTATTTTTTTAATTTTTTTTATTAGACTTCTCTCGGGAGAGGCGAACCTATAGCGCCGAGTGGGCGCCCCGAGATGGCACCATATAACTGCTGCAGTTCTTATTGAACAGTTGTAGATTGTAACGTTCCGGAAACACTCGCGCGGGTAGGGAATTCCACAGCTTGCCTGCTCTGTAACGGAACGAGTTCTGATGCAGAGATATTCGTGCCGTCGGGAGACGAACCTCAAAATGATACTATCCGCCGGATTGTCTCATGTAGGACACAAAAACCGAATTCCCCGCTCTGTAACGGAACGAGTTCTGATGCAGAGATGTTCGCATCGTCGGGAGATGAACCACAAACTGGTGCGATCCGTCGGATTGTCTCGTGATGCCCATATAAACCGAATTACGTGGGATAATACCACGAATCTCCGAAGTAGAGTACCCGTGATAATATCTGTAAAACAGACAGAGGTCGGCTACGCGCCTTGGATGTGATAGCAACTGTAGTCCAGACGTTAGCGTCATGTCCCCGATCAGGCAGATCGTTCGTCTCTGTATCCTCTTAAGTAGAGTATAGTATAGGTTGAGGGTATACTTAGGAGCAGATCACCAAACATGAGAACACTATTCGGGTGTCAGATTAATTTGGGATTTATAGAGGAAAAAGGATGGGCCGCAGTCAAATATTTCTCAGTTCTTAAAACTCAGTTTTTCCGAGGCAAACCAGGCGATCTTCAACGCGTTTTTATGCCACGATTCCCGCAGACCGTGACGCCGAGCAATCTCAAACTTTCCCCATCCTCGAGGGCCCGGCCATTCATCATCAGCTGTGGAACCGATGATCCACTTTTGTTTGTGAATGTTGTATACTGTGTCTTCGTTGCATTGAAGTCGACGAGATTGGCGTTTCCCCACTGCAGGAGCTTATCCAAATCCCGATTCAGAGAGTCGATCTGACTACATCTCAGCTGGTGCGACGTTGATGCACTAATCGGCTGATCACTCGAAAAAGAGGGAACAAGCGTATCCACAAAACTGAACACACGGTAATCCGTTGACTTTAACAAATCATTTATTTGAAGCAAAAACGACATTAGGGCCAAAATATATTCTTAAGGCACACCGGAATTAATAGGATACAGATCCAAAGTCTCGCAGTCTACAAAAACCCTGATCGATCGATTTTCGAGGAAGCTGTTCGTGGAGTTGCAAAGCTGCTGGGAAAGTCCGTATGAACGAGGTTTGCTCAGCAATACCCCGTGCCAGACGCAGTCAAAACCTTGGAAATATCCAATTTGACCGCCTTTGACTCACCATGCCTCTTAATCGCAGATGTCCATATACCGGTTATAAGGGTCAAAAGGTCTTCCATGGACCGCCTGCCACGAAATCCGTATTAACTATCAATCAGAAGGCCGTTGCTCTCCAAATACGTAATTAACTCAGTATTGATGACCTTTTCCATCACCTTAGATAACAAAGACAGTAATGCTGTCGGCCGGTAATTTTGTGGCAGACACTTTTTCTCCTTCTTTGAGATTGCGTGAACTCGAGCGATTTTCCAGCAGGTTGGAAATGTCTTCTGTGCATACGATAAGCAAAAGAGTTTGCCAACAACCGGCGTCAATTCTGGAGCACAGTTCTGAATGAGTACTGCTGGTATTCCGTCCGGGGCGGTTGTCTTCTTACAGTCCAGTCCACGTAGAATGTGTTGCGGAACCTCACATCCCGCATCGAAGATCGTACCGGCGCAATCACCGGTGGTTGCAAAAGACCGGCATCGAGGTTTGAATTCGCGAACACATTAGCTTTATCTTTTGATTTTGTGACTAGTGTCCCGTGGCCCGTCACTAACAGGGGAAAGAGAGAATGAAGCGAAGTTACTGCCGACAACCCTTGCCATTGATCAGAAGGGGCACCAACCAGTTGGACACTCAAGGAGTTAATTGGTCACCCTGTCGTTGTAGGCCTTCTAAGCCGTGCCAATCGTCTGGTTGCACGCGTTTCTCATTCTAAAAAAAATCGTCCGGTTAGCTTCGGTGGGATTGGTGCGCCATTGTTTAAAAGCTCTATATTTTGCCGCTGTAATCTGCCCGCATTTTTCATAAAATTAAGATTTATCAGAGAACTTCGTTTGATGGAATGCGGAACGTAGATCTCCATCCCGAGAGAAATATTTTTTATTTATTCGGTTATTCGTTGAAAATGCAAGTGTTTGCGCGACAGATACCATGCAGTGATCTTAGTTCCCCAGTGGCGTAGCAACGACATACAGATGTGAAGAACAAAACACTATAAAAAAAGACAAGTCGAACAATCAAAATTCCATCCATTAAAGCCCTATACCATAGCAAGAACACACATAGCATTTCCACATCAGTTAAGTGTACATGAGTTTAAAAATCGAATTCGTACACGCGGTAGTGGCCTGATGCGTTGAGCTTTGGTTCTATCTTTTAGTGATTATAACCGTGATATCGTCGATTCGAATCACATGCTCTTCACTATCGTTGCAATCGCTATAGCCTCATACCTCCATACTTGAAGAACCTCCTTAGGTCGGTTATTCGCTTGAAATGCAAGTGGCTTCGCGACCAATACCATGCAATGATCTGAGTTTCTCAGTGGTGCAGCAGTCTCCACGGTATAAGTGCTCGGCTCAGATGTCAAAAACAAATCCAGGGTGTTCGCATAATCACGTCGGGCATCCAGTACTCGGCTAGATTCCTCCACAAGTTGAGTCAAATTGCGGCTAACAGCGAACATATCCGCCAGGCTCCCAGCCTCGTCGGTTCTGTTAGTATGTACCAACCAGCCGGAATTGTGTATATTAAAATCGCCAAGGACGACAATTCCAGAAGCCGAGGGGTTAATGTGAATCCAGTCGACGATACATGAAAGATGTTCGAAAAGTGTCGCCGGCCAATCATCACTCGGGAAGCGATAAAGACAACAAAGAAATTTAATAGAATTCCTCAGTACGACCCTCAACCATGTTATTGGATTCCAACGCCTCCATCCTCTGTCAAGCCAGATCGGACCGCGAGAAGAGGCAGAATGTCGAATGTAAGTCATATCCTGAGCAACGAAGATTGTCGAATCAGTTGACGAATCAATCTGGATCTCGGTTAGGGCAAGAATATCAGGTTTCACCGTTTGAAAATATTTGTGGACGACGTTTACATTCGTATTGGTCACACCGATGCCCCTGATGTTACAAAATGCCGTTATCAGTCGAGCATCGACAGAGCCTCGTGAACGGACCCGATTACGCAATGACGAATTTCTTACAGTTCGGTTATTCATCATAATATCTGCATGATGTTCCCCTTGACATAGTCCCCCCAGAGATCCTATTGGGAAATTGGATTACCTCCGGAATTCTTTACCTCAAAAGATCCCGTCATGACTTGTTTCCGTGTCAGTCCGGGCCACCAGCCATACATCCGAAACATAGTCGAAAATTTCGCCCGACAAAATCGCGGAATGTACAGCGTGACGGGGTGGTATCTCCCCTTGGGACAGACTATCACCTAAATCAACCTTTTCTCGAACCGGTCTATCAGCCAAGCTCCGAAAGATGGCCAGCGATTGCCCCCGACGATTTTACGGAGCCTATACCTTGATGGGAGTGAGAGCGAACATACAGGGCAAAGTCGCTGCTTTCAACCCGGCGAAGGCCAGGACGATCCTTGTCCCTGTTCAATTCAAGTTGACGTGCAGTTTTCACGTGACACCCCTGAATAGCTACTTTGGCACCCGCCAGGTAGTAAATCAATGTATGCAGCGACATCCTGAGAAAGGTTGGCGTAAAGCTAATAACCATGCCTGAAAAAACAAATTATTATGGACAATTTAACAAGTCTCGGATAAAGACTGGATACCGGTGGAGAGACTTGCTAAATAAGGCCAAGACCGGATCCCGGTTGTAGTGCCGATGATGATGATAGATTGATGGGTTGGTATTTCACCGGGCGGCAGGGCGTTGGTACCCCAACGGGTCCTACTCCACTCGGCCTTTAGTCGCCTCTTACGACAAGTCGGTCTAGCTGTGAGTATATTCTAACGCCCTACTCGCAGGGCAGTTATGTATTATGTAATGTAATACCTTTTATGAGTATCATGCACCGTGATATCGCGTGACATACATGACACATATCACGAACACCTGGGCAATTGAGTATTGTCATGTTATACTTTTTGTCTGACTTCTCATGGACTCACTACTTAGGCATGTGCCGTCCGGTATTTTGTTCCATGAGCGTGGATTTTGATTTGTGCTCCGATGTATATTATGGGAAATTCGGAAATACGCTACATCAGTTTCCAGCAGCGACGTAGGCAACCGGATCATATACGAGGGTGGCCTGAAAATGTTCCGACCTAATGCATCATTTTTAATCAATCCCTACAATAGGGCAGAGTCGCGAAAACTACATAGTTAAACTTGCATACTCGTTACCACCTTCACTACAACACTTAGTATTTGTCCCCAACGTTTACTATTGTCGTTGTTCAATGAGCCCTGCTAGAAAGTCCAATTCTTATGACCATTGGAAAGTACCTTCCGGCACCTGGTTCCTCGAAACACTGGCGCGCAAAAATACAGGGTCAAATCATGTTAGCTCATCCTCTTCTTTACTCTTTCTATCTCTCCCTTTACCCCCCATCTTTGGCATATATTTTTGGTTTTCTTTTCTGCCCCTACTATATCATTTAAAGTCATAAGGAACTACTGCCAATTAGAAGGCTCAAATATATCAATTTTCAAGAATTTTCTTCTCAGCTTCCTTATTAGATGATATCATGAAATGACCGTTTTAATGCTTTTGGAATCTCTAGAAAAAATGTACGACATAATTCATGAGAGCATATAGACTAAAAAACATACAAACCAAAACTAACTTCGCAAAAGTTATCATCATCATCACCATCGGCACTACAACGGGGATATATAATTATAAAATTACCCAGTAATCATAATTTAGATGATAAGAACCCCACACAAACCATTCCCGTAACACAAATCGAATGCAAGAATTGGCTAAGATGTCAAATACTTTTACAATCATCGTTTATATATAGCTCATCATGTACTAGAATCTCACCCAGGTATCATCATCATCATCGGCACTACAACCGGGATCCGGTCTTGGCCTTATTTAGCAAGTCTCACCACCGGTATCCAGTCTTTATCCGAGACTTGTTAAATTGTCCATAATAATTTGTTTTTTCGAGCAAGGTTATTAGCCTTGCGCCAACCTTTCTCAGGAAGTCGCTGCATGCATTGATTCACTACTTGGCGGGTGCCAAAGTAACTATCCAGGGGTGTCACGTGGAAACTGCATGCCAACTTGGATTGAACAGGGACAAGGATCATCCTGGCCTTCCCGGGTTGAAAGCAGAGACTATGTCCTGTATGTTCGTTCCCACCTCTCCACTCCTAAAAGTTATAATTTGTATTATTATTATTATTATTATTATTTATTGGCCTGTAGGAACCCGGAAGTTCATGACCTCACCGACTCGGCTTCGCCATTGTTCCCTGTCCTGGGCACTCTCCTTCCACGCTTGACCATTCGATCCGATCTCCTCAAGGTCAAACCTAACATTGTCCTCCCATCTCCGTCGCGGCCGTCCTACCGGTCTCTTTCCCGTTGGTCTACCGTCAAGAATTCTATACACGGTCCTATCGTTCCCCATTCGCGCCACGTGTCCGGCCCATGTTAATCTTCGCGACTTGATTACTCTCACTATTGTAGGTTTGCGATATAGCTCTTCCAATTCGTGGTTATGGAGTCTCCTCCATTGTCCTGCCTCCTCGTCATATTTACCTCCAAAGATGTCTCTCAAAACTTTATTCTCGAATACACGGAATTTGTTTTCTTCCCGTTTTGTGAGAGCCCATGTTTCACATCCATATAGAACAATCGGGATGATTATGGTTCTATAGACACGGAGCTTTATGTTACGTGATAGCAGTCTGGATTTCAGCAGTTTACTGACTGGGTGCCAACTCGCGTTGCCGGAATGCAGTCTTTTGTTAATTTCCTTCGACATTTCGTTACTGGCCGTCAGTATCGTTCCCAGATATTTAAATTCTTTAACTTTTTCAAATATCTTACCTCTGACGTTTATATGTGTTATCTGAGATCCACCTGCTCTCGCCGTAATTATGTATTTTGTTTTGTCTCCATTTATTTCTAGACCCACCTCTTCTGCCGCTTGCATGATGATTTCACAGTTTTTACTAACAGTCTCTAGATTATCGCCCA
This sequence comes from Microdon myrmicae, assembly GCA_963931805.1. Taxonomy (NCBI): domain Eukaryota; kingdom Metazoa; phylum Arthropoda; class Insecta; order Diptera; family Syrphidae; genus Microdon; species Microdon myrmicae. The sequence continues at coordinate 19,277,979 of OZ007498.1, read as the reverse complement.
GAACGGCGATGTCATCCGCATATGCGAGCACTTGTGTGACCCCGTACAGGGATGATCCGGCCGTGTTGTCGTCTTGTACCTTTCTGATGACATACTCGAGCACAAGGTTAAAGAGACACGGTGATAGACCATATCCCTGTTTTAGTCCGTCCCGGATTTCAAATGGTTCTGAGAGGTGGTTTTCTATTCTGACTCGCCCTTTGTTTTCGTTCATGCAAATTTGAATGAGGGCGGCATATTTTTTTGGGACTCCGAGCTCAACTAGAATATGGTAGAGTCTCTGCCTTGCGACTGAGTCGTAGGCTTTTTTGAAGTCAATGAACCGTTGGTGAACCGTCTCTCCGTATTCCCACTTCTTTTCCAGTAGTTGTCTTATTGTGAACATTTGGTCGCTTGTTGACCGGTTCCTACGGAATCCACATTGGTAGTCTCCCAGTATCTCTTCTGCGTACGGTGTGATTCTCGTCAGAATGACATTTGTTAATATTTTGTATGCGGTTAGGAGCAATGATATTCCTCTGTAGTTTTCGCAGTCAGATCTGTCGCCTTTTTTGAAAATGGGGATGACTATTGAGGTTTTCCATTCTTCCGGAGTGACTTCCTTATCCCATATTGTTTGGATGAGCTGGTGGATCTTTCGAGCGGTTGCCTCTCCTCCATGCTTCACAAGCTCTGCCGGTATGCAGACTCCGGGAGCCTTGTTGTTTTTCAATCGATTTATTGCGTCTACAACTTCGTTGAGAGACGGCTCTGGGATCTGAGGCTCGGCTGTATGTACGCTTGGTGCATTTATCTGCGGTTGATGGGTGCGTACATTGAGCAGGTTTTCAAAGTACTGCTTCCATCTTGTCACGACATTGTTTGTTTCTGTGACCAGACAGCCGTTTGCGTCTCGAATAATTTTGGCTCTTCGTCGGTAGCCATTTCTAATTGAATTTATGCCGACATACATACACCTGATGTTCTTTGCCCTAGAATTTTCTAGGATTTTTTCGATCCGAGTCTTTATAATTTGTATTAATCTTTTAAAATAAGTCCACTTTGTTGTTATTAATAGGTACTCATAGATCAATACCTGTGGATCCGAAATTTAAACTTTAGGGTCGAAACTTAGGTTTTAGCAATTTCTTGTAGGAGTGATAGTTACTTACAACTAAGAAACAGACATTTTAAAATTAGAAGAACAACTGCTCAGCACTACAAAAATTAACCGATACGTAGATGTTTTTGCAGAATATACGTCTTTCCACCTAATACAATATGCATACATATACGTATTGTAAAAGCTATGCAAATAATCATGTGTACACCTCTAAAATTCCTTACGTGATTTCTTAAACTATTTACCTGGTAGTTTTCTTATTTACCTCACGCAAAACTTACCAAAACACTCTTCATAGTAGAAGGAACAATAAATAGGTTACGAGTTTCACCTCATATGACAAGGTTCTAAAAACGTTTCGTACTATTATGGTACGTATCATTCTACTTAATTTGCATATACATAATCTACTTTTTTAGAGAATCCACTTTAAACGTTAAATTTTTTTGTAGATCCCAATACAATTAGCCGACGATATCCCACAGTCACCGAAGTCGATATCTTTATATAATCCCGATATTCACGATTTCAACAATCCACACAGCGGGCATTCTGGTGTAGTTTTCGACGAAACTGTTGGAGTGTGGAATATGGTGGAACCGATAGCTGGTGGCCTAACGCGTAGTGAAATAAGTGTCGACACTGCTGAAGAACAGCCCAATAAAGTGGCCGTAACAGTATCAATTTTTGAAGCTCTTGCCGATATTATCTCGAAAACACCTCGTACAACGACCACAACAACTACGACTACCACTTCGACCACAGAACTTCCGGAAATTATCCAGGTACCGGAGCAAAAAAGTGATAATACCCAATTTCCATCTACCACTGTACATACATATCTCATCACTGATGAGAATGATGAAAATACAACCACTAATGATACAATTAACAACAATTACAATGGGCATGAAGTTGTTAGTGTGGATATTAATACAAAAAAGTCCACCTCAGACTATAGTGAGGATATTAATATGCAATCCACCTTAAGTCCCCCTCCTATAACCACAATCGCATATAATTCTGAACAAACTACCTTAACTCATAGTGATGGTTTTAATATACTATCCACAACAGCTCCACCTCCTACTTCTCCAGTCACGTCTATTCCCGAAAAATTTATCACAACTCCTAAAGAGGAAACTACTACAGAAATCCAAACAAATCCGACTCCTTCAACTGCATTCACCGAAAATCCCAATACATATCACACAACTCTTCACAATTCAAACACACCAACATTATCCACAAAATCGCAAACAGTTGACACAACACAAAACATTAACTATTATATAACCGCAGTACCCACTCAACCGACATATACTAATTCTAGCTTAACTAACCTTAACCCTAACCGCTTTGAACTAACCACAATTAGTTTACATCCACCCACTAGTCTACCAATGCCGCATTTGGCTGATGCTCTAACAACGCCTGGTAGTAGTTTGGTAACAAATCCGCAACTAATTACATCGATAATTAACTTCTTGGATACTTCCGTACAAAATGCTTCTGAAACAATGGCAACAAGTACCACAAATACAACAACTGTAACACTGGATACAAATGTAGAGCCTGCCAATAAAACAAATACTACTCCAAATGCTTCTACTACGTTACCGACTCTTCTTTCCCATAATACTACAACACTTCCTTCTTCTACAACACCGCCACCGGTCACAATATCGTTCCTTGATCTTTTTACCATTCAAGCCAAAAAGATCAATCAAAACACTCAACCTCCAATCGAGGTCCATCCAATTTACACCGAACCAGAACCGAGTACAAAACCCTGGAATACACACCAATCCCAAACGACCGGTGTACCGGTGAACATTCTCACTTACCTTAAATCACAAACATATCCGTCAATTACTATAACAGGTGGTACCTCAACTGATCGAATTCAAGAACAGTCGAAAGCATTCCACACAACGAATATTGATTACACTGTGACCAGTGGTGTGACCACAAACAGTCCTGACACACCTACACAAGAATACTCAATGTCCCCTTTATACCCTGACGACCTGACTTCCTCAACACCCAGCCGAGTCCAATCCGTACCAATCCATTTGAATAATGTCCTAGATTCCACACACAAGTACGATCAGACAAGCCCATTTAAAACGATTCCAAAGGAGTTCACAACAACATCAACAACAACAATACGATCACGATTTGGTAATAATCGATTACCAACACTTGCCGCCACAAGAACATCCCCACCATCATCCACAACATCATCATCAATATCCATTGAACAGGAACAAGTAACAAATTCCACCATAAAATTGCCAATACTATCAAACAATAAAACCATTCAAGATTTCTCAGTCTATGGTATCCTACCAAATAACACAGTCGTTCGAAAACGGCCAAAAATTGAACAGTCTCACACTCCTGACATCGGTATCATGGTATATGGGGTATTGCCCAATCGAACAGTGGTACGGAAGTATCCAAATGGAAGCCTGTCAATAGTTGATTCCTCGCAGGATGTGGAAGTCATTGATATTGATCCAAAAATGCTTTTCAATCCGTTCAGCGAATTATATCGCACAAGTCAAAGCAGTTTTCTACTAACCACACAACGTAGCACAACACCCAATCGTATAATCGAATACAATGACATTTTTGGCCCCAGCTCAAGTACTGAAATGCCTGTGTTCAATGGTCCTTCGACCGATAGAAATACTGAGATTAATGTTAAGGATACAACGGAAAGCACTAACGCTCCCACAACTAACGGTGAGGATATCAATCTAATTCAGTTGCTCACAGAGAACGAGGACAATCTTCTGAATTCTACTAGAATAGTTGAAGCTAATACGGTATGGAATCCATTTATATTTTTAAGCTTTTAATCTTTTTTACTTTTAAGTTCTCATATTCATCGGAAATTGTTGGATGTGCCAGCTATGAGAAAATTGAGCTCGGAAAGGGTCGAAGATATATTATTTATATATGGAAATAATATTCACACATGAATGTACAATCTGTTAAAAAAAAGTAACCCAACAGATAAGAATTATTGCTTTTAATCAATTTTTCTTTAAATATTTTTGTTTACTACCAGTTTCACTTTAATTTTTAATTACAATTTAAAAATATCTGTATTTAAAATATTTAATCCTCTTATTTATCTTTTAATTAATTTTATACTAATTTTTTAGACAAACCATCACGCACTAGCTGTAACCACAATATTAAATATTTATATTTCTCAGGTAGACTGTCAGGCTCCAACTCTGGAACTCCAAGCGCAAATTACTTTAAATATTTGCATTTGACATTTATATTGTTTTTTATATTATTATTAACTTTTTACTCAAATTATCACTGCACCAATTAATCATAGTCTATAAGGAGATACATTTACAATTTAAAATCGAAATCCTGTAATTGACCTAACAGCAAAATACAAGAAAGGGTATAACAATTTTTGTACATATTAATTTTTTATTTATTTATTTATCTATTTATTTATTTATTTATCTATTTACTTATTTATTTATTAATTTATTTATTTATTAATTTTTTTTTTTATTAGACTTCTCTCGGGAGAGGCGAACCTATAGCGCCGAGTGGGCGCCCCGAGATGCCATCAAATAACTGTTGCAGTTCTTTTTGAACAATTGCAGGTTGTAACGTTCCGGGAACACTCGCGTGGGAAGGGAGTTCCACAGCTTCCCCGCTCTGTAACGGATCGAGTTCTGATGCAGGGATGTTCGCGCCGTCGGGAGATGAACCACAAACGGGTGCGATCCGTCGGATTGTCTTGTGGAGCGCATATAAGCCGAATTGCGTGGAACAATACCAAGAATCTCCGAAGGACAGCACCCGTGTTAATATCTGTAAAACAGACAGAGGTCGGCTACGCGCCTTCGATGTGATAGCGACTGTAGTCCCGACGACAGCGCCGAGTCCCCGATCAGGCGGATCGCTCGTCTCTGTATGCTCGAGGGTATGTTTAGGAGCCGAGCTCCAAACATGGGAGCAATATTCGAGCACGGGTCTAATTTGGGATTTATATAGGAGAAGAAGTTGGGCCGGAATAAAATATTTCTTGGCTCTAAAAAGATAGCTCAGTTTTCCCGAGGCTGACCTGGCGATACTCGACACGTATTTATGCTACGATACATTCCCACAGACCGTGACGCCGAGCAATCTCAAATTTTCCCCAGCCTCGAGGGCCCGCCCATTCATCATCAGCTATGGGACCGATGATCCACTTTTCTTTGTAAATGTTGTATATGTGTCTTCGCTGCATTGAAGTCGACGAGATTGGCCCTTCCCCACTGCAGGACCCTATCTAGATTCTGATTCAGAGAGTCAATCTGTCTACATTTCAGCTGATGCGACGTAGATGCACCAATCGGCCGAACACTCTAAAAGAAGGAAACAAGCGTACTATCATCCGCAAAACTGAACGGATAACAGTTGTCTCCAACAAGTCATTTATGTGAAGCAAAAACAAGGTTGGAGCCAAAATAGGACCTTGGGGCACCCCCGAATTAACAGGATACAGATCCGAACACTCGCCGTCCACAACAACCCGGATCGATCGATTCTCAAAGAAGCTCTTCGTCCAGTCGCAAAGCTGTTGGGAGAGTCCATATGAACGGAGTTTGCTAAGCAATGCCCCGTGCCAGACGCGGTCAAAAGCCTTGGAGATATCCAATGCGATCGCCCTTGACTCACCATGCCGTTCAATTACAGATGTCCATATTTATTATTATTATTATTTTTATTATTTACTGGTCTGTAGGAACCCGGAAGTTCATGACCTCACCGACTCGCCTCCGCCATTGTTCCCTGTCCTGTGCGCTCTCCTTCCACGTTCGACCATCCGATCCGATCTCCTCGAGGTCCAATCTAACATTCTCCTCCCATCTCCGTCGGGGCCGCCCTGTCGATCTCTTTCCCGTTAGTTTACCATCCAGAATTCTATGCACGGTCCTATCATCGCCCATTCGCGCTACGTGTCCGGCCCATCTTAATCTTCGCGATTTGATCACTCTCACTATTGTAGGTTTGCGACATCTTCCAATTCGTGGTTGTGGAGTTTCCTCCATTGTCCTGACTCCTCGTCATATTTACCGCCAAATATACCCCTTAAAACTTTATTCTCTAATACGCGGAATTTGTTCTCTTCCCGCTTTGTGAAAGCCCATGTTTCGCATCCGTATAGAGCAATCGGCATGATTGTGGTTCTATAGACACGGAGCTTTATATTACGAGATAGCAGTTTGCATTTTAATAGTTTACTGGCTGCATGCCAACTAGCGTTGCCGGAATGTAGTCTCTTGTTAATTTCCTTTGAAGTTTCGTTTCTGGTCGTCAGTATCGTTCCCAGATATTTAAATTCTTTGACATTGTCAAATATCTTGTCCTGACGTTTATATGTGTTCTCTGAAGTCCACCTGTTCTCGTTGTAATCATGTATTCCGTTTTGTCTTCGTTTATTTCTAGGCCCACCTCGTCTGCTGCTTGCATGATGATTTCACAGTTTTTACTAACAGTTTCTAGATTATCGCCCGGAACGGCGATGTCATCCGCATACGCGAGCACTTTTGTGACCCCGTTCAGGTGTGATCGGGCCGTGTTGTCGTCTTGTGCCTTTCTGATAACATACTCGAGGACAAGGTTAAAAAGACGTGGTGAGAGGCCATCTCCTTGTTTTAGTCCGTCGCGGATTTCAAATGGTTCTGAGACGTGGTTTTCTATTCTAACTCGCCCTTTGTTTTCGTTCATGCAGATTTGAATGAGGGCGGCATATTTTTTCGGGATCCCCAGCTCAACCACAATATGGTAGAGTCTTTGTCTTGCGACTGAGTCGTAGGGTTTTTTGAAGTCAACGAACAGTTGGTGAACCGTCTCTCCGTATTCCCACTTCTTTTCCAGCGGTTGCCTTATTGGGAACATTTGGTCGCTTGTTGACCGGTTCCTACGGAATCCGCATTGGTAGTCTCCCAATATTTCTTCTCCGTACGGTGTGATTCTCGCGAATGTGGAATATACATCTCCATCCCCAGAAGAATAATCTCTGATACCGACTCCGCGCAAGCGTTAACATCGGAGTCTCCGAAGCACACCTCGGACCATGGAAAGGATGCGAAGAAATCTCACAAATCGTCCCAGTTAGCAGCCCCATACTTCCATACATGGCGAAGCTGCCTAGGTCGGTTATTCGGTTGATAGGCAAGAGCTTGCGCGACAGATACCAAGCAGTGATCTGAGTTTCCCAGTGGCGCAGAAACCTCAACGGTATAGATACTCGGTTCGGATGCCAAAAACAGATCCAGTGTGTTCGCATAATTCCCTCGGGCATCCTCCACGAGTTGAGTCAAGTTGTGGCTCACAGCAAACATCTCCGCCTCCCAGCTTCGTCGGATCTGTTAGAATGTGACAATCAGCCGGAATTGTGCACATTAAAATCGGCAAGGACAATCGTGTCAGAAGCTGGGTGGTTGATCACTATCCAGTGGACGGTATGTGAAAGGTGTTCGAAAAATGTCACAGGTCGATCGTCATTCGGGGAGCGGTAAAGACAACAAAGAAATTTAACGGAATTTCTCAGCACGACCCTCAACCATATGATGTCCATATTATTGGGTTCCAACGCCTCTATCCCCTGGCAAGCCAGATCGGATCGCGCGAAGACGCAGACTCCGCCCTTAAAACGGAATCTCGAATGTAAGTCGTATCCTGAGCAACGAAGATATGTCGAATCAGTTGACGAATCGACCTGGATCTCAGTTAGGGCAAGGATATCAGGTTTCGCGGTTTGCAAACATTGGTGGACGGTGTTTACGTTCGTATTGGTGAAACCGATGCCCCTGATGTTACAAAATGCCGTCACCAGTCGAGTGTGGGCCGAGCCTCAAGAGCGAGCCCGGTTATGCGATGACGAACCTCTTAAAGTTCCATTATTTATCATGATATCTGTATTATGTTCCCCCTGAAATAGTCCCCCTCCCGGAGATGCGAATGGGAGACTAGTTTACCTCCGGAATTCTTTATATCAGAAGGCACCATCATGACTTATCCCCGTGTCAGTCCGGGCCATCAGCCATACATCCGAAACACCGTCGAAGATTTCTCTCGGCGATATCACGGAATGTACAGCGTGACGGGGTGGTATCTCACCTTTGGACCGACTACCACCTAACCAACCTTTTCTCGAACCGGTCCATCAGCCAAGCTCCGAAAGATGACCAGGAACTTCTCCCGACCATTTCACGGAGCCTAAGGCTTGATGGGGTTGTATTTCACCGGGCTCACAGGGCCTTGGGACCCCGGCTACCACTCGGCCTTTAGTCGCCTCTTACGACAAGCCGGCCTAGCTGTGAGTATATTCTAACGCCCTACTCACAGGGAGAAGAAGTTTTGCAAATTTTGTTGTTGGTTTAGTTTACGACATTTTTGTTTAAATAAATAAATAAAGAAGTGATTAAGATGGATGGAAAGTGTTTTCAATATTGAACTAAACGGAATACTTTCCGGAACAATAGTCAACACAAACCATCCTCACGTAACCGCAGATGCACAATAAAGTGGACCATATAATCACTTGCCTTTCCTAAAAATCCCAAAATTAGAAAATGTCCAAGAATTTAATTAACAAGTTTTCCATTCAGTTCCCTAGAATTTTGTTTCTATTAGAGTCACATCGCAGATGTCGGTTTTTTTCTAGGAATCTTGTATCCCTCTTTCTTAACAATCTTAAGGGGCTATAGACAGTGATGAAAAAAATAATAGAAACAAGCTGGTTTTTCGACATTAATCGTTAAGAAAAAAATGTATTCGGGAAAAAAAAGAATTAAAAATATACCAATAGATTTGGTGCACTGTAATGCATAAAAGAAATACTAAATTTTTAATAAAAAAAAAGCGAGAAATAGTGAAAAAAAAATATCGATTCCGGTTTTCCTTGGATTTGCCTGGAAAAAAATAATAGAAACAAATTAGTTTTTTGTTTGTGTTTTGTGAAGAATTAATTTACAGTAAAAGCGTTTCATATCCTTTTAATACTTAGTTGTTGCACCTTTGTTTTTAATAACTGCTTCGCATCTTCGTCTCATGGAATTGACTAGTTTGGTACAAGTCGCGGGTGGTATGGAGTACCATTCATCTTTTATTTTGGACCAAAGTTCTTCCTTACTTTTGGCTTTGCAGTCTCCGATCTTGCGCTTAAGAATGGCCCATAGGTGTTCTATTGGTTTATGATCAGGGGACTGCGATGGCCACTCCATAACATCGACTTTGTCTCGAAGAAACCATTCTTTAGCCAATTTTGAGGTGGATCATTATCCTGCATATACTCCCATATAATAGGCATGTCCTATTCAGAAAATGGTAGCATAACGGTGTTTAAGATTTCTATATAATCTTTACCACACATTTTGTTTTTTATAAGAAAACTTGGACCAACACCAGATGCTGAAAAGCACCCCAAAATCATTAAATTGCCTCCACCATGTTTCACTGTCTTTTTCGTATACTTGGGATCGAATTCTGAGTTCATTGGTCGTCTGACGTACATTTTTCCTTCGGAACCAAACAAATTAATCTTGGTTTCTTCCGACCATAAGATGTTATTCCAATTCGCACGGTGGAGGTGTTTTTTGCCAAAAACGAGTCTCTGCTTTATATTTTTCTTGCTCAAGTATGCAACTTTTCTGGGACTTCTTCCAGGAAGACCCACTCCTATTAGTCTGTTTCGAATTGTACGACTCGTACAAGGTGCGTTTAAGTCATTTTTTTAATTTCGTTGAAGAAAAAAAATGGCTTGTTCTTAGATAGCCGGATTAGCAGTTTGTCGATTCGTGAGGTTGTTTTTCTTTTTCTGCCTCTGCTTTCCATTTTGGGACCTGAATGAAGAGCTGTGAATATTTTTTTCTTAGAGCACTTCATTAGCTTAGCTATTTCATCCATTGTTTTCCCGTCATTGCATAATTTTTTTATCAATTCACGATCGGAACTAGTGGAATGTACTCCACGACCCATTTTCACAAAATTTTATTTTTATTGTTTTTTTTTTTTTCTAGCAAACACTAAAACACAAGTTTACGAAGATTTCAATAAAGACGAACCAGTAGTTTACTTCACAATCACAATTGAAGACTTTGGTGATGGTTTGTTTCTATTATTTTTTTCCGGTCAAATATCCCCTTCGCTTGCATTTTTTACTACTAGGCAAAAATAAAAAATTGATAAGAGCAAATTGATGCACCATATCATCAGGCATTAGGTACGGTTCGGGTATAGAATTGGTGTCGAAGAAAAACTAAATTGTACGCAGTTACTGATTGTTGATCGTTATCTAAACCTTTGTTTCTATAATTTTTTCCATCACTGTACACACGTGCGCATTGTATATAGTTATTATTTATTTGGTTTGTATGCTTTAAATAATAAAGGCACACACATTGTTTGCTTGGGTGCCCAACCCCATCTCAATTTTTCATAGCTGGCATTCATTAAAATTTTTATAAATTGGAATAATTCGATTAAGTATAACAAATCTAACATGAAAATGATAACCCCAGGCTTCCAGCTTACAGTTTTAAAAGTAATGTCTAAATTTGTACAGAAAATTTCTATCTAACAGGAACAACACGAATAATGTTGTTGATCAAATTGTATGATTTCAAAAATATATATACATCAATATTATTTTTATTATATTTCTAATTTAAATTTTTACTTTACAAAAACTAGGAGAATGCAGTCCTTTTGGACCTGCTCAAACGAAAATACATCAACTCAGACCTTTCAGTGAAATCGTCAAATGTGGTAAGTCTAACAACCCTTAAAAGTCATGCACAGGAGAATACCATACCAGCGAATCGTGATGAGGGTGTTTCGGACAATGTCTTGATAGATTCCAGTGAAGAAAAGGTAAACACATATTTTGTCCAAACCGCACAAACTGCATTTTTAATGTTTGCAGGAAAAAACAGATGCACCCTCGACGTCGTCAGAAGAAGATTTCCTAGCAAAATACTCGTCCCAAGGTCCTACAACAGTAAATAATTCACCCAGCCTCGAAGATATTAATGTCATCTTACAAAACTCCAACATTGGACTTGGTGGCATCTTCTCAATTAATAAATCCAAAGGTAGAAATTCTTAATTATCAGAAAGTAAAAAATTGTTTCCAATTAAATTGGTGACGGACGATCACAACACAATATCAAAACCTTTTCACATTAACACAAGCCAGTCGATAGCGAGTGACACATATTTGGGAAATGAAATGAATTATTATTATGGGTGCCCAAAGTTTTGATTTTGGTATTTTGGAATCGGAAATCAAAACAACTGTTAGGAAAGAGGATCGTTTAGATCGAACTGAGGGCAATGGATGGGATATATGTATATTCGACACCAGTAGAAAAAAAAACAGTGACAAACTTCCCATTCACAATTATATTTTTCCAAGATTAGCTAGTCATGAAAGTCGCAAATTATCGCCTGCTCACCTTCGTCAGGGTATAATTAGAGTCTTACTAGCAACTTGACTTCAGAAGGCCATTGGAAAGAATTCCAATAAATAGTTAGAGATCTATCCTTACCCGAATCTGACTGTTACTTTCCTGACAATTTAAATGACTCAAATAATGTTTCTAAATATTCAACAATCTTCTGATATGACTCATTTGTTGGGGCAGTGGAAAGAAACGATAGTTTCATAACCTCTGAAGGTCAGGTGTTTCGAAAAACCTCGAAAATTGATAAAATATTTTTGACACCCGAAATCAACCGTCTGAGGCTTTCTCCGGAGTTATAAATTTTACCACAACTCCGCAAGGTACGAGGGTTGCCTTTTATATTTCGGGATTAGAGAACAAAAACAAATATTGATCGTCGAAAATCACTTTATTGTTTTTCAAAATATTCCCCATGAAGATCTATACACTTTTGCATGCGTTTGAACCAATTGTCGAAGCACTTTTGCCACTCTGATTGAGGTATCTCCAACACATGCATTCTGAATGCAGCAACCGCTTCTTCAGGTGTCGAAAAACGTTGACATCTCAGTTTGTTTTTTACGTACGGGAATAAAAAGAAGTCATTCGGTGCCAAGTCAGGACTATACGGCGGATGATCCATCAAATCGATGTTTTGGGTGCTCAAAAATGCAGTTGTCGCAGCCGATGTGTGAGAGCTCGCATTGTCGTGGTGAAGAGTGATCCGTCTTCGGCGTTGGTTTTCCTGATTTCTTGGAAGACAACTGGCAAACAAATGGTTGTGTACCACTCAGAATTGACTGTTCTGCGTTGTTCTAGTGGTACGGTTGCGACATGTCCAGTTTTTCCGAAAAAACAGGCGACCATTTGCTTGGAAGTGCTTCGTGCGCGAACAACTTTTGTTGGATTTGGCTCATCTTGAAACACCCAGACAGTCGACTGCTGTTTACTTTCGGGCTCATACGCATAAATCCACAATTCATCACCTGTCACGATGTCATAGACGTGTTTCGAAGCACCGCGACCGTATTTTTTGAGCATTTCTTTCGACCAATTGACACGAGCCTTTTTTTGGGCGATTGACAAATTGTGTGGGATCCAACGCGAACAAATTTTTTTGACAGTCAAATGTTTATGCAATATTGAATGTATGCTGGTCCCACTAACGCCTAAGGTTGACTCAATCTCACGATAGGTCACATGACGATCTTCCAATATCAGTTCGCGCACAGCATCAATGGTTTTCGGAACAACAACTGATTTTGGACGACCTTCACGAAATTCATCTTGGAGTGAACTACGACCACGATTGAATTCACCATACCATCGATAAACACTGGTCCTTGATGGAGCTTCATCGCCAAAAATTGAATTAAGTTCATCCATGCACTGTTGCTGAGTTAATCCACGCCGAAAGTTGTAAAAAATAATCGCACAAAAATGTTGACGATTTAATTTCATTTTTGGGCCGAGATGAATCTTTTAAGTTACTGTAAACAACACAAATAGCGCTCGTATGTCAAAACGTTCTGAGTGCGTATAACCTCAAAAATGTCCAACTTTACGACAGAGCTGTCAATTGCCGGATTGCAACAATAGGGTTGCCAAATCCCGAAACATAAGAGGCAACTCTCGTATTCAATAAAAGTACTTCAAAAAATACGGCCATATATTCACATCTGTCCACTATATACGAAGTGATTCCTCCAGTTATTTCCTCCTGAATTACAGTTCCAAACTAAAAGCCGTCTTTGACACATTCGATAACTTAAAACCAACACATTTCTTAATATGTCAGAGCGGTAGAAAAATTCTTACAATATGTCTTTTCCCTTTGTCAATACCCAAACGACCCTATCGCAAAAGCAGTCGGGCAGATTTTGGAAAATAATTTGCAATGGATCATTCATCAATGATGAAAATTCCCAGACTTTTAAAAGAAGTATGAGTTCCTCGCTTTTGTACCATCTTAGCACTTAAAAGAAGATGTGAGTATTTCCTTTTCCCTACCCATAAATCACGACATAAACGAAAGCCTAACCCAATTTGGAAAAAATGATATTTCTCCATAAGGGAGCAACACTTCTCCTTAAGACCTTCCTCTCGATTGCGACTAAGAGTTCATCATCATCATCGGCACCACAACCGGGATCTGATCTTGGACTTATTTAGCAAGTCTCGAGGCTTGTTAAACTTCCATAATAATTTATTTTTATGGGCAAGGTCATTACCCTTGCGGCTAAGAGTTCAGAATGCCTTTTATTGAGAACCCATGTCTCGGATCCATACATGAGTACTGGTAAGACCATGGTCCTGTATAGTAGTAGCTTGGATGTTCTGGATAAATTTCGGGATTTCAAGAGCCTTGATAGACCATAGTAGGCTTTGTTGGATTTGAACAGTCGTTCGCGTATTTCTTCTTCCATATTGTTATCGGCTGATACTATTGACCCAAGGTAGTTAAAAGATTGCACTACTTCAAATTCGTGCTCCATTACCCTAATAGTTTGTCCAACGTAAGGTCTTCTCTTCGCAGAAGTTGCCACCATGTACTTCGTTTTCCCTTCATTAATGTGCAGTCCCAGTTATTGTGTTGCCCGCTGGATTTGCGTAGGGGAATCCTGTACAGCTGAATCGGATCTACCGATGATGTCGATGTCATCTGAGTAGTATTTGGTTGGACTTGGTGATAATAGTCTCTCTGGTTGTAACGCCAGAGTCACGGATTGCTTTCTCCAACGCCAGGTTGAAGAGGAGGCAGGCCAGACTGTGCCCTTGTCGGAGTCCATTAAAGATGTTTATTGGTTTGGATAGCAATCCCGCTATTTTTACTTGACTAATTACGTTGGTGATGGTCAACTTACAAAGACGTATAAATTTGTTTGGAATTCCGAACTCTTTCATGGCATTATATAGTTCTACCCTGTCTATACTGTCGTAGGCGATCTTAAAGTCTATAAATAGATGATATAATGGACATTTTTCCATCGCATTGATATTGACCAATTTTGGCTTTAGCGTATGGGGCTATCCGATCTTGTAGGATAGTGGAGAGTATCTTATGGGTGGTACTCAGCAATGTTATACCCTTATAGTTGCTGCACACTGTGATATCTCCCTTCTTATGTGTGGGGCAAATTATACCACGACGCCAATCTTCCTCTTGCTCCCATTCGTGCAATACGATCTCATGAATTGCGTGATGTAACGCTGTCCCTCCTTGGTTGATCAGCTCAGCTGGTATGCCATCAGCTTCCGGGGCTTTATTTGATTTGAGCTGTCTAATGGATTTTAACGTTTCCTCAATGCTTGGTGGCGGCAGCATTTGGTCTTGGTCTTGCATTGGTGGAGTCTCCAATTCTTCTGTGAGCAATTCATTGAAGTGCACTTCTCATCGTTTCAGAATGCCTTCAGGATCGGTGATCAGATTACCCTCTTTATCCTTGCAGTAACTGCAGCGTGGTGTGTACCGCGTCATACTGCGGATTATTTGGTAGAACTTCCGTGCCTGGTGTGGACCTCGCTCTCTACTTTTCTCTATTTCACAGACAAGTTTTTCTCCCAGCCACTTTTCTGTTGTCTGTGAAGTCTTTTTTCAGATATTCTGAGCTCTTTGTATTTCTCCTCGCGTACCCGCATCCTATGAGACTGCTGTATTGCCCGGTATCTAGCATTCTTACGTTCAGTCGCTAGTTTGCACTCATCATCAAACCAGTCACTCTGATCTCTACGACTACTGCCTAAGATGGAGTTGGTAGTACTAATGACAGTACTCTTAAGGCGTGTCCATTTCTCTTCTACGCCCGGCATTCTGGCACCAGGACTTACTCTCCCTCCGTCGAGCTCTTCGCGGGCGAGTCTTAACGCATGACCAAAGGTGGTATTCTCATTGCGTAAGGCAGCCGTGTTGATTCGAACCTGATCTGCGCATGCAATTGGTCTCCGTAAGACAATCCGCGCTCGGAAAACTGTACCAACAAGATAGTGATCCGAGTCGACGTTGGCACCTCGGTACGTTCGTACCGTCATCAGGCTCGAGAAGTGGCGGCGTTCTATCAACACTTGGTCAATTTTGTTGCAAGTGGTTCCATGAGGTGATATCCAGGTGGCTTTATGGATATCTTTACGCGGAAACCTGGTACTTGCAACGACCAAGTTTTTTGATGCTGCCAGTTCGATGACTCGTAGTTCATTGTCATTAGTGTTCTCATGTAAGGTATAGGAACCTACGTAGTGCCTGAAAACCGGATCCCCACCTATTTTCGCATTCAATCATCAAGAACGATTTTCACATCGTATCTTGGACATGCGTTGAGGTCCCGTTCGACGTTCTCGTAGTATTTTTACTAAAACATCTCACTGTTTCTCAAAAACCAAATGAGGGTACTGACTCATTAAAGTTTTCTACAAACCGCGACCTAAGTAAAAACGTATCGTGTCAAAATACTAGTACATACTTAACTCCAAAGCAAACGAAAGGTGATCGTTCTTATGACGGTACAAATACGAATTTTGATGTACAGCTTCGATAACAGTCATGGTTTGAATTCAAACGAACATAACTATTAAACTGTCTCGGTACAAATGTGAATGTGGAGCCTTTCATTTCGACTCAGCAGCAACTCCAAAATTGCGGTATATTCACAAGACCAATCAAAGATAGCCCTTACGAAGGATCGAATGCAAATTTTGATGTAGCATAAACTTAAATAACGGACAAAGTGTGGATGTTATTAAATCTCTTATACTACCCATCTCTCAAGAATCAAATGAAAATCGTGCTCCATTTTAAAAACTTTCTGAAACCAAAGAGATGCCACAACGGAGGATCAAACACAAGTTTTGATGCAGCTATGAACTTAGTTAATAATTGTGGTTTAGATGTCATTAAAAGTTCTCTTATACCAGCTATTTCTGAAGAATCAAATGAAAGTGGTGCTTCAGTTTTAAAAACTTCCTGAAATCAAAGAGATGCCACCAATTTTGATGCAGCTATGAATTTAGTTAACAATCGTGATTTAGATATTATTTAAAGTTCTCTTATACCAGCTATATCTCAAGAATGGTATGGAAGCGTTGTTCAGTTTTAAAATCTTCTTCACATCAAAAAGATGTCACAACGGAGGATCAAATCCAAGTTTTGAAGTAGCTATGAACTTAGTTAATAATCGTGGTTTAGATGTTATTAAAAGTTCTCTTATACCAGCTATTTCTGAAGAATCAAATGAAAGTGGTGCTTCAGTTTTAAAAACTTCCTGAAATCAAAGAGATGCCACCAATTTTGATGCAGCTATGAACTTAGTTAATAATCGTGGTTTAGATGTTATTAAAAGTTCTCTTATACCAGCTATATCTCAAGAATGGAATGGAAGCGTTGTTCAGTTTTAAAATCTTCTTCAAATCAAAAAGATGCCACAACGGAGGATCAAGCACAAGCTATTAACTTAGTTAATAATCGTAAGTTGGGTGTTATTAAAAATTCTCTTATACCCGCTATTTCTCAAAATGAAATGAAAGAGTTGCTTCAGTTTTAATATTTTCCACAAATTGGAAAAAAACGGCCCCTACGAGGGATCAAACAGAAGTTTTGAAAGAATTTATATAGCAAGCTTACTTTGGATGTGATTTGAACTTCTCTTATACCAGTCATCTCTCAAGAACTAATTGAAAATATTGGTTTAGTTTTAAAATCTTCCACAAATCACGATCTAAAGAGCAAACTGGCATTTCTTATACTGACCTCTCACCAACATCTAATTATCCGAATTGACTTAGTTGTAAAATAAATTTCGAAAGTAGGTTTCGTGCTTGTTTTATCGATTGGGTCTGGACCTCAAAGACCCAATAATGAGTTGATTTCTAACCCATTCGAATATTATGACTTAAATACGTTTTCAACGCCCATAATGTCGAAATTTTACCGAACACCGATAATCGAATATAAAATTGTTCGAATCTAATGATTTAAACACGAATGCGACATTTATAATTCAGAATGATCTGCAGCCACAAAATACAACTGCAAACTAATCTAAATGTGATGATTTGAACACATGTATGGCGTCTATTGCACAGAATCAGTCACAATTATGTAATGAAAATACAAACTCAAATTCAAATATAGCCGAATATTATGGTTTAAAAATGATAGCGATGCCCAATACTCCAATTCTTCCTTGGCATAATGTTATTGGAAGTCTGTTTTAAACCCATCTGAACGGTTTAGACTAAATATTAGAGATCCCTATTACACGGATAACCAAATACACGGATATCCGTATAATTAATGGATCCGGATTTGAGTCCGTGTAATTATAATTAAATGTATATTGTTTATTACGCATAGAGTTAGATACACGGGTAACCGTGTACTTAATTAATTATCCGTGTAATTAAAATATCGGTGTTTTAAATCATTTATAAAATTAACCGTAAAACAAAATTAGTTCTTAAGAAATGGCTGGACAAACATTTTTATTCAATAAATAGTTTTTTTTTGACACAAAAAAAAAACTAAAATACGAGGGTGAATCAAATATAAACGGTAATATCTTTTAATACTGTAGCGAGCTTAGGGTTCGTTGGATTAATTATTTTTAATAAATAAGAGCCGTTAAATCGATTTTGAATTAATGTAACAATTCATTAGTCCGTTAATAACAACCGTTACTTTTACCGTACACTTAACGGTTTCTTGACTTATCGCTTCCGTACTTATCGCGTTTTTGACTGCTCACTTCTTACTTCGTACTTTACTCCATGATCTGTGTGCGACGTATTTATACCGTTTCCTCATTCTGATTCGGCGTTTCGTTCCCGTCGGTTCCATAGCCTTGAATGTTCTACTGTTCATAGTCTCCAGTTTTCTAGTACTTGCTAGAATATTCTAGTACTTTGTTTCGGACTTTCTCGAATATTCTTGTACTGATTGTCATATGCGTCACAATATTTAGTCGATAAGGTAGTTCTTCAAATTGCATTTGATAGTTACTCACTCATGGACTGTGACATACCCAATATATACGAAAAGAAGCGTTTATTAACGTTCATTCCTTTTAAGTTCTGTAAATAAATATTAACCCCACCTGCTTTACAGAATTGTGAAAGAACATGTTTACCATGAATATATTTAGTCGATAAGGTAGTTCATCAAATTGCATTTGGTAGTTACTCACTCATGTACTGTGACATACTTAATATATACGATCCAAAAAAGCCAAACGCCGAAAGTTCGCCAAGGATTCTTTGCGACCTTTTCACGGAGCCTATAGCTTGATGAGCAGGTATTTCATCGGACGACAAGCCGTTGAAGCCCCACATACCACCCGACCTTTAGTCACCTCTAACGACAAGCCGGCCTTGTTGTCTTAGGGAGGATTCTAAACAGTGCTAACAATAGTATTATAGGGTTCAGCATGAATTGGGGATATGGAATATACTCACAACTAGGCTGGCTTGTTATGGAATTTTTAACAATTTAATATAAGTATATGTTTTTTAAAAATTTAATATAGTAATATATTATAGGGATAAGTAAATGACACGTAAAGGAACTTACTCGGTCGACCGTGGAGCGGTCGCTGTAGCTGCTGTTGTCTCTGCTGCTGGCAGGTTGCAGGGGACGTTGAGCTTAGTGCTTCCCTGTTCAGCTTGTTGTTCTTGTTGATTATTAGTGTTATCTTAGCGAGTCCTCTATTTCAAACCTTTCTTCTTCGGCAGAAGCTGCTCCCCGGGATGCAATTATTCTATTATATTGGGAATCATATACCGGTAGAATAGCACTTGCAGTTGAGCACTTGGATATACGACGTTGTTTTCCAATTCGAGTGTTAGCTGGTTTTTCAGTTCTATATCGGAATTTGTGCTCGGTCTAGTAATTACGATTGTTCTCGTTCGTAGTTTTACGTCGAATCAATATTTTTTTTGTTCTCGCCGTTGACGTATAGTTTTTATTCGGCGCCAACGCCGTTTTTTATTATTTTTTTGTGCCAAGTAGAATTTGAATAAAGTAGTTTATGCAAATTAGCTACTTGACGATTTTTCTTCCCTTTACAGGTAGAGGGGGGAAATTTGCGGGAATTAGTGGGTGTCGGGCGAGGACATGGACCCGAGGTCCGTAACAGGCTTGAGAGTATATTCTATCACCCCAATTCATTCTGAGCCGGGTAATACTATTGTTAGCTCTGCTTAGCATCCTCCATAAGGCCACAGTTCAAATACGACCAATTTATTCCCAGTCGTGTCATTTAATTGTGAGCTCCGATTGGCATCCTTAAATTAAATTGGAATGGAGCATATGTCATCCCAATATAATCTGAATCTTATAACCCAAATGTCAGTACAGTTCTGAAACCTCGTGAAGGCTATGGTTGAAATGGGAACATAATGACTGGTCAAAGTCAAAGCCTCATTCAACCAAATAATTCATTCATTTAAATGTAAATTCACTTTTAAAAACGTAGATGGATTACGATTTAAATTTAAGTTTTGTACCTCTTATACAGACTATTTACCAAAAGTGAACCACAACTATTAGCGATAGTAATCAATTGATAATCAAAATTTAATCGCCAAAGTAATCTCGAAACAGTGTTATTAGATCAGTAAAAAAGCCCTAGAATTATGCTTTAAATAAAAGTAGTACGCATTTACTGCCAGTCAATTACGACAAGTCAGCATTCTTCAGGTCCCCCGAAAATTATAGTCTCAATATAAGGAGATTATCCCTTATACTAGCCCATGAACAAGGTCTAAATGTGAATGTAGAATTAGCTTTAAACCCATCAACAAACTCAGCTCATCATTCTTCATACCATGAAACATGAGCATTGACTCGGTTGTGCAATTAACCAAAAACCACGGTTTAAATATGACATCAGAGTCTCTTATACGGTCGTTCCACCGAAACCAAAATCCGACCAACAATTCGCTTTTACCATAGAACTTTTACAACTTAAAAGAGGAGATGACGATACAATTTTAGAAGACCACTTGCACATTTTCAGCTAGGAATTGCCGTCAGGTATGGATTCCATCTTCAAGACCTCTAGAAGTAATAGCATGTATCCTCATTTATAACTCGGACCTCTAGTTTTACATCATGAATTAAGCCATATCGAGCCATCACCCCTAAATCACCATATAAATATAAGTTTAGCCCCCTCTCATAGAGTTTTCCAAAAAGAATCCTATACCAATACTATGCAAGTTCCCAAATCTTGGCAGGTCTCAAAGGTAGAAACCCTCAATCTAATATTGTGTTATTGGGTACAAATCCAGATTTGACTTCTTTCAATCAAAATACCCTTCCTCTTCCCATCAGATCCGTCCTTGAAACAGATTTGCACATTTAACACATAGTCAGCCAATTACTAAACCTTGCCAAGCCGATAATAATAACTTTTCCTTGGAGGATGCATTGAAAAAGAAGGAACTGATAAAATGCAAAAATGCAGTCGCATCCAATGTTACGGAAACTTCTACCCAAATGTTTTTTCTAAACATCATTTTCTTCACAGAAATCATTAAAGAGAATACTACACACTCGACGGATAAGGGTACTCTAACCGTTCAGGAGTCAGCAACTAAGCCAGCCGATATTCCAATCACTCAAAAGGACTTGGATGATGATAAACTTGATGGAAACGCTGCAGAGATGATAGCCCCTGATAATTTTTACGACATTCGAAACGGATTTACGAACATGCCACAGAACAGTGACATCCCTACTGCTACTGTTGTTGAAAATCGAATCATTTTTCCCAATACACCTGATGTTCAGACAAAAGTTTTATGTATCAATATCGGTGTTGGTAATAATCCAGCCCCAAAAATTAATGACGTTAGTGGATGCTTTAGTAAGAGTGTTGTTGATAATCAGTCTTTGTTAGAAAACGCCAATCGGAAAACAGAGGAAACAACTGTTGGTAGCACAATTAAAGTAAACCAAAAAGGATACAATCAAGGATTGCACGATGCCATTGAAACAATGAACGTGAGCCTGAATGTGGATGATGAGATGCTAAAACCAGAGTCTAGTTCGGAATTTATGACCTCAATTACAGATTTAGGACTGCTACTCGAGAAGTCTGAGCATCAAACTGTAAATGGATCTCATAATATCAAAGCTCTTATTCAAAACACTACAGATGCTGGTACAGAACTTGTAATGCCTCAAGTAGCGGGCTCTAAGCTGAATGGTACATTTTCAAACACTAAAAAACAGCCTTTAGAACGGCATACCGAACAAGAATTCAGTAATAAAAGTCTTACTAGTGTAAACGTACAGGGTACAACCTTCAGATCCGACCTTCCAAATACGGAATTTGAGACAGATTTGACCACTCCGATTATCTCTGAATCAGGGGAGAACTTCCCCTTTCATACTACTGGAAAAATGATTGATAACAATACTTTTCACCAACGTCAAAATGTTGCGATTGATGTTCGAAAACATACGTCGCTTTTAGAAAAAGGGCATGAACCAAGCGTTACGTTCGTTGATGTAGAACAGTTTGAACAACAGACTACTCCCCAGGCGGTTAATAATGGTGACACTCAAGCACCACTTTTACGAGTAGCTAATACGTTGGTTCTAAAAACGGACCCTACGCCAGACATCAGAAACTCATTTGTTGGTGAACAGAAATTGAACCAAGAGCACGTCAATACGACCGCTGACAATAACACAATTTTAAAGCAAGATACTGAGAAGCATGGAATGCTTCCAAAAGAAGGCCCTACGACAGAAATTTCGGATTTCGAACAAACGACCACTCAGACAATAACTGGTTATAATGATCAAATGGAAGGTACAAATTTCACGCCTAAACTAGGATCAGAAGTTATCACATACGTAGATGAAAACCTTTTAGAAAGAAGACTTGAAAGAGTGATTGATAGTATAACAAGCGTCGACAAATCTCTTATACGCGAAAATAAATACAATAATAGTAAATCTCAGGAAGATAGATATTTCTGGTTTGATACCAATGGAAGTCAAGCAGCGACAGCCGATACCGAGACGAAATCACTGAACACAACTGCGAAAAATGTCTTCCAGCAAAACAATAAAACCGACTCACAAATCTTTGACTCCGATTCACAATTACATGCTGAACTCATTACCGGTTTAGATACTTACAGAAACGAAACTGGACATGCGAAGACTAAACAATTTTTTTCGAATACTGAAAGTGACAATAACATAGATACAGATGGTACTCGAATTGCTTCCATAAATTTGGACTTGCCGCAAAATGACTTTAACCCTAATGGTGAATTACAAACACATTCACAGATAATTATATCACCATCCCACGAAGCAATTCCCATCATGTTTCCAGACCACCGTTCAGTATTTGAAAATAATCCTTTAAGAACTGTAACTGAAAGTGACGCTGGTGGATTTACTATACATAATCAACATCTAAAATTTTCGAAACTACCAAACGAATCTCCGCCTGACATCGACAACACGAACTTCACTCAAACTGATTTTGAAAAACTTCGGCTTAAGGATACTGCTATCAGTCAACAAGATAGATCCATTCTAATAACAAACATATCCAAAATTACCCTGCCAACAACCGAGATGTTGATCGACATAGACCAACAAAGCTCGTCAAACAAAAACTCCACATTTACTGAGAGAACCACAACACCAACCAACTCATCAATCTTCGACAAAAATTCCGGCTTATTTAACGATAAGCCAAGAGATCTTTTAGAACCGAGACGACAGAAATCTTTAACTTCCGACGCTACGCTGGGAACTTTTAACAATGAGGCAGAATCACCAACTAGTAATGAAAACAAGGCCAATCTTTCCTTGACAATGATTGAACTTTTGACGGGAATGTTACCAAGAAATGTCACAAAAAATTTGGATCTTAACGAAGATTACAAGTTCCGAAAGTTGTCTTCCGAAGCACAATATAGAATCGACTCTACCACGACCATGTTAAAACAAAACAAAGACACTCAACGTATTTTCCTAGATGCAAACTCATCAACACCAGCTGCTGTTTTCAACGATGACCTTTCAGAACAATACGTTCCAAATACGACATCAGTACCAAAAGGAAGTAGCATATCTGCTAGGACATTAAACTGGGAATCAAAAATGACAGGAGACGTTTCAACAAATCATGAAAGAGTGACAACAGAATCGGAAGAGTTGACAACCCAGCCAGAAGAAATAGCAACCCAACTAGAACAAATGACAACCCAATTATATGGAATGACAACACCTCCGGCAGAAATGACACCGCAACCAAAGGGAATGATAACCCCACCAGAAGGAATGACAACTCAATCAGAAGGAATGACAAGTCAATCAGAAGGAATAAGAAGACAACCGGAAGAAACAACCGTACCAGAAGGAATGACAACCCAAACAGAAGGAACAATACTACCAGAAGAAAGATACGAACTAGAAGGATTGATACCACAACCAGAAGAAATGACAACCCCACTAGAAGGGATGACAACACAACTACAAGAAATGTCATCCCAACCAGAGAGAGAGATAACCCCGCTAGAAGGAATAACAACCACACTAGAAGGACTATCAACACAACTAGAAGGAATGACGACAACCCAACCAAAAAGAATGACTATCCCACTAGGAGATGTGACAACACAGGTACAAGAAATGTCAACCCAAGCAGAGGGAATGATAATTCCACTAGAAGGAATAGCAACCACGCTAGAAGGAATGTCAACACCACTAGACGCAATGAAAACTCAATCAGAAGGCATAACAACACAACCGGAAGATACGACCGGACCAGAAAGAATAACAACCCAAACAGAAGGAACAATACCACCAGAAGAAACAGCCCTACTAGAGGAAATGATAACACAACAAGACAGAACGGTAACCACATCAGATGTAATGAAAACCAAACTAAAAGAAATGACAACGGAACCTGGGGGAATGATAACTCCGCCACAAGGAATGACAACCCAACCAAAAAGACTGACAACCCCACTAGAAGGGATGACAACACAACTACAAGAAATGCCATTCCAGTCAGATGGAATGATAGCCCCACTAGAAGGAATAACAACCACACCAGGAGGAATGACAACACAACTAGAAGGAATGACAACCCAACCAAAAATAATGACAACCCCACTAGAGGGGATGACAACACAACTACTAGAAATCTCTGCCCAACCAGAAGGAATGATAACCCCACTAGAAGGAATAACAACCCCACTAGAAGGAATAACAACCCCACTTAAAGGAATAACAACCATACCAGAAGCGATGTCCACAAATCTAGAAGGAATGACAACCCTACCAAAAAGAATGACATCCCCACTCGAAGGGATGACAACACAACTACAAGAAATGCCATCCCAACCAGAGGCAATGATAATCCCACCACAAGGAATGACAACCCAGCCAAAAAGAATGTCAGCCCCACTGGAAGGGATGACAACACAACTACAAGAAATGCCATCCCAACCAGATGGATTGATAATCTCACTAAAAGGGATAACAACCACGCGAGAAAGAATGTCAACAAAACTAGAAGGAATGACAACCCAACGAAAAAGAATAACAACACAACTACAAGAAATGTTATCGCAACCAGAGGAAATGATAACCCCACTAGAAGGAATAACAACCACACCTGAAGGAATGACAACACAACTAGAAGGATTGATAACCCAATCAGAAGGAATAAAAACACAGCCCGGAGAAACAAGCGAACCAGAAAAAATGACAACCCAAACAGAAGAAACAATATTACCAATAGAAACACCCAAACCAGAGGGAATGATAACACAACTAGAAGAAATGACAACCAAATCAGAAATAATGAAAACCCAACTAAAGCAAATTAGACCGAAATCTGAGGGAATGACAACTCCACAACAAGGAATGACAACTCAGCCAAAAAGAATGACAACCCCACTAGAAGGTATGACAATACATCTACAAGAAATGCCATCGCAACAAGAGAGAATGACAACCCCACTAGAAGGAATAACCATCCCAACAAGAGGAAATGATAACCCCACGCCAGAAGGGAAGACAACACAACTAGAAGGAACAACAACCCAACCAAAAGGAATGACAACTCATCCAGAAGGAATAACAGCGAATAATGGCAACCTTAGCATGATGCCAACCACCATTAATTCGTCTGACAATACACATTTAAATAGACGTAAAATAATCCTTTACAAACTTAACGAAACCACAAACAGGTCTGGGCATACTTTAATTCCAACGGCAGGAACATTTACTCAATCCCTAAATAGTCAGCTTGGGCCAAGTCAAATAGGAGTTAAAACTATTCTCTATGATATGAGTCTCAAAACCATCTCCGCTTCAATGGGTACGTCATTCACCGAAGTAGGTAAAGAAGAAGATACCTTTACTTCTATGACAGAGCCTACCTTGCTGTCATTAACAACAACTGAAACAACAACTGCCCCCGAAACAAGCCAATACCCAGTTTATGGAACAACCAGTGAACTACAGCCAACTGATGATCCTGTGCTTATATCTACACCACAAATTAAAACGTTTACTCAGTCTTCCGACATTCATTCAAAATCTGTTGAGGTAGAAGACAAAATTTACCCCAAAAACTGGCTTCATGACATTCCAATGCCAGCATTCCAAATAGTTAATCAATACCCTACAACAGAGCAAGTGTCGTATAGTTCAAAAAATACTGCAAGGCTCGATTATCAGTCCGGAGTCTTGTCGTTGCCGATGAATAAAACATTCATTAAATTTTCGAAAGCTATGAAAGAACCGAATGAAACTCAAATAGATGCTGATCAGATTCGACAACTTACAGTGATGGCTACAGACATATCTACTAACGTCTCTAAATCTGAACTTGGATTGAGAACAGCTAAATATAAGGCGATCGACAAAAACGAACCATCGCCTAAAATGTATAGTCCCAGCTCTGAAACTACAGGAGGTTTGACCGAAAAAGAAAACGAAATCGATGTAAAAAGCGCACTAACAAACTCTCCTTACCTACCTACCGATTCAGCTCCAACTCAAACCGAATTGCAAGAAACTCCCTGTGAGTTGACCTCGGAAAACCAGATAGCAGACTTGCTAAAGCCAACCACTGATGCACTCACTCAACCCGCTAAAATTCAACAAGAATTGGACCAAAGAAACAATGACAGCTATCGGCACTCTCTGCGAAGCATGTCTTCACTTTCAACGAATCAATTTTCTACTTCCCACAAACAACCTAGTGAAAATGAACGTAAGATTAAGTCCGAGGCCCGCTCCAAATTACGGGCAATGCCAACGATTCAATTTTCTTCTTTCCAAGAAGAATTGAGTGAAAATGAACTTGAGATTATCTCCGATACTCCTTCCACATCCCTATCAATGCCAAGCAATCAATTTTCGACATTACCACAAAAAACATTTGAAAATAAAAATGGAAATAACTCATATCCTGAACCTACAGTTTTCCAAATCTCAAAGACTCAATTTTTAACTTCCAAAACTGAGTCGAGTGAAAATGACGATGAAATTAGCTCAGATACCCAGTCCATCATTCTTTCAATGCTAGCAATTCAAGAAGAAGAATCGGGTGATACTGAAAACAACATTAAGTCAGACGTTTGGATCACTAATCCCCCAATGCCAACGACTCCACTAACTAGTTTAGTAGACAAATCGAGTGAAAGTAAAAGCAACACTCGATTGTCTGACCTTTTAATATCAACTGCTCAATTATCACCAAATGTAGCCGCCAATAACTTATACAGCAGGCCTACAAGTATTTCAATGCCCACGACTCAATTTTCTACTTATCAAGATGATTCGAGTGAAAATGACAACGAAGTTAGTTCAAATACTCAGTCTGTTGTTTTTGTCGCACCACCAACTAATCTTTTTGCTTCCCAACAAGAATCGGGTGATACTGATAACTCAATTAAATCGGGCATTTGGACTTCATTACCAACAACTCATTTTTCTACTTCCGAAGATGAATCGAGTGAAAATGAGAGCGACTTTAACTCAGAAACTCGATTCACTAATTTTCCATTCCCAACTAGTCAATTATCTGAAGATGTATCCAGAATAAATTCAGACACCGGGCCCATAATGCCAACACAGTTTTCTTCTTCCCAAGAAGAATCGTGGGAAACGAATAGCAAAATTAAATCAGACTCTTGGACTCCAATGACAACAAGTCAATTTTCTAGTTTCGAGGATCAATCTAGTGAAAGTGGGAGCGAGCCTAATCCGCGAACTCTATATACCGATTTTCTATTGCGAACTACTCAATTATCTTTAAATGAGTCCGATATCAACTCAGACATCCGGCCCACAATGTCAACAACTCAATTTTCTTCTGAAGAAGAAAACTTGAATGAATGTGAGAACGAACTCACCGATTTTCCAATGCCAACTACTATAAATGTATCTGGGATTTACTCAAACACTCGGACCACAATGCCAATAACTCAAGTATCTGCTTCCCAAGAAGATTCGAGAGATACTAGTAGGAGAATTAGTTCAGCCTCTTGGACTTCAACACCAACAACACAATTTTCTTCATCTGAAGAAGAATTTAATGAGAGTGAGAGAGAATTTAACGCAGAAACCCAATTCGCGGATTTTTCAATACCAACTACTCAAATATCCGTAAATGTATCCGAAATTCACTCAGACATCCGGCCCACAATACCCATTCAATTTTCTAATTCTCAAGAGATATCGAGTGAAAGTAACAATAAAGTGAGCTCAAACACTCAGCCCATTGGTTTTTCAATGCCAACAACTCAATTATCTTCTTCCCAAGAAGAATCGGGAGACCCTAGGAGTAAAATTAAGTCAGACGCTTGGACTTCAATGCCAACAACTCAATTTTCTTCTTCCGAAGAAGAATTTAATGCAGAAACTCAATTGGCGGATTTTTCAATACCAACTACTCAAATAGCCGTAAATGTATCCGAAATTAACTCAGACATCCGGCCCACAATACCGACTCAATTTTCGAATTCTCAAGAGATATCGAGTGAAAGTCATAATAAAGCCAGCTCAAACACTCAGCCCATTGGTTTTTCAATGCCAACAACTCAATTATCTGCTTCCCAAGAAGAATCGGGAGATACTAGGAGTAAAATTAAGTCAGACGCTTGGACTTTAATACCAACAACTCAATTTCCTTCTTCCGAAGAAGAATTTAAGAAAAGTGCGAGAGAATTTAATGCAGAAACTCAATTCGCGGATTTTTCAATACCAACTACTCAAATATCCGTAAATGTATCCGAAATTAACTCAGACATCCGCCCCACAATGCCCACTCAATTTTCTAGTTCTCAAGAGATATCGAGTGAAAGTCATAATAAAGCCAGTTCAAACACTCAGCCCATTGGTTTTTCAATGCCAACAACTCAATTATCTGCTTCCCAAGAAGGATCGGAAGATACTAGAAGTAAAATTAAGTCAGACGCTTGGACTTCAATGCCAACACCTCAATTTTCTTCTTCCGAAGGAGAAAATAATAAAAGTGAGAATGAATTTAACCCAGGAACTCGATATACTGAATTTTCAATGCCAACTACACAGTTATCTATAAATGAATCCGATATCAACTCAGAGATCCATCCCACAATGCCAACAAGTCAGTTTTTTTCTTCTGATGAAGTATCTAATGAAAGTGACAACGAATTTAATTCAGGAACTCGATTTACAGATATTTCAATGCCCACTACTCAATTATCTAAAAATGCGCCCGAAATTAAATCAGACATCCGGTCCATCAGACCAACGACTCAATTTTCTACTTCCGAAGAAGATTTGAGTGATAATGACAACGAAATAAACTCAGCCACTCACACCGCTCTTTCAACAATACCAACAACCCAATTTTCTCCTTCCGAAGAAGAATCTAATGAAAGTGAGAATGAATTTAACCCAGGAACTCGATATACTGAATTTTCAATGCCAACTACTCAGTTATCTATAAATGAATCCGAAATCAACTCCGAGATCCATCCCACAATGCCAACAACTCAGTTTTCTTCTTCCGAAGAAGAATTTAATGACAGTGACAGCGATATTAATTCAGGAACTCGATTTACCGATATTTCAATGCCCACTACTCAATTATCTAAAAGTACGTCCGAAATTAAATCAGACATCCGGCCCATCATACCAACGACTCAATTTTCTACTTCTGAAGAAGATTTGAGTGATAATGACAACGAAATAAACTCAGCCACTCACAACACTTTTTCAACAATACCAACAACCCAATTTTCTCCTTCCGAAGAAGAATCTAATGAAAGTGAGAATGAATTTAACCCAGGAACTCGATATACTGAATTTTCAATGCCAACTACTCAGTTATCTATAAATGAATCCGATATTAACTCCGAGATCCATCCCACAATGCCAACAACTCAATTTTCTTCTTCCGAACAAGAATCTAATGAAAGTGAGAATGAATTTACCTCAGGAACTCGATTTACAGATATCTCAATGCCCACTACTCAATTATCTAAAAATGCGCCCGAAATTAACTCAGGCATGCGGCCCACAAAACCAACTAATCAATTAACTTCTCAAGAAGAATTGAGTGATAATCACAAGAAAATAAACTCAGACACTCATACCACTTTTTCCACAATACCAACTGCACAATTTTCTTCTATTCCAGAAGAAACAAATGAAAATGATAGCGTACCCTTTTCACGCGCTCGACACAGATTTTCGTCTATGCCAACGACTCAATTTTCTACCTCCCAAGATGAGTCAAAGGAAGGTGAGGGCGGATTTAGCTCATTTTTCATTACACAAGTTGAATCGGTCCAGAGTGAAAGTGAAATTAACCCCAATACTCTTCCCACCCCTTTAGCAGCATCCAAGAAATATCCTGCTTCCCAAGAAGAGTCAAATGAACTTCAAAGTGAAATTAACGCCGAGGGCCAAATTGCAATAAATGCGTCGACTGAAAATGTTATTGGGACACCTAAAACCATTCAAGACTCAAGGTTTACCGAAGAAAATACTAGCCAGCATAACAGGCCTACAACTCACTACACTAAAGTCCTACAAAATACAGACAAGAGCAATGTCAACGATGAGAACCAGCTAGAATTTCTTTCTTTGTCTGGTCTTAGCACATTTACAGAATCTTCTGAAGACCAACAAGTCTCTGATGGGACTGAGGATGAAATTACGACCATTAGATCGGAATCAACTCAATCCTTAAATATTCAACCAGAACCATATGAAGCTGGATTTGAAGCCGACGATAACAATCAAAACGCTCTACAGTCAATGGCAATGCTTAAAATAGACTCGTCTAAAACAGAAAATCGATTGAGTGAGAGTGGGGATGTATCCAGTTCCAACCCCATCCCAACAGACATTTCATTTACGAAAGCAAATACAATTAGTCAAGTTAAAACGAGACTCAACTCTAATACTGCACCAGGATTAGATTCGAAAGTATCCACCATATCCCCACAAAACTTGTACGAAACTGGAGAAAAGGAAGATTACAGCACATCGAATTTCAAGTCGGAAACGTCATTAGAATCACCGACAACTTCCTTCCAACTTCCATCATTTGAACCCAAAACACAACAGGAATTTAGCAATAAAACTGGAACACCGAATCAAACAATAGTTCGGATGAAAATAAGTACCGGCGCTCCCACAATTTCATTCCAAACCCGCCAACAACCGAACGTGACTGTAACCTATTCAATATCTGCTGTCATTAACATTCGAAATGAAAAAGAAAAGGCAAAAGTTCGTGCTGCTAGTGAAAAAACGGGTATACTTTCCACACCCATTTCAAATGAAGGCAATTCAACAACCAGCGATATTTTCACAACCCCAAATTATTTCCCAGTGTTTCCTCGTAACACGACAAGTAAAACTTCTCCAATTTCAAACACAGACTTCACCAATACATCAGATATTGCTAAGGAAATGAACGTTCGGACATATTCCGTTTTAAACACCAATGTTGAATCAGTTGACGCCACAGGAGAACCAAATTCCACCAGTTACTCAAGTATAGCTAAGATGGTAAGTGATCGGACAGTAACTGATCGTACTCTTGACTTTTCCACCTCCAATCCAGTTAACCTCATCGCACTCGGTGAAGAAAGAGAAAATTCGAATTTTGCCTCTGTCCCAAATATTATCAAACGAGACGATCTTGAAATACAAACAACAACTGATCATGTCTCTCCCAATTACGATACCACCAGCATTGTTGAACCCAGTGACATTACAGAATCCCCTGTGTTGCAAGGAGGAATACCTCCTTCGAAAACGTATGCTAGTGAGTTGCCTATATATATATCGAATCCCGTCACATTACCCGACAATGACGGCTCTCAAGTCCCAGTTAGCGTTCCTTATTCCGATAACGCGCTCTCACTCAATAACACCCCAACAAACAATCCTTTACAGGAAAATGACACTAAAGACTTGGAAAATGTAATTGACACCGACTCCGAACATCAAAAGGAATTGATTAAAATTTTAGAGCAAACAGATGAAAATAATGTGACCGACTACAGTGCGTCAACTACGACAGTAATGACAACTACTGCGCCTTATCACAATATCGATATGACGTTTGTCACAACACCACAAGACCTAACATTGGAAAGTCCCGTAAAACTTTCAAATACAAAGACTATCCTTCCCCATATCATCATTACAATACCACAAGACCTAACCATGGAAAGTCCCGTAAATCCTTCAAATACAAAGACTATCCTTCCTCATATCATCAGGTCAAGTACAACGCCTGCATCAAGCACAACAGCTTTACCTCTGTTCAAAACATCTGCCGCTGCAGCACATACTGAAACGAAAAACCATATCAAGATAACTAGTTCTATAAAACCAACACTTCACAGTGGTGCACTAACTGCCCGCAAAGTCGGCTTAGACTTGCTCGAATCCGGATTAGCAGATGTTAAAAACACCGCATACGATGTAGTCGAAAATTCGATTGAACCGCTAACGACACCACTGCCTCATTATGACTCCTCCGAAAACGTATTCGAGCCGGATAACCTCAAACTAGACGTCCAATCTCCAGAGTTTACCACCAGTGCTCAACAGCTAATCAATGCCCAGAGAGAAAGCCTTAATCAAATGAAATCGGGCGTAAACCAAGTTGATTTGGGAGATTCCACTCCCAAGAATCACTTCGAGAAAACTTTACTTAAAAACCAAAACTATCAGAAATCCTCTATTGATACCTTGAACGAAATAGATCTCTCACCCAAGCCTGACAACAGTCCTCACTATTCAAAATCCTTTTACGATACCACAAGTCATTTGCCAAGTCTTACCAGTACTAAGTCTCACTTCACTGAGAATACGATACATAACATACATTCAGTACATTCGAAAAACCACAACATTAACAAACTCTCAAAGTTAAACTCGCTTTCGACATTTTCATCCCATTCTCATCTTTCTTCTATTAATCAAATTGGCAATATGAAGATTTCCAATTACAAGCCAGACCAAAATCTGATAACACATCTAATTACTCATCAAACACTAATGGAGCCTTCTACGACGTTCACTCCACCGCTAATCATAAACACAACAGAGAACCCTTCGCTATATGAAGACGTGCAAGAACAAAAATACACTGAACCTCAGAACATTATGTCACAACACAACTCTTTTCAACCTACTAGTACAATAGATTCTCTAGATAATTATATTTTAATAAATAATTTTCAAAATTCCTCAAATACAATCGCAGAGCAAAAGAAAATTGTAAATACAACAACGCCAACTATTTATGTGGTAACTCCGGGATCAACGACACAAATGACTACATCATATAGTGCGATACAGAATGTAAATGCGATTGATAGTACAAGTCCTCGAAGCACAACTGTTGAATTGCCAATAATTACAACACCAATGCCAACGCCAACACCAACTACGACTACAACTACAACTACAACCACAACTACAACTACAACCACAACGGCTAGACCAACAACTACCACTAGACTAACACCAACGACCACCACCACAACTACCACTAAACAAATTTCCACAGTAGCCATTGAAACCACTTCAAAACAAATTGCCGAAAAAACACAAATGACACCATCAACCGCATCGACTTCAGAGGCACTACCAGCGATAGCCAATGTCACTAGTGAATTAGAAAAGAACATCAAGCTTTTGGAACGTTTGCTAGCCCTTCAGGCATCTCTGACAACGAAGAAAGAACCACCAGCACCGTCTACTACAAGTTCTTCAAGTAGCAGCACAACAACCTCCACCACTTCAAGCACAACCAGTCAAACACCAACTGCATTGAAACCTTCGACGGCCCCCCAGACAGCATCAAATGGCGAGGATGCTGCTCTGTTGAACTCCCTGGTAAGTCCAAACAAATTCATTATTTAAAGTCCATTAAAATGTGCTCTTATTTCCCCAGCGGCAACTTTTAATGCGCGGACAAAGGAAAAGCCCAATATCAACGACAACCACAACTCCGACAACCACAACTCCGACAACATCAACAACGACAACATCAACAACGACAACAACACCGACACCCCAACCAAGCACTTCGCAGTCACGTGATCATGACGATATCCAGTTCCTTAATTCACTGGTAAGTTTTTTTCACTTCACAGATGGCGCAGTGTCGCCGAGATATCCGTACCCACAATGTAGCCCTCTGATTTTTCATAATTTGTGCAGTATTGCGCAATTATTGTTCAGATAGAGAGGTGATCAATGCTAGCAAGCCCCTCGACGACGTGAAATCTGACATTGGTCCAGCAGTGTGCATTCCATGAATTCCGATTTCAGATCATTAAAACGATTCGGAAAACTACCTTACCTACTTTGACCGCAACCTTTTTAATTTCGTTTTTATAATTCGCAACTGGTAGAGAGGTTATTGGGGCCCTTACTATATCAAGAGGAATGAAAGGAAGCAGTGTTGTGCATAGAAGGGATAGGAAAAACATAAAGGCAGAAAGGGAAAGAAAAGCCTGCAATATGACAGTATAAATCATCAGTATATTTATTGATAGTCCTTTTCCTTTATAAAATATTACTTAATTATGCTATAGCGTCTACGACGATAGTGAAAGAAGGTGTGATTTGAACCGGTGCCATGGCGGTTAGAAAATTGAACCAATGCTCAACACATCAGGCCACTGCCGCGTGTACGTATTCAATCGTTATTCGAAAACACACTTAACTGATGTGAGATTGCTATGTTGTTGCTTGGTATACGGCTGATGCTTGTTCTTATTCGATTTTCTTTCTGTGTTGTTCTTCACTATTTGCTTATGTACTGTGTGTGTATCTCTTAGACACACCACAAACGTGTACAGACTTTTACGTTAAGGCTCAATTTGTGTGCCCAGTGCAGCGATTTTTGAGAAATATTTTCCGGCACAGATTTATTATTATTAGATAGGAAAGCCTATGGGCGCCTTATGTAGCTATTAGCCGACCGTCAAAAATAAATTTGTTAATTAAATTTCCGAATTTTGAGTGCAGAGGATTGCGCGGATATAATTCTTACCATCACCGCCATCCCCACAAACCCTGATGTTCCCGGGTATCCAACTTTTTCGTAAAGAATTACGCAATCAGCATCATTAATGGCAACAAGATCCAAAACCAGGCCTCCAACTCATTTTGATTTTACATCCCCTGTCCTTATGAATGACTATTCCATCACCAGACAGGAGACGCTCTTAAACTGGGTAAATTTTCCGTTTTCCAAAACGATACTAACACCAGCACTCCCTTATTCATAAAAATAGCCCCACTCGTAAATGTCCCTACCCCCCCCCCCCACGTTAATTCAACAAGATCGCCATCCAACACTTCTCGCCAACACAGCTTTTTACCGCCACAAAACCGATCCTCCAAACCCGCTATCACGCACCGCCCCACTCCCACCCGTAGTCCGTCAACCGGGAAAGCATACCCCCAATCTCGGCGTTACTCTTCGCGGTGCACGCCCCAAACCGACACTAGCACCCCCCCCCCCCCCAATTTAGTCAAGAGAATTCTGATTCCCCCAATAAACGGAACACCGATTACCACAACCTCTCTCACAAAAAGAGGTTTTCCCCCAAACTTCCCCCTAATAGAGCCTCTTTTAACCCCAACTCCATCCTTTCCAACGCCTCAAAACCCCTAAGCCACATTCCCCCAGCACATTCCATATAACCCCTCGCCTAATAACATCAAACAAATATCCCAATTTCATCAAAGCCCATTCTATTAACCCACCACCATTTTCTAAGTCCTTTTACTCTCCCAGCTCTACCCAACTATCTAACGCCCCATACCCCCCCCCCCCCCCCCCCCCCCCCGCCAGCCCTCGTTCTCAACGCGTTCTTGACTCTACTCCTAGTTAGGCAGGGGTAGCGAAATTCACAGTCCAGTTCGAAAGGTGTGCAATGTGAAGACAAACAAATTGGACAGTCACAGTGCAAACGTCATCAGGTCCGCACGAAGCGGACAGTCGTGAAAAACAAAACGAAAAAAAAGTGAAAATAAAAGTGTGTGAGTAACACGTTAGGTGTGAACGTGTGAACGGTGTTTGCGTGTAAGAACGCGAACATTGTGAGTGTGTGCGTGAGTCCGCGAACTATTTGTCGTTCGCGCAATAAAAAAAAAGAAGTGAGAACAAGTGCTCCATAATATGGACGTAGATCAAATGGATGCCGAAATTGTGCTTCAAGGAAAGCTAAATACAGACCCAAATCTAAAGGCTAAACGTCATAAAGCCAATAAAAGCAAGTTTATAGACACTTTGAGTGACAGCAGCGATGGTTAAGCCAACACCCATGGTGCCCAATACTCGGGGGCTGGAAACCAATTCCAAGAATTGGCTGTTAACGAAACAAATGCAGACGCCAGCAATAAGGTCGACGTCCTCAATAGACTCATTTATGAGATTGGTCTTAAAAAACAAGAACTGGACAAACAAATGGAAGAAGTTCTTAAACTAAAAAACGAATGAGCGGAAAATGAAAAAGGTACAACAACAATAGCAAGAACAAAGACAACAGCAAACCACGAAAACAAAAAAAAAACACGACAAGCTAAGAAAACCCAACAGCAGGGATCATATCAACAGCAGGAACCAAATCAGAGGCAGGAACCATCTCAGCAGATCCCAGTCAAACAAAAGGAGAAAGTACCTCCTGTTTACATTAGTTACATGGAGACAAAGGATCTCATAAAGGTGGGTGATTTTATAGCGTTTGTGACGATAGTGAAGAGCAAGTGATTCGAACCGACGATTCACTGTTAGAATCACTAAAAAATTGAACCTAAGCGTTACCCATCAGGCTACTGGCCGATTTTAGAATTCAATTTTAAAACTCGACTATACTCCACTGATGTGAATTGTTATGTTATCGCTATGGTATTCGGCTCTGATGTATTTTCTTATTCGATTTTCCTTTGGTGTTCTTCACTATTTTGCTTGTGAATTGTGTGTATCTATTAGAGCCGCCACAAGTTAACATGCAAAATTTTTAAAACATGCGATGATTTAGAAGGTTATCGCAAAATTAAATCGGCACTGGGGAAATCGCAAAACTAGTACTACACGTACATCCCTAAATTGGGCTACCCAAATTATAAAGTAATTAAATGAGATCGTCCAAATTCTACTCAAGGGGGTGGGGTCGCTGTCTTAATTAAAAATGGTCTACAATACAATACAAAGGCAGTTTACAGCAGAGATGTATACAAATTCCAGGTGCTAGAAGCCTGCGTTATAGATATTCCCTTAAAAATTCAAAGGGATTTATATGTGGTCTCTGTTTATGCCCCGAAAGCTCCAGGATGTATACAGTTTATGGATGAACTTGATAAACTTTTCCAAAGTCTCAAGTTAGACTCGGAAAAAAATTATTTGTTTATGGCGGGAGATCTCAATTCCAAGCACAGTGCTTGGGGTAACCTTAACACAAACACAAGAGGCAAGGTGTTGTTCGACTGGTGGCAAACAAACGCTATCGAACATAAGCTAGAATTATACGCTACAAGTACGCCGTCATACCCAAGAGGAAATTCCTTCTTAGATTTACTGTTGCTGGACGATCGAATACAATTATTAGATACGGATCTAACTACTCTAAATTGTCTTCCAACAATCGAGTACGATAGCGATCATTATGGACTTGGCGCCGTAATGCATGTCCCAAACGAACACTCACTACTTGAGCAGTATAAACAGATACATTCTTTTAATTTCGGAAAAGCACTCTGGTCGCGCCTTGATCGGATAATAAAAAAAGAATTACGCTCCAATGGCATAGATCCACCAGCTGACAGAAATCTTCATAATGACGAAATTGGTCATTATCTTTCGACGATGAACAACTTTTTTTTATTTTTTTTATTAGACTTCTATTTCAAAAGTGTCTCACATGGGGAGCCAGACAGGCCGATACAACGATCGACGGGCTGTATGGGCAAAAGAGTATTGTGCTCTCTAAGTTAAAACTGCTGTACAGGCAGTTCAGCGATCCAAATAGCCAGGAAATAAAAACAATTAAGTCACTAATTAAAAATCTTCAAAAACTGATCCGTGACAATTGTAAATCAGTAATTAATAAAGACTGGGAACACAGAATTCAATCCATTAAAGCTTATGGACCGAATTTGTTCCCACAAATAAATAAAGTCTTTCGAAGATTGTAATGACATTCCATGTCTGCCAGTTCCGCGGGTTCCCGAGAATTGTCAAACTCTGCTGAACGCAGGACTTACCCTGGAACACATTAGCTCAAACGAAGAGTTAATATTAGTCGAGGATCCAAAAAAAGCGAACTCAATTGGTGCTTGTCTCGAAGCAGTGTATAGATTGAACGAATCGGGTCATTCTAACCTTGCCCTGGAAAAGGGGCTCTCCAAAAACATATTTCGCTACGCAATGAACTGAACAATTGGCGTCTCTTAAGTCGAAGTTTCACTATCTTTAGTGAAAATAATAGATCGGATTCCCCGCTTAGAATTCTAAACACTAGTATATTTCTACACAAGGATGAACTGACGGGCATTCTTAGATCCATTAAGAAAAAAAATCTTCTGGAATAGATAGTGTGGGGGCTCTTTATATCACACGGAGAACCAACCCGCAATTCCTACCTAACTTTGACCGCTAACAGCGCCTCACCATACCCCAATGCCCCATTCAACTTGCAAGAATACATTTCCCAATCCGCAACTGCATCCATTCCCAAACTTGCAAAGAATACATTTCCCAATCCGCAACAGCATCCATTCCCAAATCTGCAATAGCATACATTCCCAATCTGTAATAGAATGCATTTTTAAAACCTACAACAGAATACACCCCAAATCCTGCTACAGAATACATTTCAAAACATCTCCCTCATCTTTTCCCCGAAAACCATTCCGGCTCACTTCTTACTTAAACCATTGTTCTCGCCTGCAACCAAGCAGCATTAATTTTCCCCGAAAACCATTCCGGCTCACTACCTACTGAAACCATTTTCCTCGCTTGTAACCAAGCATCATTCAGTTTCCCCGAAAACCATTTCGGCTCCCATCCTACCTAGACCTTTTGAAATAACACCACATCTCCCTACTGGTAAGTCACCAGCACGATGCGTTGCATTTCCACGATCAAGACCCATGCTCCTTTGTCTAACCGACAACCCATGCCCATACTTGGTCATGCCTCCGAGACAGATTTCCCCGTATACACAGCAACAGAGGGATCTAATTCAGTCTGTACGGTAGAAATTCCCAGAAACAAAATTTTCTATGTACGCATAGCAACCCTTCTTCATGGCCCTAGTAAGTGGCAATGAGTTTACTTAGCGATGACCCACTGCTACGACACCCTGAATAGAATCTTGCATTCATTCGGTCAGTCGCTTCACAACCACCGCTGCGTGCACACACGCCCCAGCGTCGTTCCACCGCCACCGCGGTCGCCCACGCTGCGTTGCATCATGCGAGGTGCCTCCCTTTTAACGCAGTCGAGTCGAGTTTGATACATTGCGAAGTACGCACCACCCCGAGTCGAGTAGGAAACCCGCGCCATTATATTAATCAAAAGAAAGAGAATTAAAAAACGAATTTTTACTTTGGTAGTGTACACGTGAACAATAATTATAAAGCAAATTATCGTGAATACAGAAAACTTAACAATATAACACTTTGTTGAACCTTGTAACTTAGTGGATAAGATAAAGTCGGAAATTAACAGAGATCGATAGCTTTCTATACGAAGGTTTGTGTATAAAACCACTCTTTGTACCCCATGTGCCTAAGTGCTACTGATTTGTAAATTGCGGTAATGGCACAATATTTTCATGCTGTACAGAATATTGAAGAAATAGAAAAGCTAAGTTCAACGAAGCCCGAGTTTTTTATTTGTGGTGTTTCCTCCTTGCGGATGACCGTTTCGCATCAGATTTTCAAGTGCGATCTTCTAGTGGATGGCTACCAGTGAATAACTTCAAGGTATGATCCAATTAATCAAACTTCTAAAATGGTTGCAAACGATCTAAATTGACTCGGTGGTGACTGTTCCTTGGCTGTGAGTTCCGAATAAGAAAAGGAAAATAAAAAAACACAAAGTACGAACGAACTTACCATTACCAGTGCTATTACCCGCAACTATTCGTCGTCCCTGGGATTTCGTCAGTGGGTGACAGTGAACCCGTGCCGTACGTCGGCAGCCATACCTTCACCCCCACAATAGTATTCAAAACATTGTTCTAAAGCATTTACCGCTTGAAGTAGTGAAGGTTCACACTATTTTGTTCAATAACGCTGTTGTAGCACAATGCGCTTACCGTGCAGAATTAAAATTTAGGCGAAACGAAACAAAAAAAAAACACGATGAATAACGATACATGAAGTTCATCACAAATTCTCTTTTATTATATATGTGGTAATTGAAACGAAATGTTACATGAAAAAGTCGCACGACACGATACAATAGCGACCGACACGATAGCAATTACGAAAGAATAAGAGACTTGCAAAAAGAACGCAGTTGCTTTTATAGCGTTTACATATTTAAAAACAAAATGGCGGTGGAACGCAGAGGCAGCGAAACACCTTACAGGATGTTAATATTTTATAAAGGCAAGATTGAAGAAGGTACTAGAAGAAATACACGGATAAAATTTACAAACGTTGAAACATGGAAATAATAAAAGAAATCCTTTAATGTGTATTCTTCAAATGAAAACTAATTTTTATAAACCTAAGCATGCTGTTATACTAAAACATGCTGCGACAAACGCTCTAAATAATCCATATTATCCAACCCAATGGAAATCTGCAGTAGTCCATCCCATCCCCAAAAAGGCGAAGGACAGGAGCAATCCAGCCAATCTTCGCTCGATTAGTTTGCTTCCGAACATCAGGAAGGTATTCGAGAAAATTATAAATAAAGCATTGACTAACTGATGTGAGGAAAATGGTATTATTCCGAACAACCAGTTTGGTTTCCGATCGCAGCATGACACAGTTCATGCTCCGGCAAAACTTGTTTCCGACATACAGTGGAACGAGGCAAAGCCATAATGCACAGGGGCCTGTTTGGTTGACTTTGAAAAGGCTTTCGACCCCGTGTGGTTAGAAGGGTTTGTATATAGGTTATCAAATCTAGGTATGCCCGAATATTTATTATACATTATCTACGATATGATAATGGTGTTACGGCTCCAACGCCGTGCTTCCTCTTTCGAGGGAAGAGCGTGGAGGTTATTATAATTTTTTATAATTAAGGGGTTATTAAATAATTAAACTTTTGCTTATTTAAATATTTTGTTTTATTTTTATTTTATTGAACTCAGCTATCTCAAGCTGAGCTCTCTTCTTTCTACTTTTTTCATATAAATTTACTTGTTTATATAGAACATTTTGTTCTAACTGACTGCGGCGTATAAACTGAACAAAACAATCTAGAAGTCTCTGTGACTTAGAATTTTGAATAAACTTTGAACGAAAATCAAAGTGGCCATGTTTTGAACTGAAAAATGTGCTTGTTATGAAAAGGGGCATATTTATGAAATGTGCTGTAAGTGACTGGATATAGAATATAGTGTCTGTTTATTTATGAAATGTGCTGTAAGTGACTGGATATAGAATATTGTGTCTGTTTATTTATGAATTGTATTAACTGAGAATGTAGGATATGTGAGGATGTAGTTTTAAGGGTTGTGTTTGAAAGGACACGAGTTAGTGTTAAAGCGAATAAGGGTAGTATTCTGGAATACAACATCCCACCCTTCTTCGAGAAAGAAAATTATCCTTGAAGAGAATAA
Organism: Microdon myrmicae; assembly: GCA_963931805.1. Classification (NCBI taxonomy): domain Eukaryota; kingdom Metazoa; phylum Arthropoda; class Insecta; order Diptera; family Syrphidae; genus Microdon; species Microdon myrmicae. The sequence continues at coordinate 19,236,072 of OZ007498.1, read as the reverse complement.
TTTTCTGTTAACTATTGCTTAGATTAGGTTTAATTACCGACTTGGATTTTCGTTCAATTACAATGGCGTTCAAAGTTAATCTTATATCAAAAGTTACAAAAATCCAAAAGTTCTTAATACTAGAAAAATAGGTTACAATAATCTAAAAGTTTACTTATAGTCTACTTACATTATCTTTTAACTAACTTTAAATATTTCTAACTAACTTAATATTTCCACTTGGAACCTTTTCCTTTATTATCCAACAACTTTTTGTTTTTTCTATATATATAATTAATATTATTTCTCAAAATTCTCTTTTTCGTTTGAATTTCCAATACATTATATCCCAGTATATAATAAAATTTTTTTTTTCTAAAATTTTCTTTCTTTCTTCCCCTTTTTTACCTTTTTTTTTTTTTTTTTTTCGTTTCCGTCATTTCTTACAATTGTTTTATATATTGAATAAAAACAAAGGCCATTTGTTAATTGTCTATCTTTTCCTTAAATTTATGGAAAATTTTCCAAAACTTTTTTGGGCCTATTATTATGATGACTGCATAGAATTGCATAATACCAAACATTTTCTTAAGAAATGATCTCAGTTGTCCTAAATGATTGTGTACCTTTTTATTTTTTCTTATTTTGTGTTCGAATACATGTTTATTGTTGTAAAATTTAATTTGTAAGGTATTTATAAGGTTTTTCTTTTCAATACCTATTTTAATTGAATTATTATTTTCAATTTTCATAACTTCGTGTTGGTGTTTAGTATCGTTATTTAAAATGTTTAGTGTTTTTGGCTCAATGTCATCATTTTCTATAGCTTTAACTTCTGTCGGAACGTTTACCTTTTCAGTCTTACTCGTTGCTGATGGATCGTTTAGTTTCTCAGTCTCATTTACTGATTCGTATAGTTCTTCAGACTTATTTGCTGTTAGAACATCTTGGTTCCCAGTCTTATTTGCTGTTTGAACTATTTCTTCAGTTATATCTGCTGTAGAAACCTTTAATCCTTCAGACTTTGCTGCTGAAACATGGTGTTCTTCAGTGTTAACTACTGAACTGACCTGGGTTTCGATTTTTATTGCACCTTTTGGATCTTCAGTCTTTACCACTGCTGAATTTTCAGTCTTTGTTGTTGAAGTGTCGGGGTTGTCTATAGGGATAGCCGAAATGTGAGGGATTTTTGTTAGTGTATTTTCTGCAAGTTCTGAATTTTCAGTCTTTAATATTGCTGAGTTTTCAGTCTTGGTTGCTGAAGTGTCTGTGTGGTCAATAGGGGTATCCGAAATATTAGGGATTTCAGTCTTTACTACTGCTGAAAATTTCGAATTTTCAGTCTGTGTTGCTGAATTATTTTCCAAAATTGGAGTATGAATCGGAATATTTATATTAGTGCTTGTTTTCTCTTCGTTTATCTGTATCGCTTTAGTTATTTGGTTAGGAGCTTCATTAAAATTGTCGTTATCTATTGCCAAAGATCTAATGTTATAAATAGAAAAATTTTGTCTGTCTTCCACAAAATTGGGTTGGCGTCAGGGCTCGTTTTCCGACTCTTGCACCCGAGAAAAGTGAACATTTTGCCTATCGTTTTGTCTATTGGTGATTCTAGGATATTCACTAAAACGATTTTCGGTGTTTGCAGGATTATTTCGGAATGGATTACGCGTTGTTGTACCTTGTTGGTAATTTGTTAAGGATGGTCCATTCCTAGAAATCTTGTATCTACACTCGTTCTCTGTGTGATTATTCCGTCCACAGAAATTGCATATAATGTTATATTCTCTTTTTATGGGTTGTCTATTCGGAAAATTGTTGGACTGCATGTTCCGATAACAAGTGTACTGAGAATGACCTGGCTTACCGCAGGTTTGGCAGACTATTCGATTAAATCTGTCAATATAGTTATATGGCCTGGGAGAGTTGTCCATTCGAGCAGCATGTGATACTACATGTGCAATAGACTGTTTTAAACTACTTCCCCCATGGACTTTGGCTAGGATTTTCAGTTGTTCATTCTTGAGACCATCCTCAAATATTTGCACGGCCAATTTTGAGTTTTCTTCTATCAAGAATTCTCTAACCACCGCGTCTGCTGTTATTTCACACGTAGCAGAGTTCAGCGTCCTCAGAGCATTCGCAACTCTATCTCCGTATTCCCGAACGGTTTCTCTGAAGTTTTGTTTCAGGGATATCAACTCATTGTGTGCCGTTGACCGAGATTGCTCCTCTTTATATTCTGATTCAAGTTTATCCTTTAAATCCTCCCATTTAGCAATTGTGCTATACCTAATTAGATCATAGGCAGGACCCTCTAGTCTATTTTTGACTAGCTCCAAAAATGTTTCATATATCTCCAGGTCTGCCCTTTTTATAGATCTAAATAAAACGTCTCCTCCGGAAATAAATTTACCTAAGTCGCAGGGTTTTCCGTCAAAGGTAGGGACGATTCTGAAAACATCAGAAATTCCGACAGAAAGAGCCATTTCAGGGGGGTTATGGTGTATTTGTAGAGAGTGGATTTGTTCTTCCCCCTGCCTAGCCGCCTGTCTCGTGTAATACGGACTCGTAATCTTGAAAACTCTGAAATCAATGTATGGCAAAATCACTTCTTAAAAATACGGTATATAAAAATGGCCTTTCTTTTAGTTATTCAATATATATGAAAAAGAAAGTTAATTTGGTCTCAAAGCTGTAGAAAAAAGAAAATTCGGCGAAAAAGACAAAACGGAAATGTCGTCGAAATACTGGAAACAGAATATTCGAAATAATTTCTATCGGACAAAATTGTTAGTAAAAAGGAAAAGTTAAAAGTTCCAAGGTAAAAATATTCCTACGGAAAAATGAACAGAAAAATTAATACTTCGCTAACGATTCTTACTACTAATATATGTTGATTGATGTTTTGTTCTTTTTTTTTCTGAGGTGTTGTCTTCTTGGGGTTTTTTTTTTCATCTGCTGCCACTGAGGTTAATTTAGATTCCCTCTGGAACTCATCGGCAAAGGAAATTTCGAAGTTATTTGCACTCGATACATTGAATGTTCCGCCATCCAAGTCGAAAATGAGGACCTTCCTTCCCTCTTTAGGGTTATATCTTGCACTAATCTTCCTCTGGGATTGGTCTTCCTTCGAGGATTGGTCTTCCTTCGAGGATTGGTCTTCCTTCGAGGATAGAGTCGTCCTTCGGGGAGTCCACCAGTCTTCGTGGATCGGTCTTCCTTCGAGGATTGGTGTTCCTTCGAGGATAGAGTCGTCCTTCGGGGAGTCCACCAGTCTTCGTGGATCGGTCTTCCCTCGACGATTGGTCTTCCTTCGACGATTGGTCTTCCTTCGAGGATTGGTCTTCCTTCGAGGATATAGTCGTCCTTCGGGGATTGGTCTTCCTTCGAGGGTTAAGTCGTCCTTCGGGGATTGGTCTTCCTTCGAGGATAGAGTCGTCCTTCGGGGAGTCCACCAGTCTTCGTGGATCCGTCTTCCTTCGAGGAGTCCACTAGTCGGGACTCCACCAGTCTTCGTGGATCGGTCTTCCTTCGATGATTCCACTAGTCTTCGTGGATCGGTCTTCCTTCGAGGATTGGTCTTCCTTCGAGGATAGAGTCGTCCTTCGGGGAGTCCACCAGTCTTCGTGGATCAGTCTTCCTTCGAGGATTGGTCTTCCTTCGAGGATTGGTCTTCCTTCGAGGATAGAGTCGTCCTTCGGGGAGTCCACCAGTCTTCGTGGATCGGTCTTCCTTCGAGGATTGGTCTTCCTTCGAGGATAGAGTCGTCCTTCGCGGAGTCCACCAGTCTTCGTGGATCGGTCTTCCTTCGAGGATAGATTCGTCCTTCGGGGAGTCCACCAGTCTTCGTGGATCCCACCGCTGCCACCAGTGTTACGGCTCCAACGCCGTGCTTCCTCTTTCGAGGGAAGAGCGTGGAGGTTATTATAATTTTTTATAATTAAGGGGTTATTAAATAATTAAACTTTTGTTTATTTAAATATTTTGTTTTATTTTTATTTTATTGAACTCAGCTATCTCAAGCTGAGCTCTCTTCTTTCTACTTTTTTCATATAAATTTACTTGTTTATATAGAACATTTTGTTCTAACTGACTGTGGCGTATAAACTGAACAAAACAATCTAGAAGTCTCTGTGACTTAGAATTTTGAATAAACTTTGAACGAAAATCAAAGTGGCCATGTTTTGAACTGAAAAATGTGCTTGTTATGAAAAGGGGCATATTTATGAAATGTGCTGTAAGTGACTGGATATAGAATATAGTGTCTGTTTATTTATGAAATGTGCTGTAAGTGACTGGATATAGAATATTGTGTCTGTTTATTTATGAATTGTATTAACTGAGAATGTAGGATATGTGAGGATGTAGTTTTAAGGGTTGTGTTTGAAAGGACACGAGTTAGTGTTAAAGCGAATAAGGGTAGTATTCTGGAATACAACAATGGGTAAACAATTTGTGGTGCAATGTGGAGATATAATCTCTAACAAGACCTTTCACGTCAAAAACGGCCTACAACAGGGAGCAGTAAATTCTCCTATTTAATTTAACATTTATACTAGTGATCTACTGGGTTCTCTCAACCAAGCAATTGCGTACGTCGTCGACATTGTGGTGTATAGATCTGGAGAAAAGATTGATGTTATCAACAGACTTCTGCAAAATGATTTCAACAAAATTAAACATTTTTGCGACGACTGGAAATTAAAAAGACTATTCTTTTCAGAACGCCCCTGTCCACTGCATCAAGGGTTACAAAACGGAATTGGAAAACATTTTCCATTGCAGGAAGTAATACTCTTCCACTACAAGTAAAAAGTGTAGTCAGATACCTTGGAATCTGGTTTGATCAATATCTTTACTTTGATAAGCATACAGCAGCTGCTCTTACAGCAGCTAAAAACACATATGCAATCACACGGAGTCTCTTTCGTAGTAGTCTTCTGGACCTCAAGGTGAAAATAATTTCATATTCGGCATTCATCCGACCGATATTGGTGTATGGCTGCCCGATATGGTATAACATATCCCCATTTTACATGGAGAAATTTCAAGTGGTCGAGAGGCAGTGTTTGTGTTCCTGCCTCGCAATGTATAGAACCCCAGAGTCGCAGTACTCGTATAGGCAATACTATCCCAATAAAGTCCTGTACGACAAATCAGGACTAAACAGAATAGATAACTTCATTATCAAGATTATTCGTGGTCACACGACAAGGGCAATGTGCAGTGAAAATGATCTCATTTCGGGAGCATTCTATCCCAATGAGATGTATCTGGAGAGTACTCTCCACAATGGGTTCATTCCCCCAGAAGCGTTCCCTTTCTTGGATAAAAAATGACCTATCCAAGACAAACGTGAAGTCCCTAAAATTTACCGCGCTATCCGTGGTTCCAGTAACGATATCTCTAATATTCCAGATCGCCTACGTTTTAGTATGGTGATCGGTGAAAGAGATAAATCAATAAAAGGTCGATCTCATTCCAACTGATGGTGGATCAGTGATGAAGAAAGGACTATACATCCCCAAACATAGTATGCCTCTCAGGGGTACCGCTTTCCTTCCCCCTATCCACAATTCCCAATTAATTTTTTTATTTTTAATTTTGATTATATTTAAATTTTTAATTTATTTATTTTTATTTGTATTCCTTATTTATGTTTGTACGTTTGGTCTTTTTTTTTTTATTTTTGCTTGTCAACCCCCTATATATGTAATTTAACAAAAAAAAAAGTATAAATGATACATGATATAAAAAGAATAAAACAAATTTTAAAAAGAAAACATATCAATTATTGCGACATGTTAAAAAAACACTAGTTGTCGTAGCTGAAAGGCACAAGAGCCAGTAAGTTAACGTAAGAATATTATTTGTAAAATAGAAGTTAACATTTAGTCTTAAGTAAAATCTGTAATTGAATTGTTAAAGGTGTTAAATTGATAAAACAAACAAAAAAGTCTTAGTCTAGCTCAAGGGCTATACATAAACAATAAAACTGTCTTAAATCATCTACATAATACTATATTTAAAAAGATGCTCGATGTTTGGGTGCCACACGAAATGTCGCAAAAAGACATTGTGAGTCGAATTTACTTTTTAATTGGATGGTAGGCTGTAACAGTGCTATGCTTGAAAACACTCATATTCCTTTCTATTCTTCAATATTATCTGCCTTCATTCCTTTGAAGTTCGGTAAATAAATATTAATCCCATCTGCTTTACAGAATTGTATGTAATGTCGACCATGAATATATTTAGTCGATAAGGTAGTTCTTCAAATTGCAATTGGGAGTTACTCACTCATGGACTGTGACATGGTTAATATTGTAGCGAGCTTAGGGTACGCTGGATTAATTATTTTGAATAAATAAGAGCCGTTGAATCGATTTTGAATTAATGTGACACTTTATTAGTCCGTTAATAACAACCGTTACCTTTTACCGTACACTTAACGATTTCTTCACTTATCGCTTCCATACTTATCGCGTCCACACTTATTACTTCTTACTCATTACTTATCGCTTGCTTGACCTTCTACTTCTTACTCATAACTCATCTCCATAGTCTGTGTGCGACGTATTTATACCGTTTCCTTATTCTGATTCGGCGTTTCGTTTCCGTCCGTTCCATAGTCTTGAATGTTCTACTGTTCACGGTCTCCAGTTTTCCATTACTTTATAGAATATTCTAGTACTCTGTTTCGGGCTCTCTAGTACTGATTGTCATATGCGTCACACTACCCCCCGCCTAGATTAGTTCGTCCCGAACTAAGTTCACTGGTCTCCCGGGCCAACAAAAGCCGCCAGTCGGTGGCGATGCACCACTTTCATCTTGGCGTTCGGCGGTGGAAGTTCTTGACCTTCTTCCAAATTTTCTACTGCTCTCCTTTTCGCGTCCCCTCTAGCCTGCCGCCATTCTTCCTTTTCCTGACGACGTAATTCCTCTTGCATTTTAGGGATCTCATGCGAATAGTACAAGAGAAAATGCACGTGCACACCCTTAAGCTCTTCTGGAGTTTGCACATCACGTAAGCGGTCTAGATCTTCATCTTTAATTACACGCATATCATCTGGTATTGGAGCATCTGTCGATTTCATAACCGTATCCAACTGGTAGTTCCGCATCTTTTCAAATAACTGGAGCGGTTTGTTCTTTGGAGCTGACAGTAAACACCAGCGTGCGTCGTAGTAATAGATTTTCCATAGATCGTCGCACGTTAATTCTGGTTTCACGTGTTCTTCTCTATAGAACGCAATGAACGGCACCTCTAGCTGTTGATTACACCTACAATCTAGGGCTTGCTTGATCTTTCCCCCCGTATGTGGTGGCTTACAATAGCGGTCTCGACCTCCAACATCCGTTGATCTCTCTTGTTCGGAAACAGTTGATTTACAAAACGCCTGTTTGTAAATCCATTCAGCTTCATCTTGTAGTTCATTGGGTCCCTCTGGAACAGGCGTAACCAGAACTTCGCGCAATTGCATTCGCTCAGGAATATCTGTTTTACTGATTTCATTGTCCAAATCAGTCAACTGACCCCTTTCCAATTCACGCGGTTCGTATTCGGGTTCATATCGGTCCTCGTCATAATTAGTGAAATCCTCATAGTCGAAATCTACACCGAAACTGTCCTGGCCATCTTGCAGTGACGCGTCAGTGACTAGAAGTCGTCTTTACTTCTTCTTCTCAGCAATTGGCCTTCCTTCGTCGTTTACCCCGATTCCTCATCATCATTGAAATGTTTTGCCGCCTCAGTTTCCCTGTGACTACGTTCAGAGTGGCGTTCAACATCGTCTTCGTCGTCGAATAGCTGTTCGTCTATAGCCTCACGTGCTGAACCTTCATCGACGTGCTGTTCCTCTCCATCACTTTCTTCGTCCTGTGTACGACGCAGACGCTTGGAACGCTTTCTGCGTTCGACTTTCAAACCAAGATTCTCTTCAATAAGGTCACAGTCGCCGTCTTCCAGTCGGTCGTCCAACTCGTCATTATCATTGTAAATCCGTTTCAGGGAACGGCCTGAAGCATCAGTGTCTTCACCATCACTGCCGTCCTCTTCAATCGGGTTATCATCGATGAGATCCGTCAGTTCTTCACATAACACATCATCGTCATCTTCCTCCTCTTCCTCACTGCTGTCGGGCGTAGCTTTGCTCTTCCTGAGTTTCTTCCTTTCATGTGGCTCCAATTCCTCCTCATCCTCAGATTCTTCCGCTTCCGAGTCCCAGAATTCTTTCATACACTGCCTTTGGGCATCCAATTTTGCATTTACCATTGCAGCTGGCGCATCCAATATTCCAGCTCGCGCATCCAATTTTGCCTTAAACTCTGCAGCTCGGGCGTCCAATTTTGCATTAACGTCTGCAGCCCACGCATCCAATTTTGCAGCTCGCGCGTCCAATTTTTCCATCATCATCCTGAACATCTCCGAAATGTCCAACGGTGGCGAACTCTTCTCCATTACATTGCCACAATCTTGACTCGCTGTTTCTTCTCCAACCGGACAGTCTGGCCCACTCTTAAAAGCATCTGTGCCGACATCAATATCCTCTTCTTCTATTGGTGCTTGCAGACGCTGTCGAAGAATTGGCTTCTCTCCTCTGCTATCCAGGTTCCGGTCCTTCAAATGTCGATCTGACATCGTCACAATACACTTCCACAGACTTATTTATTTCACCAATAATTAATCCCACTTCTGACACCAATTGTAGCGAGCTTAGGGTTCGCTGGATTAATTATTTTGAATAAATAAGAGCCGTTGAATCGATTTTGAATTAATGTGACACTTTATTAGTCCGTTAATAACAACCGTTACTTTTTACCGTACACTTAACGATTTCTTCACTTATCGCTTCCATACTTATCGCTTCCATACTTATCGCTTCCATACTTATCGCTTCCACACCTATTACTTCTTACTCATAACTCATCTCCATGGTCTGTGTGCGACGTATTTATACCGTTTCCTTATTCTGATTCGGCGTTTCGTTTCCGTCCGTTCCATAGTCTTGAATGTTCTACTGTTCATGGTCTCCAATTTTCCATTACTTTATAGAATATTCTACTACTCTGTGTCGGACTATCTAGAATATTCTAGTCCTGATTGTCATATGCGTCACAATATATACGAAAAGAAAGCGTTTATTAAGTTTCATTCCTTTTAAGTTCTGTAAATAAATATTAATCCCATATCCTTTACAGAATTGTAAAAGAATATGTTTATCATGAATATATTTAGTCGATAAGGTAGTCCTTCAAATTGCATTTGGGAGTTACTCACTCATGTACTGTGACATACTTAATATATACGAAAAGATAGCGTTTATTAACTTTCATTCCTTTTAAGATCTGTAAATAAATATTAATCCCATCTGCTTTACAGAATTGTAAAAAAAACATGTTTAACATGAATATATTTAGTCGATAAGATAGTTCTTCAAATTGCATTTGGGAGTTACTCGCTCATGGACTGTGACATACCTAATATATACGAAAAGAAAGCGTTTATTAGCGGTAACGACACTGATATTAGCAATAATTTCTTCATTTTTTACGAACGTATTAAGAATACAGTGTGATATTAGTTGACAATCCCCTTCAGAAGCGAAAGTTAAGACAAACCTAAGGTAGTACTAGAGGAGATAAACCTGTAGTACTTGAAATATAGAGCTACTTGAATCAGTCTATATAAAATACATGTTTATAATTATGATAATAATATAGCTTTGTTGAAAAACAAAATTGTCGTTGATAATTGAAAAAAAAAACAGCAGTTCACGATTTGTATTTACTTCTCTTCCAGTTCTATCTATCGTATCTTTTAATAAAGTATTCTAAATCACTTTTCCAGCGTGATATTGGCAGACTTCGGGTGACAACCACAGCCCCACCAACCTTTGCGAATCGAATTATTGAGTTGGCTTTGCAAAATCGTCTGCCGGCACCAACAACTCCACAGATGACGACGAAAGCAACAACACCTACACCGCCTCCTCCGGCCTTTTCTCCATTACCAGATAAGAGAAGACCCGGTCTTCTTCCTGGTGATGAAATTGAACGGCATCAGCAGGATCAAGCTTCACTCTCAGCAGATCTCTCACTTTTGTCAACATTACTCGGTCGCAGAATATCAATCACTGATTTACCAGGATTGGTTCAGCAATATGGTGGAAATCGACGTCCCCCATCATTACCAAAACCACAAAGGCCAACCACACCAAAGGCAACGTCTACGACCACAACAACACCTACAACTACCACTACCGAAAAGCCCATGACAGCAGACGAATTATCGCAGATTGAAAAAAATCTTAATTTGCTGTCATCACTTCTTGGTCGTCCAGTTTCCCTTGGTGAACTACCAGTTATAATGCAAGATCTGAAATCTGGTCGGAAGCCAAAGGGAACATCTGGTGGTGCACGTATTAATTTCATTAGCCCAGACATAGCAAAGGCATCGACAACACGTTCACCAAAAACAACGTTAAGCATTCAACCCCAAACACCCATAAGTCAGGAAGAAGTTATAGAACTCTTGAAAGATCCGGTACTTTCAGCATCACCGGAGTCGCTTAATATTTACGGAAAGACTAACGACGCTGTACTGGCAGCAGTTCTCAAGCAAAGGGGCATAGGACCTACGCATAACAATATCCCTGTGGATGTGAGCATCAGCCAAACATATCTATTAAGTATTCTCAAATATAACATTATCTTTCTTTCGACAGGATTTATTCCTTAATGGTCCGACGCCAACGCCGTACCGAACTACACGTGCCCCACCTCCACCTCCGCCCGCACCAACACAAAGAAGACCTATACTTGACGGCTTAGCTTGGCTATGGCGGACATGGCAAGAGACTTCTCCATCGGGGAGAACACAGAATAGACAGCCACAAGCTGCCGCTTCAACCAGACTGGAGAGTCCCTTAGAAATAGGATTTGGTGGAACAGCACCTCGACCAACAAGGATGAAACCCTCATCGGTAGGCTAATATTAAGAACTCGCTTATATATCCCATCCCTTCGCTTCAAAAGGTGTTGCATGCTGCCTTAGCTGTATCTATCTTAAGCACTTCCTACGGCAACACTGCTTCAATATCCAAAGCACTAACACAACATCCCCGCCTTTCATGTCCAATAGATAATAATAAAATCCATTTTTCTCTTGAACCTTGCTACAACCCCCATGTCAACCTTGTAGAGTGGAAACGCTGATGAACTACAATATCCCACAAACGCAAGCTTAGGACAGGGAAACGTTTTACTAACTGCAGCGTTTGGTGTTACACGAGCAGTGACGCAATTTTTGGGTGCTGCGTTTCAGGTGAGTCAATAAATCAAAACCGTCGGCAAAACACTGCAATTTGACAGAAGTACAACACTTTTTGAAGCTGCATCTCAAGCGGGTCACGTTGTTCCTGTACCTTGCGTATGAATCGTTGCTTTTGAAAGAAATGGTTGTCATGCCATTTCTTTTTTATGTTGATCTTCTACTGAATTTAGTAAGCTTCAAAAGAATTAATTCTTAGAATGACTTGAGTTGGACGTAAAAGTATGAAAACAATTTGTTTTTAAATACGTCTCAAAGAGTAAACAGGTATAGAAGGGATGGTGTGTCACAATATGTCATTGTGTGTAATAAGGATGTCTATATAAATATTTACTGAGGAGAAGCCTCAGAGAGCATGAGGACAATTTTGAGTGAATGCAGTCAAAAAATAGTTAATAATATGCAGCACATACCGGGAAGAGGAATAATACTCGCTGACCATGTGAAAGGATGGTGTGTCACAATACGTCACTGTGTGTAATATGGAATCTCTATATAAATATTTCCTGAGGATAAGCCTCAGCGAGCATGAGGACAATTTTGAGTAAATGCAGTAAAAAAATAGTTCATCATTTGCAGCACATACCGGGGAGAGGAATAATACTAGCTGACCATGTGAGAGGATGGTATGTCACAATACTTCACTGTGTGTAATAGGGATCTCTATATAAATATTTACTGAGGAGAAGCCTCAAAGAGCATGAAGACAATTTTGAGTAAATTCAGTAAAAAAAAAAATAGTTAACCAGTTGCAGTACTTACCGGGGAGAGGAATAATAATCGCTGACCATGTGAAAGGATGGTGCGTCACCGTATATCATTGCGTGTAATAGGGATGTTTATATATAAATATTTACTTAGGAGAAGCCTCAGAAAGCATGAGAGCTATTTTGGGTAAATGCAGTAAAAAAATTGTTAATAATATGCAGCACGTACCAGGGAGAGGAATAATACTCGGTTACCATGTGAAGTCTGATAAAAAAGTATGCGAGAATTTATTACTTATACAAAATCTGCATTCATTCATCACAATTAATATCAATATTAATATATCCCTTGCAAACACATTACGTTCGACTTCTCCGCTTAATTTCACTTATAACTAGAATGCGGCTAAATCTCAATGCATTTACATTTTTCCATTTTCCGAATGATCTGAATCATATTGTAAGCTGTGTAAACCACAGCAATCTTTCAGAGATTATCGCTCGAAAAAGTAGGAATAGATGATACATTGGCTTTCAATTCTAGCACACCGATGCTATATATTCTGTGATAAGGTCGGGAAATCTTTAATAGTTTTCGGAGAGAGCTGATACGCCGTCTCCGGTGGTGAAACAATCAGTCAGTCGTATCATCGGAGAGACTATCCCAGTGGCAACAACAGTAAAATTACAGTCATTGAAACGTATCGTGGGTCAAGAGGAATTCATAGCATTGGGCCGGCTTACATGACACTACCAGCGCTATACTTGTCCCGGTTTTTTAATTACAGAGGACACAGTTTCACCTATTTGATGTAAACGTTCTTCGTATTCTGATACTAACCTAGACACGCATTGACTATACCTTATCCTGCGTACGCTTTGCATACGATTTTTTCTAACTTAAAAGTGGGAACTGTATTTTCACCAACTCTGACTTTGTCTACTGAAGGAAATAAACGCTCAAACCCAACAACGCGGATGTCATTCGGGTGAAAATCAAGTTACGATGCCCATACACATTTTTGGATTAATTCTGAGATAATCGGCCACCGCACATCTTTTACACGATCCTGCCTGGCTACAAATCCACCTGCTGAATCTGAAATTATTTTTAAGCACAGATCTGCTTTCCGCTCATTTTCTTCAACTTTTCAGTTGCTGCTCAACTTGAGCGGACTACTTCACTCCATAAATACTTTTCTTCAATCTGGGTACATTTCCTCCAGAATCTGTGGCGTCTCAAAATGACATGACACACGAAAAATCATAGTGAAGAACACATAACCAAAAGTAAATTCAAAGATAATCAACTGAATCATATACGGGGGTGAATCAAATATAAACGGTAATTTCGTTTTATACATTTATTGAATAATGTTACACATTAACTTTACTATCAATATTTTTCAATATAGTTTCCTGTATGATCTACACATTTTTGCCACCGATTTGGAAGCTTAATATCCCTTGTTCATGGAAAGATTTAGAGCCAGTTGTAAGCCAAGTGCTGCTCCTCGATAGTATACTGGTTAGTATACCCGCCTGTCACGCGGGAGACCGGTGTTCGTTTCCCCGTCGGGGAGCCTCTGGCGCGAGACTAATGACCTTGCCCGAAAAAAACAAATCATTATGGAAAATTAAACAAGCCTCAGGACTTACTAAATAAGGCCAAGACCGGATCCCGGTTGTAGTGCCGATGATGATGATGATGTAAGCCAAGTGCGTATGTGCTTCTCGCCTTCTTCATTACTTTCAAATATTTTCCCTCCAAGTGATTCGTTCAAGGGTGCGAACAAAAAAAAAGTGACAGGGAGGCAGGTCTGGGCTGGGAGGATGTTCGAGGGTTTCCCAGCTCATTCCCTCCAATGTATCCCTTGTCAAGGGCACCGTGTGAAGCCTGACATTGTCATGAACAAGGGTGACATCTCGAATGGGCATACCTCTTCTTTTGATTCGATATGCGGCTTTTGTCGACTCTAATAACGGGCAGTAGTTACTTCTGATGAGATTGTGGCAACTCTAACAACAGATACACACAATTCACAGGCAAAAATAGTGAAGAACACGAACGAAAAAAATCGAATAAGAAAAATACATCAGAACCGTATACCAAGCGATAAATAATAAAAATAATTCACATCAGTGGAATATAGTCGAGTTTGGAAATCAAATTCTAAACACGGTCAGTAGCCTGATGTGTAACGCTTAGGTAAGTTTTTTTTCGTGATTCGAGCTGTCATAGCGTCAGTTCGAATCACACGATCTTCTTCACTATTATTTCAAACGCTATAAGATTTCTCCAACAGTTAAGCCGCGATCACTTTCAAAAAACTCTGGAACGGCACGGATGTTATCACCTGTGCAACTTCTCTTGGGCGTCGATTATGACTTTCGTTTTCGATACCTTCTCGTCCACTTTTAAATTTTCTGGCCCACATATACACACGATTCTGAGACAGTGTATCATCACCAAACTGTGCCTTTAATCGAGAAAAAATGTTCGAGGGTTTAACGCCTTAATTTGTTAACAATTGTAAAATAATCCGTTGCGCAAAAGGCGTACGCACCTCTCGCGCACTCATGGCTGTACTGACTACAAAGTCGAGTGCGACGACTAGCCAAGCCGATTTCCCTACTCGTCATAAACCACACAACAGCCACGCACAAGATTATCAACCCGCAAATTGTTGCTAAGCAAAAAAAGTGAAATTACCGATTTTATTTGATTCAGACTCGTACATTAGCAATTAACATGGCAATCTCACAGCAATAAATAATAGTCGAGAAAAATACTTCCTCTCCTACATGCGGTCGTGATCTGAAGTGTTGGCGCTTTGATTCTAATTTTCCTCTGATTCTTACCGCCATAGCTTTGGTTCAAATCGCATTCTTCACTATTGCCGCAAAATCCTCTAATATGTGTTCCCAATGTGATCTGTACTCACAGCCCCCACTCTCCCATAAAAACGCCCTTACTTCCGAACTTATAACCGGTTCACTCTAATTCTAGGATTACACGATTGACGAACAAACGTAAATCTATCGTCAATTGGTTTATCCCCGATTGTTGTAGTTTTGACGGAAGCGTAAATAGATTTTACCCCCGATTTACACGATTGACCTAAAAGCGTCAAATTTGTCAACGTCAACCAAAATATCGATTGACGCAATTTAAAAAAAAAGTGTGAACCGTCAACTGTACTATTGGGTCGTTTATCGATTGTCTCCTTTTTATGTAAACCGAATTGACCATTGATTGACGCTTGCAGTCATTATAGCCAATGAATTTCGCAACATAAATATTGACAGGAGAAAATATTTTCGACTAGTGAATACATTTATTTCTTTAATTAAAATCGTGTTAAAAACAATGTGGAAAAGTGGAAAAAAAAGCATCAGCTTTGTACGTGTTTGCAGCATTGTATAAGCAGCAATTGCTACCTTCATGGCTGAGTGGGTAAAGACTTTGTGTCTTACGTTTGATTGTGCAAACCAAGGTTCAACTGACGGCGCTTGCTATTGTGCAGTTCGGCAGAATTACTGAGCGGTAGGTACGATCCCAAAGCCCTGCCGCCTGGTGAAATACCACCCCATTAAGCTATAGGCTTCGTGAAACGGTTGGGAGAAATCCTTGAGTGTATTTCAGAGCTTGGGTGATGGACCCAGTCGAGAAATAAAACAGCATCTCAGGGCGCTGACTCAAGAGCACACAACAGTTTGTGGAACGAACTCCGTGATATCAGAATCAGAAACATTTGTAGAAAAACTTTCTGCGGATGATTTTTTTATACTACACTTCCCTCGGGAGAGGCGAAACTATAGCGCCGACATGGCGCCCCTAGATGCGACCAAATAACTGTTGCAGCTCATCTTGAACACCTGCAAGTTGTAACGCTCCGGGAACACTCGCGACTTAATAATTGGTTAGTTTACCGGATATTGAAAGAAGATTTTTATTTATCAAAGACCTATAGTCCTTTATTAGATAATATCACTTAATCTATCTATCCTAGATTATAAGCTGCCTCTGTTGAGTGAATAACATTCATATTTATACCTAAGGCTAAGTGCGGCTCATCTCGATACTCGCACGGTTTTTTGTGCGGTTTACTTTGATGTTCCCATGGTACGTGCTTGTGCGGCTCGATGTTCCCATGGTTATCTGCAAGTGTAGATATTTTCTTATCTTGTGGTTTGTGTGAATCGTTAACTCTCCCCGGTGTTGAACAAGATCGTCCCGATTTCTCGCTTGGAGTCTATTGGGAAATTCCAACGGTCGTTTCTTAATTACCCTTTAATTTTGTGAATTTCTTTTGGGAAAATACGTCCTTATTCACAGGTAGTATATGTTTCCGGGTACAAAATTTCCAACCGGCATAAAGAGCGAAAATCAATTGCAAAATCTGTGGCCTCATCCTAGTGATTGGGAGTGTATATAGAGAGGACTACTGTGAAATACCCTCCTTGTCCTAACAAACGTTTTCGTGGCCTTGACCAAAGCAACCTTCACGTGTCTGTTAAAATACAGGTACTAATCTAGCCAGATACAAAGGCATTTAACCACGCTCTTGGTTTCCAGTTTGTGTTCATGTGGTCCCATGATAACTAACTTTCGCCAGTTTTTCTTGTGTCATTTGTGACTATGCAACGGGGTTCTACATAGAATAGCTTCACTTTTCTGGAAGGTAATCTTAAGTTTCCAGTCGTCGCAATATCGCTTCAGTTTATTGAAGTCGCCCTGCAGTAAACTGTTTATGATTTCAATTTTCGGGGCTGTTTTATAAATTATAAGATCGTCTGCGTGCTCAATTGCGTCGGGAAGAGCGCTTAATATGTCGCTAACGTAATTCTTAAAGAGAATCGGAGAAAGTATCGCTCCCTGTTGTAAACTATTCTTGATATTATACGTTATACTGGAGGTCATTTTTCCACTTTTGCCCACGAACCTCCTGTTATTTAACATATCATAAAGTATATACAGTAAAGGTTTATACATGCCTTGTCTGACAATCTTGTAGTATAATCCTTCAAACAAAACGGTGTCGAAGGCTTTTTCCAAGGCGATCAGCCTGGCACCTGTACATTGGTTCTTGCATTTATTCCATTGTATGTCGGAAAACAGTTAGCTGCGGCATGTGTGATTTCATGGCCCGCCTTAAAGCCAAACTAGTTACTTGGAATAATGTTGTTGGCATCAACCCATTTGAGCAAAGCTTTGCTTATGACCTTTTCGGATACTACACTGATGGTTGGAAGTAAACTTATCGAACATATGTTCATTGGGTTTGTACAGTCCTTGCTCTTTTTGGTATAGGCTGTATGAATGCTGTTTTCCAACGCGAGGAATGGTGTGCATTATTTAGCACCTTGTTAAATAGAACTGTGTATATATCCATTGCCAATGATGGTACAATATTTGGTAATCCAACTATTCCCATTGACTTTTTGTTTCTCAATGAGTCAAAGATACCCTGAATCTCCCCCTTCGTTATTAGTCTTGCTATTGGCATTGATAGCAGTTGCCAAATTATAGTCGTTGAATTCGGTAAGACAGAGATACCCTGATTTCCAATTTGAAATTTCATTTCGAAGGTGCAAGTGATTCACTTGAACTCTGTTTTCCAAGTGGTAGTTTCGGTGGATGCTTTCATTTACTTTGCACATATCCTGGAAGACAGCTCCCACTGTGTTCGCCTTTTCTAAGGGATCTTCTATCACGAAGAGCTCATTACTGAGGATAGCATTGTGGGGGTAAAAGTGTTGATGCCGACGTACGGCAAGTATCCCATTAACTTCCCCAACGATATTGGTCCTTCGAAAATTGTTGCACAAAGAGCACGAATAAATAAAAAAAACACACTGCTTTGTTGAATTTATAATGTCTCCGTTATTTTATTGATTTTCTTTTTTACTACACTTATGACTTCGTATTAATATAATTAAACTTATTTCGTTAAACTTTATACAGGTTGGGGTTTTTCTTTCACGACTCTGTGACTGCGGTAATGAAAATTTAGACACGACTTATGCGTGGACGCTCGAAGTAGCGTGTACTCGTGACGGTGGATATTTAACGACTTCTTAATATTGGCGAAATTACTTTTTGCCTGAGCGGCAGCACGTCTGTAAACCTTAACGATTGAGATCTGACTACTGACGCGGTGCAGCGTGACCGACCGTGATAAAGATTGTATAGCGACTCAGGAGACGTGTGCTCCGTTTGGGTGATGGTTAGCGACTGGTGTGAATTAGGGTTGAAATTCATATTTCTTTCTATGCACAGGACAACCAAAAGAGACCACGCCTCTGCTCTCTCAACCTCACGCCCGTCAAAGTATGAGTAACTTTTGTTAATAGGGTAATTGACGGACATGAAGAATGAGAGAACAGAAAACATGATATGCTGTGATCTCGGGGTAGCTTTGGTTGTGTGTGTTGGTATCAGATGCAGCTACTGACACGACCTACTGACCCAGTGGTACGGCTATGGTGTAGTTAAAGCGCATTGAACCGTGGAAAGAAATACGAATGAGAGAGAACCCTAGCGGATGTTACTCCCCTGCAAAGAGAGATCGTTGATCCCAAGCGAATGGGTGATCTGAGGGAAAGTCGATAGGACGCCGCTGATGTTTGGGAAATGATTCGCGTGAGAACCAGACTCTATGACGCTGAAATTACCCCAGCTATTTTGCTATGTTGCAACAGCGTCGTTCTTTTAGACTTGTTGTTGCTAACCGACATTATGAGATTTCCGATGGGAAACTCATGGTTAGCAAGAATGGAGTTGCCGTATGACATTTATGTAGCTAAACTCAATTATGCATTATCTGCAAGGGATGATGAGTTAAGCTATACGTCCGTTTGAAATGTTTTACAGGGGAATACATATAAAGGAAATTGGTAAGTACGACGCGCTGAAAGCGGTCGAATTTAGGTGGAAATGTTGGTTGGAATTGTGGGTTGTTTCTCATGTAGAATAGAGAAACCCCCCACAGTACTCCCCCGCCAGTGACGTAGTCACGAAATAATGGTAGGGCGGAAGGAGTAGAATGGTTGGAGGAGCGCTAGGTGAAGTATCGGAAGGAGAGTCGTGTGTTTGGAGTATGGCTGGTTTGGATTAACCCAGTAGTTGCGGTGGTAAGGCTTGGCTCTGTCGTGTAGACGTGTTCCTGGGTCGTGGCTGGGCTTGGGTCTGTAATGGAAGTGGACCTGGTTGGTACCGCGTGTGTTGCCGACGGGGACAAAGGGATTGCGGTGCGGTCCACTGGCCTGTTGTTGTTTGCATAGACCAACAAGTATGACATCCAAGTAGGTCGTGACCCATCGGTAGCTCGCTCGCATCCGAAGTGACGAAGTTACGTGTGCGGGATGGAGGAGCTTCACGTCCAGTGTTAATTTTTCTCCGCAGCGACGGGGTGCCGTGTGCGGGATGGAGAAGAACAGAGTCTAGAGTCGGCATTTTTCGTCCATACGTCGGTATGGGGAGTTGTTTGCCGCCCTTGGTAGAAGTGCAGTTTTGTGGAGGCTGGCGTTGACGTACAGTCTTAGCCTTGCGCGTTTGTGTTGGAGTTGTAGACTTGTATGTCGTTAACCTTGTTGGTGACCCTTTGCTATCGAATCCGTGCCATCCCCTTTTTACCCTGTCTTTGCATATGTTCTGTGTGTGACCTGTACGGCCACACAACTCGCAGCAACTGCGAATGCTATAGACTCGGGGGTTTGATGTTGCTGGGGTGTTGGAGGCAGATGGTTGGTGTGGTCCCGGGTGTGTTCTATTCTGGGAGTCCCTCTGCTGGCACGGAGATTTGTTCTGTGGTAGTGTGGTACATCGCGTACGACATTCTACAATGTCGTGGCCATACTGCCAGCACTCCCGGCAGAAAGGTGTGTTTCGCCTTTTCCGGCACTCGTCGTATAGGTGGCCTAATTTATGGCAAAAACTGCACGTGACGCGTGCAGTCACCTGATATAAGCGACGAGCGCCGTGGTCCCTCGTGGTTTGATCCACAGGTGTGGTATTTTGAGGGGGCGAATGTCGACCTACCCGTTGGGTATGCGCATTTCGATGGTCGCTTCGAACCTTCGCGAGGATTTGGTTTAACTCGCGGCGGAGTGTGGCCTGCAACGCTTGAAGGTCGGATCTAGTGGCGGGCGCAGGGGAGCTATCTGACGAAGACTCGTTGGGCCCGCGGTTGTGGGTTCGCTGGTGGAGACAGGTTGTGCAGAAAGGAGCGTGCCTTCTGGAGGATGAGGAGGGTGGCTGAGAAGATGACGCTGCTGGAGCAAAAGAAGGTGATGTGTGCCGTGGATGCCGTGTAGGCAGTGTGACGTGTTGGCTACCCGCCGCGTCTTGATATGAATGGAGCTCAGACTGTGGGTCTACGGTTTCCATAATTGCGTCAGCCACCTTAGCTAGGTAGCCCAAACTCTGGTTAGGTTGGGCCGTTAATGCCGAGCGGGCATGTTGAGGTAAACTCCTCAGAAAATGTGGCCTAATTAGATCATCCGAGATCCTGGTCCCTGCTATCGAGCGTAAATGAGTCAGGAAAAGGGATGGTCTAATACCTGAAAAATTTGTCGCGTTCGCTAATCGCTGTAGTTTGATGCTGGTGGGTTGGTCCAAAGCGTTAAGGAGACTCTCCCGCATGTTGCTGTAGGGATCAGGGCCCGGTGACCTGATCGCCTGCGCAACATGCATTCGATGTGTCCCATCCAGCACCCGCAGCAATTCTTCAGCACGATGTTCTTCATCGTGGATGTTAGCGAACCGGAAAAAACGGTCGGCTATGGCGAACCAAAGCTCTGGATCCTCCTCGTCGAACGGAGGCAGCTTTACGTTTTGTGAAAAGGATGGAAAATCGACGCCGGAAGCGTCCTGAAAAGCGGGGGATTGAGATCGCGCTTGCCCCTGCTGGGCTGTACCGGCTCTTGTGGTGGGCATTGTAGTGCCGAAAGTTAAAGGAGAAGCCGGGATTGGGAAGGTTGATTCTCGAGTAGTATCGTCGAACGTAGGGAGAAGTCGCGTTGTGTCTGCGTGTGTAGGCAAGAAAGTCGCAAAGTAAGTGAAAGAGGTCGCAAGTGGACGCGTGGAGTCGAGAGGAGTCAAACGTGGGAGTCGCGTAAAGCTAATTGGAGTCGTTCAAAGTCCGGTGAAAACGTGAATATTGCCGTGTTGTACACTTATTATACCCAGAAGGGGCTTACAAAAGTTTATAATTATCGATATAAAAGGTATGAGGTTTTTCCAATAAAAAGGTTAACATATGTTTATTTAATACAAATTTGATTATTATGGAAAATATCTAAACCAATTTATTACACTAGTTTGTATATATAAGCCTATATATATGTAATGTATATGTAAATTACTAGATAACTATCGTTTTATTACTTGTTTCTTATTTGCTCTATCAAAATTAATTAAGAAGGAAATTTAAATTTTATGTGGCTTGGATGTAGCTCACCGAAAAAGAAAAAATGAAACTTGAAAAAAATGCTACTGAAAGAAAAACCTGGAGTCCAGCGTTGGGTAGTCCAGAGGTGGGCGGTATGGTTTGGCGTCGCCGTGGCGTTAACGTTGGGATGAGATGTCCTCTGATGTTAAAGCTGGTGATCTTTAGGTTTAAAGATGGGGTGGGGCTCTACTTGCCCTTGGTGCGTCTTTTAATTTATTTTCCGTTTAGTTTTTTTTATTGCACTTTGATTTTTGTTTAATGTTTTTATTCTTTTTGGTGAATTGTTTTTGGATGTTTGTTTAAATTTTTCCTTTTTGAAACTGTCTATTTTTATTGATGATTTTTTGCTTTGATTTTTTTTTGAAAATTTTTTATTTTTATTTTTTAGTTGCAAAATTTCACTGAGTTTTTGTTGGAAATTTTATTTAACTGTTTTTTGATTGGAATTAAAACTTCATTTTAACCACCGTTTTTGATTTTTATTAAGTAGAATGTTTTTGGTTGATTTTTATTTGAATTTTGTTTAATTGTTTCTCTTTTTTGGACTTTTCTTTAGATTTTTCGTTTGTCCGAAGATTTTTTTTTAAAATTTTCTTTTAAAACTGTTCACTTTTATTTCGTGTTGAAGTTAAATTGTCTACTGAATTTATGTTTTGGCACTAGTTTTTTAAAATTTTAAATTTAAAAGTTTTGTCACTGCACTCCGCTCGAAATTTTTGGCACTTTGATTTTTTGTTGAAAAAATTTTATTGTTTTTGTTGAAGGTTGCGTGTTGTTTTTTTGTCGCGTCACCAATGTGGGGGTAAAAGTGTTGATGCCGACGTACGGCAAGTATCCCATTAACTTCCCCAACGATATTGGTCCTTCGAAAATTGTTGCACAAAGAGCACGAATAAATAAAAAAAACACACTGCTTTGTTGAATTTATAATGTCTCCGTTATTTTATTGATTTTCTTTTTTACTACACTTATGACTTCGTATTAATATAATTAAACTTATTTCGTTAAACTTTATACAGGTTGGGGTTTTTCTTTCACGACTCTGTGACTGCGGTAATGAAAATTTAGACACGACTTATGCGTGGACGCTCGAAGTAGCGTGTACTCGTGACGGTGGATATTTAACGACTTCTTAATATTGGCGAAATTACTTTTTGCCTGAGCGGCAGCACGTCTGTAAACCTTAACGATTGAGATCTGACTACTGACGCGGTGCAGCGTGACCGACCGTGATAAAGATTGTATAGCGACTCAGGAGACGTGTGCTCCGTTTGGGTGATGGTTAGCGACTGGTGTGAATTAGGGTTGAAATTCATATTTCTTTCTATGCACAGGACAACCAAAAGAGACCACGCCTCTGCTCTCTCAACCTCACGCCCGTCAAAGTATGAGTAACTTTTGTTAATAGGGTAATTGACGGACATGAAGAATGAGAGAACAGAAAACATGATATGCTGTGATCTCGGGGTAGCTTTGGTTGTGTGTGTTGGTATCAGATGCAGCTACTGACACGACCTACTGACCCAGTGGTACGGCTATGGTGTAGTTAAAGCGCATTGAACCGTGGAAAGAAATACGAATGAGAGAGAACCCTAGCGGATGTTACTCCCCTGCAAAGAGAGATCGTTGATCCCAAGCGAATGGGTGATCTGAGGGAAAGTCGATAGGACGCCGCTGATGTTTGGGAAATGATTCGCGTGAGAACCAGACTCTATGACGCTGAAATTACCCCAGCTATTTTGCTATGTTGCAACAGCGTCGTTCTTTTAGACTTGTTGTTGCTAACCGACATTATGAGATTTCCGATGGGAAACTCATGGTTAGCAAGAATGGAGTTGCCGTATGACATTTATGTAGCTAAACTCAATTATGCATTATCTGCAAGGGATGATGAGTTAAGCTATACGTCCGTTTGAAATGTTTTACAGGGGAATACATATAAAGGAAATTGGTAAGTACGACGCGCTGAAAGCGGTCGAATTTAGGTGGAAATGTTGGTTGGAATTGTGGGTTGTTTCTCATGTAGAATAGAGAAACCCCCCACAGCATTCTTTGTTTCCATGCCTATGTTGATTAACATTTGCTTGTTGTCGTCATTACGTGGTAAGTGGACACACTGAATCTCATTTTGATTACTTCTCCTGAATATCTTATTGTTACGTAATTTTGATTTTACGTTTATCGACTTCCTAGGTCCGATCTCTGGATTGTGAATGATCCAACAAAAACTCCAAGTTTGTTCTCCTTTCCTGAATAGATTTAATTTTATTTTCACTTATTATTTGACACTTAATATCACGCTGTCAGTTTTGCTTACTGATTCGGTGTATATCGTTCGATGTCCAAGTTCGAACTAACTGAGAGACGCCCGCATGGTACTTAGGATTATTCGAGTGTAAATTCGTCACATTAATAATTTGTGAGACCACGTTCGGGTTGTTTTGTTGATTTTATTGCCCGTATTCTGTCGTTCAAATACAAATTTGTTGCTAATCTATAGTTAGCTCTTAGTAATTGTTGGAGGTTTCTTAATCGGGATTTCAGTGGTATTATCTCCTGGTCGTGTCTGTCAGTAAACTCTCTGTATAATTGTTTTAGTTTTGTTAGTGTCTGCTTTTTTTTCTGTAAAGTGCGTTTGGTGTTGTATTCCAATACAAGTTCATATTGTCCAGTTCTGTTGTTTTAGGAATTGTTTGGTCCATTGTTCGTTTTATAGTTTCGTCCATTTGTTGAATGTATTTGTCGATTTCCTCGATAGTATAGCGGTTAGTATACCCACCTGTCACGCGAGAGACTGGGGTTTGATTCCCCGTCGGGGAGCCTCTGGCGCAAGACTAAATGACCTTGCCCGGAAAAAACAAATCATTATGGAAAATTTAACAAGCCTCAGGACTTACTAAATAAGGCCAAGACCGGTCCCCGGTTGTAGTGCCGATGATGATGATGATTTGTCGATTTCGCCATTCGTCAGGTTTCTGTTTGTTGGCAGGTCGATATCAGTCGAATGTAATTCTTTTGTTAACGATGTGGTGAATTGTGGCCATCGCGTTGACCCGTAGATGTAGGGTTGTGGGATAACGATAATTCCTCCAGTTCTGCTAGTTCGTTCCAAAGCTTTATTACGGCCGTGAATGCACAGTGGTCACGGTCGTACTCAATTGTCCGTAAACAGTTTCTATTATGTCTGTTGGTGTTTAATAGTTTCAGTCGTGTATCCATAAACATGATATCTAACATAGATAGGATCTACCTCTGGGGAACGATAGATATTCTGTAGCTAGAAGGTCAGCTTTATATTCTACGTGATATTAATCTAACCAGCTCGCCAGTTGATTTCCTCAACAATTGGACATAAAATTTCCCCAATCCTTATGTTTGGCGTTCATGTCTCCACCTATAATAAAGTAGTTTTTATCGAGTTGGATTTGCAAGCATCGAAAGAGAGTCAAGTTGTACTATAAAGGGATTACACTGATGTTTATCGGGTGGATAAACCGAGATCGCATACAGCCCCCTTCCTTTCTGAAGTGGTATGCATACGATGCATGCTTCAAGCACCCGGAACCTGCGCATTTCTCCACTATTTATGAGTTTGTGATGGAGTCCTTTTCTAATAAAGATGGCGACGAAAATGGAATTAAATCGTCAACATTTTCGTGCGATTATTTTTTACAACTTTCGGCGTGGATTAACTCAGCAACAGTGCATGGATGAACTTAATTCAATTTTTGGCGATGTAGCTCCATCAAGGACCAGTGTTTATCGATGATATGGTGAATTCAATCGTGGTCGTAGTTCACTCCAAGATGAATTTCGTCAAGGTCGTCCAAAATCAGTTGTTGTTCCGAAAACCATTGATGCTGTGCGCGAACTGATATTGGAAGATCGTCATGTGACCTATCGTGAGATTGAGACAACCTTAGGCGTTAGTGGGACCAGCATACATTCAATATTGCATAAACATTTGACTGTCAAAAAAATTTGTTCGCGTTGGATCCCACACAATTTGTCAATCGCCCAAAAAAAGGCTCGTGTCAATTGCTCGAAAGAAATGCTCAAAAAATACGGTCGCAGTGCTTCGGAACACGTCTATGACATCGTGACAGGTGATGAATTGTGGATTTACGCGTATGAGCCCGAAAGTAAACAGCAGTCGACTGTCTGGGTGTTTCAAGATGAGCCAAATCCAACAAAAGTTGTTCGCGCACGAAGCACTTCCAAGCAAATGGTCGCCTGTTTTTTCGGAAAAACTGGACATGTCGCAACCGTACCACTAGAACTACGCAGAACAGTCAATTCTGAGTGGTACACAACCATTTGTTTGCCAGTTGTCTTCCAAGAAATCAGGAAAACCAACCGCCGAAGACGGATCACTCTTCACCACCACAATGCGAGCTCTCACAAATCGGCTGCGACAACTGCATTTTTGAGCACCCAAAACATCGATTTGATGGGTCATCCGCCGTATAGTCCTGACTTGGCACCGAATGACTGCTTTTTATTCCCGTACGTAAAAAACAAACTGAGAGGTCAACGTTTTTCGACACCTGAAGAAGCGGTTGCTGCATTCAGAATGCATGTGTTGGAGATACCTCAATCAGGGTGGCAAAAGTGCTTCGGCAATTGGTTCAAACGCATGCAAAAGTGTATAGATCTTCATGGGGAATATTTTGAAAATCATTAAAGTGATTTTCGACGATCAATATTTGTTTTTGTTCTCTAATCCCGAAATATAAAAGGCAACCCTCGTATTATGCGATTTGTCTCAGTTTTTCTTTTCTGAGTCACACTCTTCGACGTTAATTTATGACAACCTCGGTAGTTAGCGGGATGTCCTTCATTCCGACATACTGCACAGTTTAAAAGGGTTTTGTCTTCAACCCTTTCTTCACCCAAAGGGCACTCCTTTGTATTATGATTCTGGCCGCATTTCACGAAACGATGCTACATTTTACAGTTCGCCGCTGAAAGCCAAAATCTTGGGCAGCGGAAGCATTGAAGTATGTTTTTGCTTTTTTTTAGTTTGTGCCATGTTACACTTTGGTGGTCCAGGACTGTAGTTTCCGTAGACTACCAATTTTACTATTTGGGGCTAACTGTACCAGAAAGAAGTGTAGTTTCCGGTTCTCCATTTTGGACTTGGCTGTGATGAAGGGTTTGACTACACTAAATTCCAGGCCATCGTACTTTAGCTCACGCAGCATTTTCAAAAGTGTCTCTGGTACAGTTTTAGGGTCGACACCCTTTAATAGAACTGTAATATTTTTAAGGTCTTTCGGTGTGGAACAAAAGAATTCCGCGGTGGCTCTTTTCATAACATTTTTAATTTTAACATGGTCACCAACATTATTATTATTATTATGAAGTAGTAGTAGTAGTAGTAGTAGTTTTATTTCTTATATGGTTTGTACATTTAATTTTACAATGCTATTGACAAATATTATCGGCTATAATATTATATAAGAAAACTAGAAGGCATTCCGTGTTTTTATACGATTAACGTAACAAAACAAAGTTGGATGCCTCCTTACAATGGCAATCAAGTAAAATATCAATGTTTTAAGGTGGGGTGAGTATTACCGGTTGTGTAATACATTCAAGAACCACAAAACTTTCATAAACATTGAACATTAATTCAAAACAAGATAAATTTAGGTACAGTTTGTTAAGTCGGTTGAAGATAAATAAAAGGATACAAACTATGATTAAACGAGAATACCAGAAATACAAGAATCTAAAGCAGCATAGACCAGGCTAAAGAGCCACATCTTCACTCCTTTTATAAATGCACTAGGTCTTGGTAGAACTCTGACTGATGTAGGCAACTCATTGAACAATCGAAGTGACAACACAGTAAAGAAATGACGATATGCTGTAGTCGGAACAGTTAACATAAATAAATAATTACCCCTAAGGTTATATCGGGAGATTAAACGAAAATTAAGATTTCCAGGTCTTAAGAGGAATGACATGTGCCTATTGCCTCCTAGTCTTTTAATCACAAAATTTTTACTTCCTAGAGCTAATTTACACAGGCTTACCAATTCTTTACAATCGATGTCTACCGTGTTGATTGGTGGCATTTTACTTTTTTTGCTGGTTTGCTGCTGTTGTCTTTTTGGCTAATGTGATTCCTTTTGTTCATCTGGACTTTGTTTTGAGTTTGAATTTTGCTGCTGATGTTGGTCTCCTTTTGGGTTTGGCTTTCCTTGTTTTTTTTTTTTTTTTTTTGTGAAACAGTGCTTTGATTTTTTTCTTTCTCCGTCTTTCCTCTTGTCGCGCTTTTGCTATAGCTGGTTCGCTTCTAACTCATTTATCTCTTCTTCTTCGTCCTCAGATTCAGAAAAAGCCAGACAAGCGAATGTGTTGTTAAAAAAATGTCCGCCATAGTTGGAGGTAGACGGGAATGCATTCTCCGCCTCCATTTGTTGTTATTCTGACATGAGTTCTGCAGCTTTGTTGCCATTAATCATTATATTATTTACTTGGCTCTCTTTGATTTTTTTTGCCGCTTTTAATTTCGGTTTGGTGCACGAAGAGGGTTTCGTAGGCTTATTTTGCCTTTTAATATGATATTCTTTGTTTTTATTCCCTCTTCAGTGCTCATGTCGGAGCCAGCAGTACACACACGTTAACACAACAAACGCAAACACTACCGGCCTTATATCACTGTGTGCGCGCCATTTCTTTTGTTCGACTCCCCATCGAATAATCGCACAAAACAATTTGGTTTTTTATGTTCACTGCTATTATCACTTTTCACAATGCAAAACACGGCACGAAAATCGAATCTATTGTCTTGTTCAGGTATTTGGTCTACCTAACTTCACTTTTAAGACCATTCCGTTGAGAGATTTGTTCACTATCATTTGTCGGTTATCGACACGTCTTGACTGGATGGTGGCCAATCTGGTACTGGGAAATGTTCATTGTCTCATACATTGTTGAACACACATTTACTATACAAAAGCCCATGTCAAAAATTTTTTATTTATGAGACGACCACCGAACCCTTTGCGCCGTCTTCATATCATTATTTAGTTTTCACGATCCAATTTATGCTTCTAGTTTAACTAATAATCCCAAGGCTTTTAGTACACTACGTTAATGGACAACAGTTTTGGGTATTAAATATTTTGAATTTGTGAACATATGCAAACATTTTTTTATTTGATTTTAATTTCAGTTATCAAACACTTATCGTTATTTAATTTCTAATAATAGTATTGGCATTTACCTGAACGATCTAATCTTTTTCAAGCCGGTTCAACAAAATTATTATCTTACTTACATTTTTTTAGTAGCTCTAACTCTAATAACTTTCAGAGGTTACAATTTTTAAGCTAATGTATTATTTCCATCAATATTTATAAGAAAACATGTAAATGATACACTTAAATAGTTTATACATCTCGACTTCCCCAGCAATGGTTAAATCTAAATTTCTTAAACGAAAACAACTTAAAAACACTACATACAAGAAAAACTATTATTCCCATGGCCATCATGGATTGCCTAATCATCAGTTGCCATCTCTCGACTTTGTCAATAAATATATTTTAATATTACTTAATGACTTTTATTAAAATTTCTAATTATTCCTGCAGGGCGCAGCGAAATCTGTGCAATCGGCGTTCACAAGGCCAGCTCTACAAGACAGCGAGTTACGATATTCATAAACCGTGTAGTATCAAGCTGACTTTTTCATTAGTTAACTGAACGACAGTTTTTAAATCCTAACTTTATTTATTGCGCGCATTCTCGATACTTCAGACGAAGACAAAAACGCATTTATAAAAAACAAGAAGCACAAATCATGAAATCACAAATAAAGCTCAAGTGATCCCTAGTCGTTAGGAAAAAAAAACTATCAAGAAAACTATCATTTAAAACATTTTTGTAAATTTACTTAAATTCACTTTTATTTATTATAAATGTTTTACTTTTAAATAATTTTCCTTTAATTAAAAAATAGTAATAATAAAGGAAAGAGTAAATGTTTTGAATTAAGATTTGCAAAGAAATTGTCGAATTTAGTTTGGAAGTCATGTACGCAAACGAGCACTTTCCTATTTATGTTGTAGAACTTAGTGAATGAAGGTGCATACCTTAGGGTTTAGTGTGGGGGTTGTTGTTTTAAGTGTGTAATTTATTGTTTTTATAAGTAGTTTGCTTTAATATCAACATAAATTTGCATTTGTACATAGTTCGTTGTCGAATTTTTGAGTTTGTGTTTGTCTTAAAACATGTACGCGTATATTGTTAATTTAAGTGTTTATGTTACTTTAAATAAAATTTTACTATAATTTGGCTTGTACTTTTATTTTTACATGCAAATAATGTATGATTAATGGTAGAATAATATATACGTAAAACATAAATATAGAAAAGGAGAAACATAATATGGTAATAATAACGCCATCATCATCATCGGCACTACAACCGGGATTCGGTTTTGGCCTTATTTAGCAAGTCTCGAGGTTTGTTAAACTTTCATAATAATTTATTTTTACGGGCAAGGTTATAGGCCTTGCGCCTATAAATAATAACGTAATAAGTAAAATATGAAATAAATTAGATTATTGTATAAAACATTTGAATAATATAAAAACTGTGAATCCCATTCTATTATGAAAACAGAAAACGTAAAACAAATTTGATTGTGAAAGAAGAACAATTAAAACATGTTATAAAAATATAAAGTATAAATGAAGTTCTATTATAAAAATATTGCAGAGGAAATATAACTTAAATAAAAACTATAAATCAAATTCGGTTATGAAAATATCATCATCATCATCGGCACTACAACCGGGAACGGGTCTTGGCCTTATTTAGCAAGTCCTGAGGCTTGTTAAATTTTCCATAATGATTTGTTTTTTTTCCGGGCGAGGTCATTAGTCTTGCGCCAGTATGAAAATATAAGGCAAATAAATAAATAAATAAACTAATTTCGATAAAAAAAAATGTATAAATTAAATAAAAATATAAAATATGCATAAAATTCAAATATAAAACGATTAATATATTTTGAAGCAGTGTGACAGTTCTTCCACGCTGCGCCATTGTTCTCTGTCCTGTGCACTCTCCTTCCACGCTTGACCATCTGATCCCATTTCCTCAAGGTCAAACCTAACATTGTCCTCCCATCTCCGTCGCGGCCGTCCTACCGGCCTCTTTCCCGTTGGTCTACCGTCAAGAATTCTTCGAACGGTCTTATCGTTGCCCATTCTTGCCACACCTCCGGCCCATCTTAATCTCCGCGACTTGATTACTCTCCGTATTGTAGGTTTGCAGTATAGCTCTCCCAATCCGTGCTTGTTAAGTTTCCTCCACTGTCCTACCCCCTCGTCATATTTACCACCAAAGATACTCCTTAAAACTTTATTCTCGAATACACGGAATTTGTTTTCTTCCCGTTTTATAAGAGCCCATGTTTCGCATCCGTATAGAACAATCGGCATGATTATGGCTTTATAAACACGGACTTTTATATTACGTGATAGCAATTTGAATTTCAGCAGTTTATTGACTATGTGCCAACCAGCGTTGCCGGAACGCAGTCATTTATTGTTCGTCAGTATTGTTCCCAGATATTTAAACTCTTTAACTTTTTTTCAAATATCTTGCCTCTGACGTTTATGTGTTTCCTGAGTTCTTGAGTTTGTTTTGTCGTCTTTTATTTCTAGGCCCACCTCTTCTATCCTTTGCATGATTACTTCATTGTTTTTACTTACAGTTTCTAGATTATCACCTAAAACGGCGATGTCATCCACATATGCGAGCACTTTTGTGTCACCGTTCAGGGATGATCCGGTCATGTTGTCATCTTGTAAATTTCTGATGACATACTCGAGCACAAGGTTATAAAGACAAGGGGAGAGGCCATTCCCCTGCCTTAGTCCGTCGCGGATTTCAAATGGTTCTAAGATGTAATTTTCTATTCTAACTCGCCCTTTATTTTCGTTCATGCAGATTTGAATGAGCACGGGATATTTTTTCGGGAGCTTAATTACAATATGGTAAAGTCTTTGCCCACCTCAACTTCAGTATGGTAAAGTCTTTGCGCAGCTCAACTACAATATGGTAAAGTCTTTGCCTTGCGACTGAGTCTTAGACTTTTTTGAAGTCAACGAACTGTTGGTGAACCGTCTTTCCGTATTCGCACTTCTTTTCCAGCAATTGCCTTACGGTGAACATTTGGTCGCTTGTTGACCGGTTTCTACGGAATCCGCACTGGTAGTCTTCGAGTATTCCTTCTGCGTACGATGTGATTCTCGCCAGTATGACAATTGTTAGTATTTTGTATGTGGTTGGGAGCAATGATATTCCCCTATAGTTTTCGCAGTCAGAATTGTCGTTTTTTTTTTTTTAAATGGGGATAATTATTGAGGTTTTCCATTCTTCCGGGGTGATTTCCTTATCCCATATTGTTTTAATCAGTTGGTGGATCTGTGGCGTTTCTAACAGATACACACACAATACACAAGCAAATAGTGAAGAACACTGAACGAAAATCGAATAAGAAAAAGCATCAGCGGTACACCAAGCAAGGACATAGCAATTCCACATCAGTTGCGTGTACTTGAGTTTAGAAATCGAATTCGTAGACGCAGCAGTGGCCTGATGTGTTGAGCATTGGTTCCATATTTAGTGGTTCTAACCCTCATACCGTCAGTTCGAATCACACGTTCTTCACTATCGTCGCAAACGCTATAGATCTTTCGAGCAATTGCCTCTCCTCTATGCTTCATAAGCTCTGCCGATATGCAGTCGACTCCCGGAGCCTTGTTGTTTTTCAACCGATTTATTGCATCTACAACTTCATTGGAAGAGGGGTCTCGGATCTGAGACTCGGCCGTATGTACGTCTGGTGCGTTTACTTGTGATTGATGGGTGCGCATACTAAGCAGGTTTTCAAAGTACTGCTTCCATCTTGACAATATTATTTGTTTCTGTGACCAGACAGCCGTATGCGTCTCGAATTATTTTGGCTCTCCCTCGGTAGCCATTTCTAATTGAATTTATGCCGGCATACATACCTCTGATGTTCTTTGCTCTGACATTTTCTAGGATTTTTTGGATCTGAGTCTTCTCCCATTCGTGTTTTTCGCGTTTGAAAAGGCTCGTTGTCTCTTTCCGAATTGTCGCGTATCTTTCTGCGTTGACTTCATCATATTTTTCTAAGTGGATCACACCGAGGCGTTTACACATCCTATTACCTTTCGGGCTGTTCGTCTTGAACTTTTTGTGCAGGTCTTTTAGTCTTTTAATGTCGACATTTTTGTTCGTCGCCCATGACTGACTATGTGGGTTGCTGCGAGGCGACTCCTAATTTTGCCTATCACTAGAAGATGACCGGAGTCGCAATCTGCTCCTTTATATGATCTTCCGACAAGTGTGTGCGAGTTGTGTCTTTTGTCTATGAGGAAGTAGTCTATTTGGTTAGGCGTTAGACCGTCGTGTGAGATCCATGTGGCTTTATGAATTTGCTTGTGCTTGAACATCGTGCTTTTCACTACCAGATCTTTTGACGCTGCGAACGTGAATATCGAATTCCATTATCATTTGCAACGTCGTATAGGATATCTTAACCTATAATTGATTGGAAGATATTTTGGCGGATTTTCGTAGAAATCACTGCTGGAGTGTTCCGCCGAACACTGATCACTAGGAAAACACACAAACGGAGCGGAAACAGAGTCAAATGAAACCACGAAATGCTTTTCTTTAATAAATTTTGCTTTTATTTGAAGTTTTGTTAACCCCTTGTTTTCTTTTGTTTGTTTTTTTTTACAAATTGTCACAATATCTCATGGTTTAATACACTTAGACACAGTTGATAGTCCATAAGAACTCTTACAATGTCAACAAACACGATTCAAACAAATGCTTTTATTTACTTTTTGTTTACAATTTCGAATCACTTCGTTGAACCTCACGTACGTTCGACACTCGACGTTACTTTTCACCTTTTCAAAATTTCGCTGCGCGGACCGACCTTTTCATTGGGTTCTCTAACTGGACTGTCTTTGTCAAATTTCGATTTCCCTTTCCGATTCTCTTCATCTTGTAAAGGAAATTTCCCATCATACTTTTCATACTAATCCTCTTATCTGTAAAAGAGAATTCCCATCCCAATTTTCTTTCCCGTTTTCTTATCTGTATCTTTGGTCGAGGATCAGGCGTACCGCCACTTATTACTCGATCCTTTCATTGGGTTTGTATACGTCACCCATCTGGCTTAAGACAACAAGAGTTTTCGTGCGCTTCAGATGGGTAACAAAGGAACCGTGGAAATTGGGTATCGGTTTTTAGATTGCATTTCCAAGTCATAAAACACTCGACTCGCTATGCCTTTGTTTGGACACGTGCGCTTTTCGGTTTTTGGATCTTGCAAGGAATTAGAGGTGGTAATTGGTATTAGCGTACATGAGAAAATATGCATCATGCTGCTTGATTTTAGGGAATTGCATTGATTGGATGAAATTACGTAAATGGATTTGAATTGAATGAATGAATTGAATTCAATATTATGAAACTATGAACGTTTAGTTCGCTTGGTTTTTACCATCGAATTCAATGTTGCGTTGGGGATATGCAATGGATTTTTCTAGGTAATTTGTGTGGTTCGAAGAACCGCAGCAGCCGAGTAGATCGGTCAGCTGCTTGAAAATCGCTGCCTCGAACTGTGGTCTTCGGTCGGCTGTGAGGGTAGCCGGGACGCCGAAATGTGTGACCCAATTCGAATAGAATGCCTTGGCTACATTCTCTGCGGTCACTGTTCGTAGTGGCACTGTGGGGGTTTCTCTAACCACATGGAGAACCAACCCACAATGCCAACCAATCTTGACCGCTAACAGCGCGTCGCCTCAATCCAACTTCCCGTGCAAAATCTGCATTTGCATACATCCCATACTTACCAGGAACCCATTTCCCAAGCTGAAATAAATGCATATTCCAATTTACAACGGAATATTAATCATTTCCTTCAATTACATCACCCCACATACGTTTTCCCAAAATTGCTTCGGTCAACTTCCTACTTAAGTTATATTTTCTCTTTGTGACCAAGCAATCTTAATTTCCCCGAAATTCATATGCCATAACAAACGCATATCCAAATCCTCAACGGAACATTACCAACCAACTAAACCGCGCACATTTCCCCGAAATTATTTCGGTTAACATTTCTATCTAAACGATATCCCTTGCTTGCACCCAAGCCATTCCAATTTCCCCCGAAAATGCATGCCCATACTCGCTCGCGTCCTCAAACCAATTTCCCGGTACACCCAACCAACGAAGTCAACCCAGCCTGTACGGCCAGAATTCGCTGGAACT
The DNA here is from genome assembly GCA_963931805.1 of Microdon myrmicae. Lineage (NCBI taxonomy): Eukaryota > Metazoa > Arthropoda > Insecta > Diptera > Syrphidae > Microdon > Microdon myrmicae. Next base: position 19,201,252 of record OZ007498.1, on the reverse strand, counting down.
GAGTTCTTATGCGAGCGTAGCAACGCCTCCAAAATTCTTCGTAATTGGCAGCGATCCTAATTTCGGTATGACGCACCGCCACGACGCATTGAATGAATTATTTTCATTCATAAGTCAGTCGTCCTCCAACTACCACAACGCGCGTATCGGTAATCCCCTGTAACCGCCGCGGCCACGCGGCCCCAGCGTGCCAAATAAAGTCCGCCCTGATGTTTTCCTTCCAACTGCCGCGGGTACAGCGTCGAAAATGAATAGAAAAAAAAAAAACATTCGGGCGCAGTTCGCGGATAAAAACTAGACAACTTATGACGAATCCTAAGATGAAATAAAAAGACTCTTGCGGCCGACTCCCAGTGTTTCATTTCTTCCCTTGCGCTTGCGGACACTTTCGCTGGTAACCAACTCTGTAGTGGGGCGACGGTTAACCGGTGCCATACGTTGGTACATCCACCATCGCACCCCCACAGCACTGCTTCTGGCCACCGTGTAAAACGATCGGTCATCGTCAGGAATTACGTGTAACCTCTCGATGGCGTAAGCGGTCCCGCAATGTCGATGTGTACATGGGCGAAACGTGGCTCGGGGAGCTTAAACTGTGCTGGTTGTAGCACGTTGTGTCGATCGACTTTGCAACGTTGACATTGCAAACAATTGCGTGCCCATTTAGTTATGTCTTTGGCCATGATTTACGTCGGACGACTGCTGTGGTTGCGCGTCCGCCTGGATTTCTTCGGAGGTTTTCTGGAATGTATCGCACCAGACGTCGTCTTTTGAGTAATTGAAAGGGAGTTTACGCAAAACTAGTGCTGTCTCCGCTTTCAGTAGGGACTCGAGTTGATGATCTTCTTTTTGCGCTTGTGCCAGGTCTGCATCGCCGATTTGCGCACGGAGTTTGGTTGCATCGATCGATCGAAATGCCCCGTGAAGTCCGGGTGCCGTTCTTGTCGCGGAGATGAGTTTCCCGCTTTCTTTTGGAAGGCATACACCAATGTTTTGTGATCGGTTTTGATCGTCAGTTGGCGTCCTTCAACCGTGTGCCGTAAGTACTTCACTGCGCTGTAAATCGCTAGTAACTCCCTCTCGTAGGCACTGTAACGTCGCTGAGTCGGGTTCAATTTCTTTGAGAAACTTCCACACCAATTTTTGCGTTGAGGCCCCTGACGAGGATTTTAACATCGAATGATGGGATCCCATCATATACTTCCTCTAGGCTCTCGTAGAACCTGTCCCTCGTTTCGTCGTTGGTAGATACTGTTGGGGCGTGTGCGTTTATAAGTACATAATTGTACCATGGGCCCTGTATTTTTAGCACTGACATTCATCATCATCATCGGCACTACAACCGGTAATTGGTCTTGGCCTTATTTGGCAAGTCCTGGGGCTTGTTAAATTTTCCATAATGATTTGTTTTTCCCGGGCAAGGTCATTAGTCTTGTGCCAGGGAATCGAACCCGGGCCTCCCGCGTGACAGGCGGGTATACTAACCACTATACTATCGAGGAGCAGCACTGACATTCGGCCATTAATAAATTTCACATATTTTACATGGGGCGTAATATTATTTCTTATGATGAAGCCAATTCCGAGGTTATGTATATCGGTACCTCCACACGCCAGTGTGAACCCATTGGTTTCGATTACTTGGTGTGGGAGTCGGACTTCCTGAAGCGCGACGATGTCCATTTTGTATCGTTTCGCGTTTTCTACGACCGTCTGTATCGCGCCTGGTTTATATAACGTTCGAACATTCCACGTGCCGACAGGTATATCCCGCTTTTTCCGTTTTTCCCGATGTCTTCTTTTTGCCGAGTCGATGTTTTCCTGATGATTTGTTCTCTTATGGCAGTGTCGGCTCATCACACTTACGCCTACCGGGTTTTTCTTGGGATCGTTTTGTGTACATTGATTATTCATTTTTGTTCCCACGAGTCTTGAGGTTTCAAATAGTACCATATCAGAGCGCCGCTAAGGTCTCCTTACTGCTCTGATTCGATCCGGTGTCAGAGTGACGCCTGTATAATACAGCCGGTACACACCTGGCTGCAAGCCATCCAATGAGTACGGTGACGCCCAACACGCTGTATTAGGGGTGCCAGATTTTTCTGTGCTACTCCTCGCTAGCCTGTCTGACATGGGTAGCCCTACGGGAAGCATATGCTTCCGTTAACATAGCCAGAGTGATTCATTGTAGTTTAAGCCATAACATAACAAGCTTTTCACCCACATTGTATTTGTATATCAGTGTAATGTTATACTTTGTTTATATTGTCTTACCGTTACCTTCTAATGTGAGGGCGGCGTAAAGGGTGTTTCCGGCCTCTTCAGTCGGAGCTTCCACGATGAGCCAATCTTCAGTGTGGCCTCCTTCCGGTCGGTTGCTTCCGACCTTACTTCCCGACAGGGAATGGATCTCCTTCTAGTGTGGACGTCGCGAAACCAATCAAAAAATTGTATGAACAGAAAAACAAGCGAATATTCAAAGTTTTAAGTGGACTTTTTTATATTTCGTGGATGTCGACTCATCACGAATCCAAAATGTGCCGCCCTCTTATAGTCTGTGACGACAGAGATTTGTTAAAAAATTTTACTTAGAAATTCCAAGAAGCACAAACAAAATTTGCTGCTTCAATTGGAATGGGTTTCTAGGAAGTGGAAGGGAATTTGGTTGAACAAATTCCCGGAAGGAAACATTATGAAATGTATTTAGGCATTTCGTTATGTTAGGATTATTGGGAATTGAATCAATGTGCGGCAAATGGATTTTTGGTTTAATTTTTCGCTCATATGATTCATTTGGGGAAGATATTGGGATTTCGGTTGACGAATTTCGCGGAAGGCACAACCATGAAATGCATTTGAAGATACGCATTACATGATGTTATCATTCCAGGGAATTGCTCAACGCACAGTATGAACTTAAGGTTCGTACTATGACGCATCGTTTGGGGAAAAACAATTAGGTTGATGCTTATTAGCAATTGGGTGAGAGTGGTGATTTAGGATCACTACATCAGGCATCATGGGTTTGTGGGGTTAACGTAGGTGTGCCGGCGTACGACACAGGTTCACTAATAACTCCACCTGCTTCGCCGATAAAAAGGAATGAAGAAAATAAAACTCACTGGTGTTGTTTAAGCGTTAGGTGTTCTCTTTATTTTTGTTAATTCTCCAATCTACTTTCACAAATGATGATCTTTTATCAATTGAACCACAAAGTTTTGGTGCACTTAAGCTACTCCTTTTGTCCTAAATAGTTTGTTACGACATATTTCATAGTTACAGTTTAATTATCGAAGTAAGTTTCACATTGAGCTCTTTTTACCTAATTATTTAACTAGCTCGGATTTCACGTTGGACTCTTTTTTCTCAATTGTTTAACTAGTTTGTAACTTGCACTATATCCTCCTTTGCGTACTGTTCTATGATGGGCGATAGTTATTGAAGGCGATAGCGAAACTACGCGAAATAGATTGTGTGGAATTTCGAATTGATGTTAGCTAAGCGACGATTTCTTTCACAACTTAGAACTTAGAACCGAACTCTACAGGTGTGTATTTGGAACTTCCCCTGGTATCGTTCGTACTCCGCAAGAGATGAAAACTGACTCCTCGTCGTGAGTATACACGGCGAGGGATGATTGTGGTGCTCGAAAACGCAACGTCCGCGGAACGTGTGCGTGATCCGGTGGTTACGATCTGACTCCTGGTGACGCCGCGTCAATTGTATCGCCAGATACACTGGGGTGGATTCCCCTCCGCTGTGGTGAAAAGCAAATCCGATATCTCATCCCAGTGGCGGCCAATGAGAAATCGGTTCGGTTTGATCGGAAGTACTTCTATGTAATCGTGCAGATCTGGTTGGGTATCAGTACACTGGAAGTGCGGACAACGATAATGCATCGGCGATTAGATGTGAGGGAGAGCGATCCATCCTGTAGCTGTTCAAATAAATGAACAAGCAACTGTGTGTCCAACTAGATGATCGGTTATCGGTTTAGGCGATCGATCATCGGAAATTTGGCTTGGATGTGCAAGCAAGCAAGTTGCCCGACTTGTCTTTTTGGACCAACGGATTGTTGGAACAAGTAAACACAGGAGGATTGGAGTGTGTTTGATGGACATTTTGCCGTCCAGAGAAACCGATCAGGTTCCTAAATGATTCATGTAAGATGAACCGAAATGGTTTGGTTGATATGATTTCGTATGATGCCGTGGATTTCTTTTTCAGGCTAGAAATGATTGCAGGTTGGGAAAAGGGAGTTGGGTTAGGACGATGGGTGGAACTTTGGCGGTTTTGTGTCTTCAGTCGTCGGAGTGTTCCGCCGAACACTGTTCAATACTTGCACGGAGCGGAAAACTGTACACAAGTAAAACACTGAGATATGTTTTGTCAGTTACAAGTTAGACGTTTATTTTTCACTTTAAGCTTTACCTACTTAGGGATAGGACCAGCGACAATCTACACTCGATAATTCGTACGTCACTCTAGCGTTGTTTATTTGCTGTTACTGTGTTCAATTCGTACTACCCATATTTACATATGCAAATATTTTCTTTTTTTTCGCACAACAACATACGATAATCTAGACACACGTCACTTTCGAATACTCTAGTTTCTTACGCACGACAACACACGTTAATTTTTCTTTTCTAAATTTTGCTGCGCGGACCGACTACCTCGTGGGTTCCTCTCTGTTCGACCTCCTCGGTGGGGTTCGCTGTCCTGCCAGTAGTTGCCAAGTCCTTTGATTTAAAATTGTGTGTATCTAATAATTGTCAATTGACCGAACACGTAATTACGCGACTTTACTGCACTGTACAAAATGTATCGTTTATAAAAGGCGCAACACTATGACAACGACTCCGAGGAAACCCACCGTACCGGCGGCGGTACGGTGGATGACGAGCGACCCGACCGCTTGGAAGATTGAATTGCGACTCACCGATATCCTCTCCAATAAGGATATCGTTTTTACCTACCACAAGAGAAACGTAAAGTCTCTCTTGGTGGTATAGGAAACCAGATCTTGTAATAAAGGTCATGGTGGTATGTGTGCGATCGTTCAGATCGATGTTATTTACACGTGCTCGACAGCAGTGGAACAACGAAACAGGCAGGCTGCAAAGACAAAGGCGATTCATGATCTATGTCTATGCTGTGCGACGTCGCTATGATATACGTTAGGAAAAGGAAAAAGGTGCTAAAATGGATGCGATACTTTATACAATGGAAAGTGTATATCGTATCCTGGGTCGGCGGCAGAAACGGTTCCCTTGCATGACTTTGTATGTTTCGGGGCATTCGTTTTGTGGCGATGAGCGAAATTGAAGATTGTTTGTCTATTGATGGCGAATCGCCGGTCGGCTTGCTGCAGCTGTAATAACAAGCCGCCCGACGTTGCATTTCAATTGATAACAATGGGTGCCGAATGTTGTGTATTTATGGTGCATATGCACATTGAGGAACTATTTTTAGAAATTTTATCTAACACGTTGAAAGCATCAAATGTCCTTGTAAAAGGAAATGTTTCAGATATGGTAAATTAAAATCTGCCTGGGATTCCTGAATAGATAGAAAGAAGTTCTCACAGGAAATTGTATCCAAAGCGATGCATGGGGGTAAGTTTTCTTTCACAGGGACTTTTTGGATTTAGATTTGCTCTATATAATTCGTGAAGCATTTAAGATGCTAATGCGATTGCATTAGCTAAAGCTTATGCAGGCTGGGTTGCGGTTATGGGGTTTTTTTCACGAAGGAGAAGCGTAGGATTTGGCGGAACCGCAAAAGTACCCCCCCCCCCCCCCCCCCCCCCGTGACGTAGTCACGAAATAAAGGAGGTTGGGCTGAAGGAGTGCTCGAATGGATGGTGCTATACTGGACGGAGGGCTGGACGCTTGGCGAACAAGGTGGTCCTGCGTACTTCGGGAGGCGCTGTGATTAAATCGGGGGAACTGTCGTGGTGACTAGTTCCAGGTTATAGTAGGGCCCTTTGTCGATAAATAAGGTGGACGCAGATGTTACTGCTTGATGCCATCAAGGGCAAAGGTGTGCGGCGTGGTCCATTGGCCTGTTGTGGGTCGCTTGTACCAACAGGTTTATCGGCCGAGTAGGTCGGAACCTATCGGCAATCTGCTCCCGTCCGCAGCAACGAAGTAGCGTGTGCGGGAAGATGCAGATACATGCGCTGTGGGTATTAATCTGGTGTTGGCGATATCTGCCAACAGATTGTACCTATGTAATACGTCTAATCCCATTAGGAGCTCGATGGCATTGTGCACGAAGTGCCAGGAGATGGGACCTATTGGTGACTCACTGACATCGTGCTACCACGTGTCAGTGGATAAAATTGAAAAAAGCCGAGTCCAGAGTCGGTGTCTTTCGTCCATACGTTTGTATGGCGAATTGTTTGCCGCTGGGGCTGGTAAAAGGGGGGCGGGCACTCCTGTTGCGCGGCTTACGGATCGAGGGAGGACCAGTATATCGGCACCGGTGTCGGCGACGGAGCTCGATAACGGTAGCTGCGACCTCGACCGAACGGCAACCTGTGAGGAGGTGCCGCCCAGTCGCGCTTGGTTAAAGGTGGGCGACTTAACTTAGGGGGCTCCTGGTGGGTGGTTGATTGTGTCCAACCCCAGGGCGCCCTAGGGAAATGATGCGTGCTCCAAAGTGCAGTTGATGCACCTGGGATGTGTGGGGCGGCGTAGAGGGGCGTGTATTGCCTTTGGTTGCCGCTAAAGGTGAGCCATGGTGGCTAAAGATTGGGGAACCAAGTATATTGTCTCAGTCCGGTGGTATCGGTTTGATTTGCCGACCGGTATAGCTAAGTCGTTTGGAAAACGCCCAGGGACCTAAGAAGGGAGGTCCTGCACTCTATGTCAAGAGGTAACGCTTGGCGTCCTGCTGTGGAGATGCTACGCGTAGTAGTTGTGGTTACATGAGGAGCCGAGACTGTGGAAGAAAGGGTGTCGAACAGAGGCAGGCAGGGTCGCCTGAAGGCTGCGCTTTGGCGAGGATGGGCGCCAATATTTAGAAAAGGGCCTAAAAAGGTGGGCTAAGGCGAATTTTGCCTGTATTTAAGGAAGGCCAGAAGGGGTCGACATGTGTCGAGCGAGAGGTGCAATGGAGCGTCCTAATGATTGTGTGCTACACGTAGTAGCTGTCTTCTTCCAACCATCGCGCGTACAACATCCTTTCGTCACGGCAGAGTGCACACAAGAGTGTGCACTCACCAGAGTGTGTCATTAAGTAAAGTGCAATTTCAATCTCTCAGTAATAAGTCGAGTCGAGTCGTGCTACGTGCGCTAAGTTAAGATGGAAAGTTTTTACCACGTTTGTTAAATAAATATTTTCACATAAAAATTATATTAAATTAAAAACGGTGATCACCAGCAATAAACCTAGTTATTCAAAACTATAAACAGTGAGTTTCATTTACTTTCCTTCTGGTGGACGGTTTTTCGTGAAGTTCGAGCACCACGGCGCGGCGGACAGTGTTTTCCCCTTACTCCCGGTTGTGGAGAAACGTGGCGGCGTTTCGTCCTTTTCCTTCGGCGTTTTACTTAGTGGAACTTAGTGGAAGTTGTGGGGACGAGGTAAAACTCGCACCCATGCCGGTGCCAAGACTTCGTACCCCCACAGAACCCCCACAGGTTAATCTCAAAACTGGTGAAAAAAGACTTAAATAGTTTCTGGGCGACTCTTTTAAGTGTTTGTACGTGTTATTACTGAATACCTTTGAAGAGTGTATAGAAAATAGAGATGGGTTTCACCGCCTTAATGACTGAGGGTAAGGAGTTTGTGTCTTGCGTTTGATTGTGCAAACCTAGGTTCAACTCATGACTCTTGCTATTGTGCAGTCCGGCAATATTACTAAGTGGTAGGTAGGGTCCCAAAGCCCAGCTGCCCGGAGAAATATCACACCATTAAGCTATAGGATTCATAAATTGATTGAGAGAAATCCTTAAGCATCTTTCGTAGCTTGGCTGATGGACCCGGTCGAGAAGAAATAGCATCTCAGCGCACTGCCTCTGCACTATAAGTTCGCCTTTCCTGAGAGAAGTAAAATAAATTAAAAAAACTTGTCTTGTTGCAATTTCCAACAACAACAACAACAACAAATATTTGGGATATGATTCCTGAAGGTAATGGGAGATATTTTAACTCCGATAGAACTTGATGGTCCAAAAATTCTGGCCGTCCAATAATGAGCCATATCGATGCAATTCTCTTAGCGTTAAAACAACGGATTAGTTTCCACCTGCCATAATGCCAATCGAGAATGATTCATATGATGGCCTTGTGGCTTTAATTCTTGCACCATCTAGGATTTATGTTAGCATAAGTCAATACCTTACCACGAAATTTTTCACGTGGTGGACGAACAGATTCCCAATTTCTAGGACCGATGGCAAATCGAAAAATTCGAATCTTTGTCATCTATATGTTGTGTGAATCGACGACTGATTTTCAAAGTTTATTTAAATAATTTGGTAGCGGTGTTCGAGCATGAGTCTATTCAGTAGTCAGAATATTCTGATAACAATTATCAATCAATGTGCGCAGTTTCACAGCTGATTTCACCGATAATTCCTCAGTAATATATCTTTAATAAACATGAGAAAAATGAAAATATCATGTACAAACATTTGAAACAAATATTTAAAAAAATTGATCATTTTTAAACGATGATCTATACCAGCACCCTAAAAAGAATGTGATCTCTTTTAAGGCGTTTTTTGTTTTCTAGTAATATTCTAATTGCCACAGAAGAGTCCTCTAAAGTATCCGTTGACACGAAAGGCACGTTACACGTGTTCTGATAATTGATCGTCAATAGATAGAGAAGAGATGGAGTAAATGTACCTATGTAAAACAACTCTCTAGGAGCCTCCCGCAGACGACCGCGCTTAAAATATAAACTATTGTGCAATTCGTGAGCCAATGAAGTGCACCTTTACTTTACTGTTATGGTTGTTTTGGTCAATACGATAAATTTTATGGTCAGTTTTTATGTTCAGGTTACTGAACTCAGATATCAGTTCCTCCCAAATTCAAATTGGTAAGAGGTGCCTCAAACACTCAGCAATCTTAGTAAAAAGTGAATAGATTGTTAGATTACCAGGGTAGATGCCCTCATCATACATATTCCAATCGTAAACTGAAACAAATTTTAATTAAGAGATAACACATAAAGGCGACGCAAAACAAAATCAACGTCAATATATATATATATATATATATATATATATATATATATATATATATATATATATATATATATATATATATATAACGTCTTTAATAGAAGAACTGACATTTGAACCAAATACAAAAATATCATATCTCGCCGTCTTATAAAATTTTCGATAAGGACGGCACAACAAATCAAACGACAAAGAATAATAAATTTAGACGTTATTAACCCCTATTTCGAATGTCTACCAATTACCTCACCGCACCTGTTTATAGCACTCAAAACAAAACATCACATAAAACAATTCAAGGGCAAAAACGCAAACAATACAAATTATAAAAACAGATTGAGTCTTTAAAAAGGTGTGTATTTATTTAAAAGCTAAAGTACAGTCTTCTTCTGGATGTGCTGCTGTTGGCGGTGTCTACAAATCTGACAATAAGGATAATAAGATATTTCCGGTGATGGAGGACTTCCGTGTGGTACTTCTGGCCGAATTGGGAAATGCACCCAGTGGGGACACGGCATTATTGGAGGAGGTGTTGTGGGAAACGGCATCTCGCCTGATTAAAAAAACTTTAGATTAGCCAACTTTATTGGTTGAAATATAACCGCTCAATGGCACAACGTAAACTGGACTCAGGTATAAAACGATTTCAAAACCGGAGCGACAAGCCACTTCAAGATAATGCAAATCTAGCATTTGTAAACAAACTTCTTTTAGTCTTTTCGTTTCTTATTGAGTTGTATTTATTTTTGGACGGCCGAAGCCCCACGACGTGGAACTCGAACGCTTTTAACTTGTACGAGTACTCCACTTGCTTGTGTTAGTCAATTTAAAACTCAAGTCGAAGGCGTAAAGAATACATTTCTATCTTGAACTCTGAATGTGGTCGCCTATAAAGTAAATTGTTAATCCGGTTTAGTATGGGGTAATGCAATAGTGTTTGACGTGTCTACTTATTCATTGACTGTCTAGAGCGTTCTCAGACAACATTAGTTGCCTTGGAATATATTACTTTGGTCGCATGTCATTCGCTTCGCTACCTGTCTACTCTACAACTGGGATTTCCTACTATGCGATACTTTAAAATATTTTATTCGGCTTTTTGCATTGACGCAAAATGAAAAAACGAATATTTTGAAAAACGTTTTTTTGGCCACGAGCAGAAAGACTAAACGAAATAGCCTAAAAACATACTGATGCATTTAGCGCTAAATGGAATATGAAGAGTGTTTTTAGGAACGTCAAATATAAGCAGGGGACTGTTGAGGAATTATGATTTGAATGATTTGATTAATTTGTCACTGTAATTATTTTGTTCTTCTGCTCTTTTGTCATTGAGTTGTGTTTTTAAAACATCACTGACATAAGTTTAGTGGGGCTACCACCCCATTTATTGGCTTAATTCAAGCAACATAATTACCTACAACTAAAGTATATATAAGTTAAAAACTAGAGAGCTTAAGAACTAACTTAACTAGGCTTAACCTAAGGTAACTAGGATAATTAACAAGGAATGACTAGAGGCGAGGTGCCGCAAGGCTGATAACCTTGCCCGTAAAAATAAATTATAATGGAAAATGTAACAAGCCTCGAAACTGGTTAAATAGGCCAAGACCGGATCCCGGTTGTGGTGCCAATGATGATGATTATGATGATGAGTAGAGGCGAGAGGTGGGGGCAGGTTATAGTAAAGTGTAAAAGCGCCGCTTAAGATTGGTGGTGAGAATGGTTTAGGAGGTAGTGCTTGAGAGTATGGGTAGAGAGGTCGAAGTCGAGCAAGGTGGAATTGGCGTTGACATTACTCAGTATCCGCGAAAGGGGATCATTGAGACTGTGGGGTTGATGGTAGATGCCTAAACACGGGCACTAGTTTCCCACTAACCCCGACGAATACAATGTAAACTCTTCTTTACAATTATGCAACAAATAAAAGATACGGGTGAATTCTCATTCACTAGGTTTCTTTATTTAAAATTGGTTACAGTTATACTAATTGCAACACTCGACAATACAACTTGTAGATCGTTTCTTTACATTACTTGCGATAAAATTGTTCACACTGTTATTCTAAAGATTTAATGTTTTTGTGTTTCTCACATTTAAAACTACACATTACTTGATGCACGCACGGTAGTGATATTTCCTGGGTTAGCTCTTGGATTAAATGCCATACCAAAAAAAAAGAGGACACCACGAACTAAATTAGCCAGCTGTTATGGCGAAGTAAAGTTACACCTCGACAGCGATGAAATGACTCAACTCTCAGCGCGTGTGCGTGGATGGGCGGTTGAACTCTGACTTCAAACGCAACGTCCCCGGTACGTGTGCGTTGTTCGGTGGATACGACCTGACTCATCCGATCTCCGTTAGGATGAGTTGGGTGGTGTGGTGAACAGGCAAAGAGGTTTTTCTTTTGGACCGACCAGTAGGAGAGAATATCCGGTACCTAGATCCTACGAGGGTGTGTCCACTTACGCACGGATCACTTTGTTTGCTCGTGACGCGGGCTCACGGGTGTACGAACCGTGGGATTAAAAAGTCACATGATGGCGCATCTTTGGAAGAAATGTTTGCAGCTGTTTAAATATTGCGCTGGGGATTAGGATGCGTTTAGGATGATTACACAATGATGGTTGTGTTTACATCCACGTCGATTGTGTCGATTGCATCCATAGCAAGTCAAGGGTCGAATTCCAGTGTGAATATATACACTGGCAATGAATTCGGCTCTTGGCAGCTAGGCGCGAGTTGGTTTGTAGGTTGAATGAAGGCCGCCCCGGTTGCGGATACACTATGAAAATCTGTCTAGCACGTGTGGGACAGAAAATGCAGGCAGCAAAGGTTCCGCTGATTATTTCTATAATCCATTTCGGTTATCTCGTACGGCAACCGAAATGTTTTCTTTTAGAACAATTCTGAGATGCGTTGATGATATGCGGTACTGGTGTACAGATTTCTTCCAGGAAAAATGATATAACGTACTAAATGCGTGAATGTCCTTGACGGGAAAATTGCCTAAGGGTGTTGAATGTGATTGCATAATCGAAAAATGATAAGATCGCTAGATCTTTAGGGCAGGAAGATTTGAAGGTAAGTGGAAAAGGTAGCAGTGGCGTTAGTAGAACCGCCACAAGACCATAAGAGGTACGGTGAGGGGTGATGTAGAGAAGGCGAAGATTACGCGTATTTCGAAGGTTTGTATTCAGAGGAATTAACTTAAGGAGGTAGACACAGTCGACCGAGCCGGAGAGCCCCCGATGAATGAATACTATGTCAGCCACGACCCTGGACTCCTCAAGGGTTCTGAGGTTGATTAATTTGAGGCGGTTAATATATGGGGGAAGGATTAATGGGTTTTCCCATCCTAGCCCTCGAAGAGCGAGCCGAACGAAGTGACGTTGAATACTTTCGATTCTACAAATATGTGTTGTGTTATTATTTTTGGAAATATTTATTTCAGCTTGCCCGGACTAGCGGAGGCGGTGTCTTTCTGCTCCGATGGTCTCAGTGGCAGGATTGGCCCTTCCACTTCAGCGCGTGCGCGCCTTTGGTATCCTCGATGGCTTGCTTTCTTCGCCTGGATTCCTTGGTAGTAAGTCACTTGGGATGGCCGTCTAGTAAGGCAGGTATGCCAACTGCCTTGGCGGCGGGTGTGGGGTGGACCCGCAGTTATTACCGGTAATGAGGGTAACCAGCAATTAATTCCGGTGGTGAGTGTGACCAGGGGATAGTATTAAATTAAAGACTCGTAATTTTATTTTGACTTTGTTTATTTACCTTTTATTCCACAATACTTGGTCGTACCTCGGATTTCGACTCATGCTTTGACCATAGGTTCAGCCTCCTGGAACCTTACTGATTGTTTGACCATAGGGTCGGTCTTCTGGAACCTTACTGATCGTTTGACCATAGGTTCGGCCTCCTGGAAACTTACTGATCGTTTGACCATAGATTCGGCCTCCTGGAAACTTACTGATCGTTTGACCATAGGTTCGGCCTCCTGGAAACTTACTGATCGTTTGACCATAGGTTCGGCCTTCTGGAAACTTACTGATCGTTTGACCATAGTTTCGGCCTCCTGGAAACTTACTGATCGTTTGACCATAGGTTCGGCCTCCTGGAAACTTACTGCCCGCCCTTTTATACTCTGGGTCATCGCAATTTGTCAAATTTTATTTAAAAATTCCAAGAAGCACTAACAAGATTTTGTGTGCTTCAATTGGAATAGCATTCCGGGAAGTTGTTAGGAATTTATTTGAGTAAATTCCCGGAAGGAGAAATTATGAAATGCATTTAGAGTTAAACATTTCATGATGTTAGGATTTTTAGGAAATGAATCAATGTACAACAAATGGACTTTGGTTTAATTTTGTCGTGCATTTGATTCAATTGAGGAATATGATCTGGATTATGGGTGAGGTTAAGATTATAGGAAATATTTGGGGATTTGGATGGGGAGTAGTGATTTAGGATCGCTACATACGGATCTTGTGATAAGAAGCCCATACCTGGCTAGCATATTCAAGCAGTGAACAGACGAGGGTGTTATATATATTTAAACAATTTTTGTTAATAATTACTTATTACTTACCCCTGATTTTTGCCTTGGTGAGTGTTTTATTTATTTGGTAACTTGCCCTCTTTGTTGATGGGCTCACCGATCACTGCGCCGTCAATTGTTTTCTTTTTTGCAGACTTTCGCACACATTAAAATTTCTTGTGATAATTGAACTCGAATTCGCCTTACTCCCTTAGGTTTTCACCCAATCATTTTCATATGCCCGTGAAGATATAGTCGATCACTGAACTCATTAATTTATTTCTGGCAGCCAATTTATTAAATTATTGAATTTCGCTTGCAATTTATTTAATTACGGACACTTTACTCTTCACTATCGCTTTAATTTCGAGGCGAGCTATCAAATGAACCAGAACTTCACAAAGCGACAAACTCTTTTACTAATTCTGCGACACGCACCACCAAACTTACAACAACAACTTGCTACGTTTTGTTGTTACGCATCGACAACGCAATCACAACAATTTTTTTTTTATAGTTTTTATTTATTTTGCATTTTCAAATCTGCCTTCGTAACGAACATAATATACGTAAAGTAATCTTAAGTTAAAACAAAATTAAACCAACCGAAACACACAACGGACACTTTTCGGTCATGGTTAAAAACGTACGCACTATTGTAGTGCTCCGGGAGCTCTACCATCCTCCCACAATCCCAATATACCAATTTCCCATATTATATATACATTTCCTATATTAGATTTATCTACATATAATAAAACCATTTATATTATAAATATATTTCATCATTACTTAAAAACTTCATCATTAATTAATAACAATATGCAAAACTCCATATCTTCATATAACATTAACTTACCCAATTAATTCAAACGATTTCTTGTATAATAATACATAATACCTATCCCAACCATCATACTTTCCTAAACGATTTCGTAAAAACCGTTATCCTAAGTACATAAGTAGCTGCAATATCGTTTTCCCATATTATAAATATATTTCACCATTACCTAATAACATTGTACAACATTCCATACCTTCATATAACATACACATACCAAATTAATTCAAACGATTCCTTATATAATAACATAATACTTAGTACCCAATCCAACCATTCATCTCATTTCCCTAAACGATTTCCACAAATCGTTATCCTAAATACATAAGCAGCTGCAATAGTTTTTGCTTAACATGATGAACCCCGAATCATCCCCATGTACATAGAGTAAATAAATATAATCGCACAAGCGAAAAACAGTTTGATTTCGTTCATGAGAAGGAAAGTTCTCGAAGAAGCAAATGAAAAGAAAAGTTTTGTACTTTCGTACAGGCAGTAAGAATTACAATTTCGAAGAGGAAGCATGTGTTGCTTAGAACAGAAGAATTAAAACCACAGACGTGTGCGGACGTCTGCTGGCTATCGGTTATTACTTAAAATTTAAATAATGTTATTTATGTTATTTAATAAAATACTATCTGGTTTTGTGTTAAAAGTTTGTATTGTTATCAATTTAATTTAATTAAAATAGCGTTCACGATCTTCCCTCGGTCTTGGCGAGGACGCACGGTGGTGGATTTGAAAACTATTTTTCACCCCCTTACCAACTCATAGTCCTTTTTCGATTCCAATTTGTTTCAAATTCACCGTTAATCGGCTCTCTGCATAAGTATGGAAATCAACCGCGACCATTTTCCATCCTATGCTATTTGGTCAGGCGCATCCAAAATTGCACTACACGTGCTCGACAGGATGCAAAAACGAGCAGTGATCAATTCCGTCGTTAGAACACAGGCGCAATGTATCATGCCTATCTCTTTTCTATAGGTATTACCATGATCGTTGCTCAACTGAACTCGCCCCTTCAGACATTTCCCCGCAATACCCGACAATCTGTGAATGCGCATCACTTCACATTGAAAGTGGACTTTAGGTGCACAAATAAACATAGAGAGTCCTTCTTTAGCCGAAACACACGAATGTGGAATGTTCTGCCTGATCATGTATTTCTTGGCCGTTGTGAAGTCCAGACATTCAAGACCAATATACATCGACACCTCCTTTCCTTATCCATTTCCTCTCCATCCGCTCACACTGTGCTCTGACATTTAAGGGTATACTTCAAAAACCACTTTTGTGCGCGCGTTAGTGTAAAAAACAAACAAACTGTAGAATTAAACAGGAACAAATTTTGAAAGTACGGAAGCAATCGCAGTGCGAGGGTTTAGTTTAGAGGTTTCAAAGTTTGCATTATTTTATTATTATTAAAAATGAATTAGAATGAAATTTTTGGAAAAATATATTAGGCGGACTGTAGAACTGAGGTTTGTCGTTTATTTTGAAATCTGAAATCATCATCATCATCATCATCATCATTGGCACTACAACCGAGAGCCGGTCCTGGCCTTATTTAGCAAGTCCTGGGGCTTGTTAAATTTTCCATAATGATTTGATTTTTTTTTCCGGGCTAGGTCATTAGTCTTGCGCCAGGGGCTTTTGGCGGGTTTTCGTCTTTAGTCGTCGGAGTGTTCCGCCGAACACTGCTAACACACAAGGAAATCCACAAAGCGAAACAGCACAATTAAACGCGGAAGAAATTGTTTTTCTATTTGTAAATTTTATTGAATTATTAAATTTTACTACGTTAAACACTTGGAAGCACCGTTCCAGTTATTTATTTCAGTTCGAACTTTGTCTAGCACAACATACTAACTACTTCACACACCGGATTTTGCTACCCCGCAACACACGACTTGAAATAAATCCGAGTTACATTGAAACGCGATTCTTTACGTTATCGTATTCACGCGTTATGCCGATGACTTTCTCGTTGAGGTTTCTCAATGTCCGACTTCCTCGGTGGGGCCCGCTGTCCTCCTCGTCGCGTTGACGATCAAAATCTGACCGCCTGTCTGCACACACAGATATCCAGATTCCAAACTGTTATCTGTATCTGTACGGAAAAATTTTTCTATTCGATCTGCTAACAGAATTCCGGAAATCTCTGTTAGAAGCATTTTATTTCATCCCAGGGGTAATTTCCTATTTTCCTGAAAGGAGAAAGTCATTCCTTGCATACATCATTATCATTGGTGATAGAATTTCATTTCCACGGCCTTCTGTTTGCACAGAACATCTGGCGCCCAGACCAGAGATATTCGGCGATTGTTTTGACGTACAGTCCGTGGGTCTTATTTGAACTTGGTACCCGGAATCGAAATCCATTAGATCTTTATAATGGTGTGAAATTCTAGCGTGGCCGTGGGACCGAAGTATTGCCTTTGTTGGCTTAACTCCTCATAAATCATCGCATATCTCGTTGAGATATTTTTGATTGCGATAGGTCGTGGCTGCATTCTGTTGTTCAACGGATTTGGGTGGTCCTTCCATTAAATTACCCGCACGTGCATCCGTTGATCGGCTCATTCTTTGATGATAGCAATTCTTTTGTATCGAATTTCGGAATTGGCGGTTCGATGAGATGTTCCTGGGCGCAGGCAGCATGTATTGCATTTTGGGAATTGTTTTTTTTTTTGGAATAGAACTGATGGATGTTTATACCTTTGTTTCAGGCATGATGAATTATAATTGTTGAGCTTGACCTTAAAAGCTTTGGGGAAGTTCAGTTCCTTGCTTTTTGGTGTCAATCTCAACGTTGGCTGCGAGTTGCAGGCCCTATGGTTGGACTTTGGGACACGCGTCTGTGGGCGCGTGCAACGTTCTCAGGTAAGTAAACTCTTTGAAGGTAGGAACCTTACCTGCGCAGAATTGTGCGTTCGTAGAACGCTACAGGCTCCCCGATGGGGAATCGAATCCCGGTCTCCCGCGTGACAGTCGGGTATACTGACCACTATACTATCGAGGAGCAAATCAGCCTTCTAAAAACTCTAATCATAATCACTGTAAATAATTAAAGGACGAGATGGTGAGTTAGTAAAAAACGGGAATATGAAGGCCAAGTTATATTAATCAATAACAGATAAAATACGGTTTTGTTATTTTGTTTCCAATTGTATTTTTTTGAATTAGTGACGCCAAACGTTGTGAAATACACACGATAACATAAAGTCACGTTATGTCATTAAATCTAGCTACAGAAGTTAGTGACACAATACGAAAAACGTCTCACCGAAGGGCTAAATATGGAACCCCATCAACAACACATAGTCACAGACGCTACGTGTTTGGCTCAGTCATTTTTTTAAGCTAATTTAATTTCTACTGAGAAGAGAATTCAGATGATTGAAAACGGTGCCTAAATGATAACTCTCGAAGTTCACACGGTCACAAATACTGCACTCTTCCAAAAGTGATAGAATTATTTACAGATAAGTGTTTGATTAAACGAATAACATGATATCTCACGGTTCCAATATAATTTACGGGCCGCTTGTGGTTAATTTCCCACATTATTCCAGATAACGAAAATGGGCCATTAATTTCAAATCAGTTTTACTGAGTTGTTTATTACAACAACTTCTCAATACCAATACTTGCTTACAAAATTCAGACAACCTTGACACCCCACCACTTCAAACAGTTGAGGATACGAAACCTGCTAATTCATAAACATGCATTTTCTTACAGATTCAAACTTAGATCCGAAACCTGACATGGAAGACCATAGAACTTTTTGAATCTCACAACTGAAAAACAGACCTGCAGCTGCGATATTTCATCATTCATTTTATTATCACATCTGTTCCGTCTGGGCACTTTACCAAGTGTGTCCGAAGCTATTTGTGTGTACGAACTTAATCAGAAATAAGTTCACGCTCCACTCACATGGAAGTAACCTACTCTGATCAGCAGACTCTTCAGCTACCCAAACACCTTGCACTTTAAACACACAGTATTTTCCAATTCACCTGAGCAGGAATCTACAGTGGAAACTTTGTTCGCGTGTTTGAATCTACCCCACTCAACGACGTCTACCTACGAGTATACATCACCAACCACTATATATTCTCATTGATGAATTAACTGATACCCATTGGTAACTACAGGTTGTCTCTCAGTTTCAAAATAGAACTCAACATGGAGGACGTTAATGTGTCATCGGTCTTATCAGGCAGTTTTCCAATGAGTTCCTACCGCCGAATGCCATGTAAGCATTGGCAGAAATTCCCAATCGCCAGGGATACCGTACAGGACTTGGAGGACTTTTGTGGACTCTGCGAATTAAACCTTCCACTATATGATCGGGATGACAATGGCCTGGACTATCAGCACGAGAGGATGTTCTATGACTTCATCCATCAAAAATCAGATTCGGACTAGTGTTTAGAAAACAACTTTTCTTTTGTTCTTTGTGATATTCGAGATATAGTTTTGTGAATTGAATAAAAACCCGTTGCGAGTAACGCAATGACTGTTTTAATGATTTTTATTGTACAATAATGCACGGTGTAATCATTTGTTTATTTTCTTTATACACAACTTGGTGATTTACGGGCACTATAATTAACTTTTGCGGTGATAAGATTGTTCAAATAACCCAGTGCGTATCAGTGTTTCAAATGTTGTTTCACACTGATCTTAGATTGCTAAAATTAAATCAAAGTGTTTCGCTTTCTTTGAACTCATATCTGTTGGTAGTTGTGTTGCTAATTAATTCATAACAAGCCAGTGATAAGCATCACGTATACCGTCTAAGGAAAAAAATTCCTTTAGTTAACTCACAAACACAAAGCGTAAATTCAAAAACATAAAGCAAGCCAACGCCTTTCAAACCTGAGATACGCCACTAATAAATGATTTCCATCTCATTTCTTCAAAAGAATATTTTATTAAGCTAGGAAATTAGTACGACAACTATAATAGAGATTACGAAAACTATATCGGATATTCGTCGTCACAAATCACTGTATATTCACAACGCTTGCTTTTAAGGAAAAGTGAACGAATGTTTTTCACATCGGGTATGAAGAATCGACACAATCACGAATAATTTAAACACACTTACATGTATGGTTTTTATTTCAGATGTTTATTATAATGCCTTAAAAGTTACAACAGCACTTGTTAGTATTCGCACACGCGACTCCTTGATTATTGGCTGTTGGTTCTCGACTGACCTCCTCTAATCTTCCACGTCCGAGAAAAAAACCAATTTTTTTTGCATCTTAGCCTTGTACCTTGATAAGATGCAAATGCATCCCATGCACGTAAACATGGTCGTCGTAACCTTTGGGGTCGAAGATGCCATAAGGATGTTCGATTTTTACACTTAATGATGTTCCTCTTTAGAACCATTTACTCGAATATGATATATGATAGTCCCTTCTGTTATTTTAGAACCTTGCCACCATAACTCGTTTTATCCTTCTGTGGCAAGGTACAGTGCAGTATGTGTGCCACAGTATAGTAACTACACTATATTACTCTTAATGATTTTTAATTCCTTTCTTAGCCAATTTTCCGTGGAATAAAACCCAGTCGGCGCATAGTTCAAACGAAGATCGGAAAATTTGCTTTCATTTGTCGCGCTCTTATCATATTCGATTTTTACACTTAATGATGTTCCCTTTTAGAACCATTTACTCGAATATGATATATGATAGTCTCTTCTGTTATTTTCGAACCTTGCCATAACTCATTTTATCCTTCTGTGGCAAGGTACAGTGCAGGATGTGTCCCACAGTATAGTAACTGCACTCTATTGCTCTTAATGATTTTTAATTCCTTTCTTAGCAAATTTTCCGTGAGGTAAAACTAAATCGGTGTATAGTTCAAACAGATATCATAAAATTTGTTTTCGTTTGTCGCACTCTTATCATCTGCTATTTTTTAAGATAGTCCCCATCTGATGGTAATACGGTTTGGCCAATTGTGGTTACCCAGCATTTGGGTCGCCAGATAATTTGGGTGCTACAAACACGTGTCACGACGTACCAATGTAGAAGTAAGACACACAGAAGTATGGCCCAAGAGTCAGAGAATAGCGATACGGGCGTGGGACATATGGTAGTGTGGCGGTTCCGCCAAACCCCACGGTTCACTTACCTAAAAAACCCCCATAACTCCCATCCAATCACATAATTTCGCGAATGCCAAAGTATTAGCACCTTAAATGCTTTACGCATCCAAGATTATATAAGGTATAATCTAAAAAGCTTCAGTAAAAGAATTCTTACCTTTTCTTGAATCTCTTCGCATACAATTCCTGTAAGAGTTCTTTCTTACCTTATCATAAATTCCCTGTAATAAAATTCATCGGTTCGCATATCATACGACCGCATGTCAGGGAATCTTACCCTTGAGTTGGCTAATCCCAACATCAATATGAGTACATAAAAACTATCTGTGCACACATCGGCTGTCGACCCTTTTATCCAGCGATAAATAGTCCAACACCAGCAGCATGTAATTAGCATCATCCACGTTGAGACTATTTCACTAACTCGCACCATGAGTAAACAAAAGACCGCTGTCCTTCATCAGGCATTCTGACGAAACGCAAACAATTCAATCATTCTAGCATCCCAAATGCACCTACCATCTAATGAGTTGCAACTTGTTTACTCAGTTGAACTCTCAGGTCATAAATTCCTTTTATCCTACATAGTTCTGGATTCGTTTCCCAGTAACCTTCTCACATAAACAAAGATCTCCACGATCCCTTTTTCCTTTCTTTGTTTCAGGTTCATTCCCATGACCTTGTGTACGAAAAAAACCAATGTGATCTTCACTCACACATACACATACATTGCCAAGTCTTTCTTCCTTGTTTTCACCACGAGAGAAACACTTTCTCTCTCGGGAAAACTCACCCCAAACGATTGAATCTCGTTGAGTCGTCTTCCATCCGCTGACCACAATGGTCATGCCGCTCCCGCTCTCGCGCCTGGCGGAGAAGCGCAGATATACGGTGTCAGTGTTGAATAATAAAAGTAGTTGTACTTGAATAGATTAAAACAAACGTGTGTTCTTGATTTTGGTGAAGCTGTAACAATTATTACGTTTAAGAAATGATCTCTAACTAAATTAAATAAACAGTGCTCCTGAACATTAATAATAACAAATCTGTGCGCCAGTGTTTTATTTCTTCGGGTGATGACTTTCCGGGTGAACAGTTTTCTGACAGTGTTTGGCGGAACATTGTCGAAACTTTTGGTGACAGACGGATGGGGGATAGGAGTGAAACGAGTGCTCGTGTCTGGCACAATATTCTTCCACCCCACAGTAGTATGTCCCCTTTGCTGGAGGAAAAACTAGTCGTTTTCTGTCAACAGTCCATCTTGGTTTATCATCTATGGGTGGGGAGGATTGGGAATTACGATAACTCTCTTGTTTTCCGCTTGGCGTCGATGACCTGAATCGTAGGTATTGCCTGGGATATTGGCGACTTCGATAATTGTCTGGGTAGCTTCTTTTGTGCACTGTCTGCGGCTGCATGTCGTGGTGGTGGTCTGTGTAAGGCTTCGATAGTTTCGGTTAGAGCCGCTGTGTAGTAATTACCTATTACCCCCACAAATTAATTGTCGGTACCTGCTGTTGTCTAACTTGTGTACTTCTGCAAGTTCTGTGAGCACAGCCCTCTCTGTGTTACCTCAGTCGCTTGTTTGAGGTTACAAAGCTTCAATCCTTCGACAATGTCAGTAAACGACTTTCGTCGACATCAATCTAAGACACTTAATCGCTAATTCGGTCGAGATCTGTGGGGGTACAAAATAGCGACGCCAGCATGGGCGAGAGTTCTACCTCGTCTCCACCGACACTAAATTGTCACTAAGAGTCCGCGGAGGGAAAGTCACGAGCACCAAGGGAACAACGATGACGAAAACACAAACACCGGACACCAACTTGTGCAAAACTGCACGACAAACCGTCCATCAGATAGTAATTAAAAGATATTAGATCTATTATCAGATATTAATTAATTAATCTTTATTGTTTTCGGTTACATGTTGAACAGTTTTTTCATTTATATTTGACAATCAATTTATGCAATTATTAAAAGAAAAGTTCGCTGGCAGTTTATTTAATTCCGAACACTTTAGTCTTCACTACCACTTTAAATGTGAGACGAGCTATCAAGTCAATCAGCACTTCACAAAACGACCCGTGTATAAACGCATTTCCGCAGCCGGCGTAGAGCGGGTGTGAGGCGTGAACGCGGCGGTCAGCGGATGGTAAAGGACTCCGCGAGGATAGAATTCTGAAATGAATTCCATCCTAGGTTAGGGTTAAAAAACAAGAGAAGAGAGAGAAAAACTTTTCTCTTAAGGGTGCGGCCGCCACAGAAATGCACTCTTTCAGAGCAGTGGTGTGTGTGCATGGTTCTTTAATGGATGAGAACGAACCTAGAACAAAGAAAGGGCATAAAGTGCATTCAGGGGATACGATTTCGGTAAAGCAAATAAAACCTCGTCGGATGATAATGGGTTTGCTTATGCATCGTCCGGTAATGAGGGTCAGCTAAATAAATAACAGCCGCTCGTTAAATGAAAAAAAAATGTTTTTCGGATACCACCAACGATATGAACTGTTTGCACTGATGCGAGTTAGAGAATTTTATTGCTGGGAGAAAAAGGTCGCCGGCCAATGTGGACGTAAAGAAATTTATCGTATTCATGGCGAAGTTGGAAAATAGACGGCGCAATATTTATGGTCCCTGTCATGACGGTTACATTGTATGCAAACCGAATCATTTTGTTTACAGGAATTTGGCTGGGGGATTTGCTTGGCGGCGGGATGGGTGCGAACATACAGGGCAAAGTCTCTGATTGCCTTCAACCCGGCGAAGGGCAGGACGATCCTTGTCCCTGTTCAATCCAAGTTGACATGCAGTCTCCACGTGACACCCGTGGATAGCTACTTTGGCACCCGCCAAGTAGTGAACCAATGCATGCAGCGACATCCCGAGAAAGGTTGGCGCAAGGCTAAAAACCAGGCCCGTAAAAATGAATTATTATGGCAAATTTAACAAGCCTCGGATATGGACCGGATACACGACGACGATTACGGAAACGAAAATGGCTAAACGATTTAAGGATTTTTTCATGGAACGTACGCTCACTATACAGAGCTCGAGCTGCACAGCAACTAGCCGATGCCCTGTCCGCATATAAGGCTGACATAACAGCATTACAAGAACTAAGATGGACGGGGAGTGGTGTAATTCAAAGAAACGAGTATGACATTTATTACAGCTGTCATGCAAAACACTATGTGCTCGGGTAGGCTTTGTAGTCAGCTAACAACTGAAGCCAGCCATCATCGGCTTTAATGCAATAAATGAAAGGCTATGCACTCTTCGCGTGCGAGGCAAATTTAAGAACATAAGCCTCATAAACGTTCACGGACCTACAGAGGAGTCCCCTGACGACGAAAAAGAAGAATACTATGAGAACGTCGAACGGGCCCTCAATGCCTGCCCAAGATACGATGTGAAAATCGTTCTTGGGGATTTGAATGCAAAAATAGGTCGGGAGCTGGTTTTCAGGCACTACACAGGTTCCCATAGTTTGCATGAGAACACTAATGACAATGGACTACGAGTCATCGAATTGGCAGCATCGAAAAACTTGGTCGTTGCGAGTACCAGGTTTCCGCGTAAAGACATCCACAAAGCCACCTGGGTATCACCTGATGGAGCCACTCGCAACCAAATTGACCACGTGCTAATAGATCGCCGCCACTCCTCGAGCCTGATGACGGTACGAACGTACCGAGGTGCCAACGTCGACTCGGATCACTATCTTGTTGGTACGGTTTTCCGAGCGCGGATTGCCTTACGAAAACGTATTGCATCCGCGGATCAGGCTCGAATCAACACGGCTGCCTTACGCAATGAGAATACCAGCAACACCTTTGGTCATGCGTTAAGACTCGCCCTCGAAGAGCTCGACGGAGGGAGAGTAGGTCCTGGAGCCAGAATGCCGGGCATAGAAGAGAAATGGACACACCTTAAGAATACTGTCATTAGTACTGCCAACTCCATCTTAGGCAGTAGTCGTAGAGATCGGAACGACTGGTTTGATGATGAGTGCAAACTAGCGACTGAACGTAAGAATGCTGCATACCGGGCAATGCAGCAGTCTCATAGGACGCGGGTACGCGAGGAGAAATACAAAGAGCTCAGAAGATCTGAAAAAAGACTTCACAGACAAAAGAAAAGTACCTGGGAAAAAAACCTTGTCTGTGAAATAGAGAAAAGTAGAGAGCTAGGTCCGCACCAGGCGCGGAAGTTCTACCAAATAATCCGCAGTATGACGCGGTACACAACACGCTGCACTAACTGCAAGGATAAAGAGGGTAATCTGATCACCGATCCTGAAGGCATTCTGGAGTGATGGGAAGTGCACTTCAATGAATTGCTAAATGGTCAGCTCACAGAAGAATTGGAGGCTCCACCAATGCAAGACCAAGACCAAATGCTGCCGCCACCAACCATTGAGGAAACATTAAAAGCCATTAGACAGCTAAAATCAAATAAAGCCCCTGGAGCTGATGGCATACCAGCTGAGCTGATCAAACAAGGAGGGACAGCGTTACATCACGCAACTCATGAGATCGTGGTGCACGTATGGGAGCAAGAGGAGATGCCGGAAGATTGGCGTCGTGATATAAGTTGCCCCATACAGAAGAAGGGAGATATCACACTGTGCAGCAACTATAGGGGTATAACATCGCTGAGTACCACCTACAAGACACTCTCCACTATCCTACAAGACCGGATAGCCCCATACGCCAAAGCCATCATTGGTCAATATCAGTGTGGCTTCATCTCAGGCAAATCAGCAATTGATCAGATTTTCACCCTTAGGCAGGCGATGGAAAAATGTCTGGAATTTAAGATTCCATTATACCATCTGTTTATAGACTTTAAGGCCACCTACGACAGCATAGCCAGGGTAGAACTATATAATCATCATCATCATCATCATCGGCACTAGAACCTGGAACCGGTCTTGGCCTTATTTAGCAAGTCCTGAGGCTTGTTAAATTTTCCATAATGCTTTGTTTTTTCCGGGCAAGGTCATTAGTCTTGCGCCAGAGGCTCCCCGACGGGGAATCGAACCCCGGTCTCCCGCGTGACAGGCGGGTATACTAACCAGTATACTATTGAGGAGCTAGAACTATATAATGCCATGAGAGAATTCGGATTTCCAAACAAATTGATACGACTTTGTAGGTTGACCATGACCAACGTAACTAGTCAAGTAAGACACCTAGCTCGAATGAGCGAAGAGGAGCCTGCCCGGAAAGACCTTTGTGGCAGGATGTATTGAAGGAGACAGCGCGGCAGACCTTGTCTGCGATGGAGGGATGGCGTAGACCAGGACGCCCAGTGCCAAACTGGATGACAGCGGCTCGAAATCGGGACCGGTGGAGAGATTTGTTAAATAAGGCCAAGACCGGATCCCGGTTGTAGTGCCGATGATGATGATGATGATGATTTGCTTGGCCCTGAAGGTGCCGAATTGCTTTGAGATTCCTGATAAGGTAAGAAAGAAATCTTACAGGAATTGTGTGCGAAGTGATGCATGAAATGGTAAGTTTTCTTTACAGGGACTTTAAGATTATAGATTTGATCTAATTAATGCGTAAAGCATTTTCAGGTGCTTAATGCGATTTCATTAGCAAAACTTATGCGACTTGGGATGAGGTTATGGGGTTTTTAGGTAAGTATACCGTGGGGTTTGGCGGCACCGTCGTACGTGGACTCAAGAAGATTTTTCGTGTTGTCCACCCTAACGAAGGCATGAGTACGCACATTGCGTTATTGCCACATCCTTACTCATGAGCTCACATAGGACAACCATTCAGAAGCAACTAATTGGTGGTGGTGGTTCACCACCTGCGAAAAAATCATCTGGGAGAAGCACGTTGCGTCTGCTACAGATACCCCATGTCCTCTTTAATACACCTTCTCAAAACATTGGGAGCACCAGTTTCTTCATAGTGCATCGAGCCACTGACTGTCATCGTACCACATCATCGATTAAGTAACATATGTCATCATACATCGTCTTTTGACAGACGAGTATGTGGCGACTATAACAGATACACACACAATTCACAAGCAAAATAGTGAAGAACACGAACGAAAAATCGAATAAGAAAAATACATCAGAACCGTATACCTTAGCGAATAACATAACAATTCACATCAGTGAGTATAGTCGAGTTTTAAAATCAAATTTGAAACACGGTCAGTAGCCTGATGGGTAACGCTTAGGTTCAATTTTTTTCGTGATTCAAACTGTCATAGCGTCAGTTCGAATCACACGATCTTCTTCACTATTATTTCAAACGCTATAAGTAAATCTGTGAGTAGTGAGCATCGCTGAGACACCAAAGCTTGCTAACCAAATTGAATAAAATCCTCTTGTGGCGATCTTTGCAGTTATTGTGCACAGCGGTAGAAGCGGTCGATCAACGCAAGATGTGCGGACATCCTCTTTATGGTATGTTGATGAGGGTATAGGCAAAATGTGCCCGAGGGAGCTTAAATTGTGCGCTATGGGTTTGCACATGCTCGCTGTGTAAGTTTTTTGATTATATATGGCCAGACAAACTTATATCAAATGATTGTATCGGTCAGATGCCTTCCTGGATGGGTAGGGTTGTGGTAGGTAACGAAAACGCTCCTTCGAAGTTTCTTTGGAGTTGTGGAGGTTATATTTTTAGTGAATTTTTGCTTACCTTCATCCCGCGGATCATGCGGATCCTTAATGGCCGCATTGGTCCTGATGTGGGTTTTTGTCCCAGCTAGAGGCGTGAGGGCGGCGTAAAGGGTGTGTCCAACCTTTTTAGCGCGAGACTCCTTGATCTTCTAAAGTGCACTCCTTTCAGGGGCTGGTTGTTCCAGGCGTTAGTCCCCGGCAGGTGATGGACGTCAATGGTGCCATCGGCCTTGGTCGTCGGCGTGGAGCGTGTTCGATAGTTATGAGGGTTGAAGAGTGAGGATACCCGTGATAGTGAAATATTAATGAATAAAAGACGATTTCTTTTTGTGGTTTATGACGATTTATTGATTTAAATTTTATTGCTTTGACTTGCTGACTTCAGTCGTAAATTCGGCCTCTGGTATTGAACTGATCACGAATCCAAAATGTGCCGCCCTTTTATACTCTGTGGCAACAGAGATTGGTTAAAAATTTTGCTTAAAAATTAAGAAGCAAAACAAGATTTTGTGCGCTTCAATTAGAATTGGATTCTGGGAAGTCAAACGAATTTGTTCAAACAAATTCCCGGAAGGTAAGACATGAAATGCATTTGGAGTTAGGCATTTCATGATGTTAGGATTAATAGGAATTGAATCAATGTGCGACAAATAGATTTTTGGTTTAATTTGTGGTGCATATGATTCACTTAAGGAATATGATTGGGGTTTTGGTTTGCGTAACTTCCCGGAAGGCACAACCATGAAATGCATTTGAAGATACGGATTTCATGATGTCATTCCGGGGAATTGCTTAACGCACAGTATGAACATAGGGTTCGTACCGTGGCGCGTCTTTTGAGGGAAAACTACTTTACTTGAAGCTTAATGGGAATTGGGTAAGAGTACTGATTTCGGATCACTACAAAGTTTAGGTACGAGCGATTCCTACCAAAACGTCACACCAAATTTCGCTTTATGAGTCGTTAAAAAGGATTTCATGGATCTAAAACTATTCAGCTTTCAATAATGACTTGTTGATAGTGACATTGTGTCGATACGCAAGAAGACGTCAAATAAGGTATTTGATCTACGTGCAGATCTATGGGGTACGTAGTCTGTGTGCCGAAACGGACACTGATTCTACTACGATTCCACTAAGTTCACTGCCTGTTCCACCAACGCAAGAGGAAATACAATACATAAATTGAGGATTTCACGGCAAAACGATCTCCCAAGTGTTTGTTCACACCGGACGACCGGCGCCACAAGAAAGAAAACACACATATTGTTTATTGTTTTTCCCGGAGAAGTAGTGCGGCAGTTGATCCAATGGGGAATGTGGAGCGTACACAAAACGGAAAAATAAATAGACCGTATGTCTGTTGTAATGAATGATCTTTTATTTAGTTAAAACTGTTTAAAATCGAGTGCTGTGGTTATTGATTATATGTTCTTTGTAGGTAAAATTATTTAAGTTACTTTAAACAAACACGGTACGAACATTGATTGACTGAATTTACTTATGCACGCAACAAGGTGAACCAGTTAAGGCACGCAGGTACACATTATTAACTTCCACTTTAAGTATTATGGTGCAGACGACTCACACGATTCAAACTAAATTCGAGGGTGTTAAATTCGTGACTCCGGGATGCACGCGCCCCCGTGCGCGCTACGGGGAGCAGAAGACGACTCAACCGGCTCGTCTCGTAGTTAGAAAACGACTCATGCAGAGCCAACTCGCTAATGGGGTGAGTTTCCTCGAGAGAGAAAGTGTTTCTCTCGTGGTGAAAA
The DNA here is from genome assembly GCA_963931805.1 of Microdon myrmicae. NCBI lineage: Eukaryota > Metazoa > Arthropoda > Insecta > Diptera > Syrphidae > Microdon > Microdon myrmicae. The sequence continues at coordinate 19,172,102 of OZ007498.1, read as the reverse complement.
CGAGGGAAGAGGAACTCACTAGTGACGTCCTGTGGTGGTGTGCGTATAGTTGATCGTAAAGATCACGCTGTCTATCCATGCGGTGAAACAAAGGATAAACGAGATTGCGCCGGAGACAAAAAACAAAGAAGAAATGTACCAAGGACATGATTGGTAATAAGGGTTCAGCTGAGTAAATACACTGCAACTCATTAAGGATTTCGAATGCTTACGATGGAAATGTGTTTATAGCATCTCTGCCGGCGGAAGAACCGAATTCTTTGTTCGCATTTGTTTATGCTGTAGAATTCGGATTGGCGGCTGAACGCGACATTGGTGTTTGTTTGTCAGTTGGACAAACAGATCATGGGTCGGGTATATTGCAGCTGAGTAGACAAGCTGCTTGGCGTTGCTTTGTCGTTGGACAAAAAGGTCGGCTGGTGATGTGCATGCGGGAAGATTAAAGTGCACATGTGGGACAGGAATTGCCGGCAAGGAGAATCGATAAGATTCTTAATATTTACGTTGGGTGTGAACCGAAATGTTTCCAAGGAAATTTAATGCTGCATGATTGCACGGGAATTGCTTTGAAAACAGGCGGTGCCGATAAGGTTTGAATTTATTATGCCTGTATGGTGTAAAGAATTCTTTTTAGGAAGCTTAGGAAATGCATTGGATGCATGAATGTAAGAGAATTCTTTACAGGTAATTTCTGGATATGCATTACATGCATTAAATGCCCTTGAGAAAGGAAATGTTTGCCGGTTTGCAAAGGGAGTTGAGGTTGGAATTGTGGGTGGTGCTTGCGTAAGGTTAAAGAACCCCCACAGATCTGCCTGATCAGAACTAGATGTCCTTCCTGTCGGGAGGATGCATTTTCCGACTCCTTTCGGAAAGCGGAAATTGCATGTTTTCGGTTGCTTTTGATGGTGAAGTAGCGTCCGTCAACCACCTAACGAAAGTACTTTGCGCCACCCATCCCCAAAGGAAAAAATTATCAAACATTTTTGAGCAATCTTAGTTTTGCTTAAAATACAGCTTCTCCACTATTCGTAAACTAAAGTAAAATAACAATATCCTAGTAGCTCAAACCTGCATATAAGAACGGTATGATAACAACCTATATTCCATGGCCTACTTACAAAATCGCTACATCATTACATTTAAAACCAATGTACGTCGATGTCTCTTTTCCTTATCCACTTCCTCATCATTCACTCGCACTGTGCTCTGACATTTAAGGGTACTCCGAAATCTCCTTTTGTATGTACGCTAGTGTAAAAAACAAAACAAAAACCTATACCACCTGTTGCAGTTGCAATCGAAGGTGATAAGAATGTATTCATTACAATGCATTCTTGTATAACATTTCGTACTTAGCCTGTGCCACAACCCTAGCACTCTCAATAATTTAGCTCTACTAAGTCTTGTTGTGACTCAAGAATAGCAGGATAGATCAAGAGAACAGTACTAAAGTAATGGTTTTGATCTGTGAAAATAGAAACAAAGAAAATAATAACATGAACATGAATTGTGGACGGGAGAATACGGTGTCTGCTGATATAAAGGTGAATTTATTTTTTATATCCGTTTTCTAAATAAATAAGAAGAATCAACTCGACACAAGAAACGAAAGGATTAACGAATAAATTCGACACAATATAACATGGCCAACCGATGGGGCGAAGGATAAAATAACAGGGAGTAGAAGGTGGTGGGTAAAGATCTCGAAATTGAAAATCAAATGAATTTAAGCGCAGTGTTTCATTTTCATTTTTGCAAATTTTTTTTATTTTCTTTTCATATTCTTAGTTTCTAAATTATACTAGACAAAAAGTGCTTAAATTCTAGCATAATTATCTTATACTATAACTTACTGGTCCTACGCAGACCCTCTAAGCTAAACATTACATGACTATTGTATAATTTGCCTTTCGGCGACAGAATTTTGCTTGTGGCTGTATTTATGAGTATTTGTATGACAAAGAAAAATTAGGAAAACTTTGCGTCGATTTTTTTTTTTGCTTTTTTCTTAAAATTTAACTTACTTCATTTTTTTTAACTTTATTTAAAAGAACTTAACTTAAATCTTATACTACCCTAATTCTAGAAAACCTAAGTCTGTGTAAGCTGGCTGATGATACTGTTATTCTACCGACATTGGTATTATTATTATTATTTACTGGCCTGTAGGAACCCGGAAGTTCATGACCTCATCGACTCGGCTCCGCCATTGTTCCCTGTCCTTCCACGTGCGATCATCCGATCCGATCTCCTCGAGGTCCAATTTAACATTGTCCTCCCATCTCCGTCGCGTCCGTCCTGTCGGTCTCTTCCCCGTTAGTTTACCGTCAAGAATTCTACGCACGGTCCTATCATCTCCCATTCGCGCTACGTGTCCGGCCCATCTTAATCTTCGCGACTTGATTACTCTCACTATTGTAGGTTTGCGGTATAGCTCTTCCAATTCGTGGTAGTGAAGTTTCCTCCATTGTCCTGACTCCACGTCATATTTACCGCCAAATATTCCCCTTAAAACTTTATTCTCGAATACGCGGATACCGACATTAGTATCCAGGTCTTTATTATCCGTTCAACCACCAGAACCGTTGATGGTGTTTAATATTATCGTCCCGATCTCTATGGGACATAGCCCTACTGAAGCGCAGGATCTTTTCTTCGGTGCGCATGTCGTCCCGGTCGTAGCACAATCGCCCGTCTACGAATGATCTACTTACATGATAGATCAGCGGAATTCCGGATCTATTGTGTATAAGCTCTCTCATGTCCAAATCAAGGAACGCCTCTGGTGGAACAAAGCCGTTGCGACGCACGCTCTCATAGTACAGAGTGTTTGGATAATAAGCCCCAAAATTAGCTCTCGCAATATGTCCTCTGATTAATTTGATCATAAAATTATCCACCCTATTTATGTAGGCTTCATTACATAAAGTCGCATTTGAGTAGTAGTTTTTATAGTCCGATTCCGGTGTTCGATATAATCTGAGACAACTTCTGAGACACTTTCTTTCGAACACCCGAATCTTTTCCATAAAATTTGGACCTATGTTAAACCATACTGGACAACTATATATGAGCATTGGCCTGATTAGCATCATGTAGCATATGACTTTTACTCTGCTGTCAAGTTGGCTACCGTGAAATAGCCTCCTTGTCATAGCAAACGTTTTCCTCGCTTTGGCCAAAGCAGCCTCTACATGTCTGTTGAAATATACATATTGATCTAGCCAGATGCCAAGGTATTTAACTAAACTCTTGGTTTCCAGTTTACCTCCATGCGGTCCCACGATAACTAACTTTCGCCAGTTTTTCCTTGTGTCATTCGTGGCTTTATATAATGGGGTTCTAAATAGGATGACTTCACATTTCTGGAAGTTGATCTTAAGTTTCCAATCATCGCAATACCGCTGCACTTTGTTGAAGTCTCGCTGTATTAAACTATTTATGATCTCAACTTTCGGAGCTGTTCTGTAAATTATGAGATCGTCTGCGTACGTAATAGCCTGCGGAAGTCCATATAATAAGTCGCTAATGTAAATGTTAAAAAGAATCGGAGAGAGTCCCGCGCCCTGTTGCAAGCCATTCTTGATATTATACGTTTTATTAGAGTTCACATTACCACTTTTGACCACGAACCTCCTGTCCTTTAACATATCGTAGAGTACATATAGTAAAGGGTTATGTATGCCATGTCTGACCACTTTGTAATATAACCCTTCGATCCAGACGGTATCAAAGGCTTTTTCCAAGTCGATCAGACAGGCCCCTGTGCATTGGTTCCTACATTTATTCCATTGTATGTCAGAGACCAGTTTACCTGCGGCAGGTGTAGTTTCATGACTCGCCTTAAAGCCAAACTGGTTATTTGGAATAATGTTGTTGTCGTCTACCCATTTTATCAGAGCTTTGTTAATTGTCTTTTCAAATGCTTTACTGATGCTTGGGAGTAAACTTATCGAACGCATGTTCATTGGATTTGTACAGTCTTTGCCTTTTTTTGCAATGGGCTGAATGATAGCCGTTTTCCAACGCCCTGGATAATATGCATTATTCAACGCGTTGTTAAACAGGACCGTGTATATATCTATTGCCATTGGGGGCAGGTTCTTGAGTACGATGTCGGGTACTCCATCTATTCCCACTGACTTTTTGCTTCTTAATGAGTCGAAGATACTCTGGATTCCTTCCCTATTATTATTAGCCTCACCATTGGCATTAATGTCAATTAACAGATTATCATCACTGAATTCTGTAAAACCGGGATTCTCCGATTGCCAAAGTGAAATTTCATTTCGGAGGTGCAGGTGATTCCGTAGAGCTCTGTCCTCCAAGTCATGATTTCGATGAATGCTTTCAATCACCTTGTACATTCCCTGAAAGATAGCTCCCACAACGTTCGCCTTTTCCAAAGGATCTTCGATCACGAAGAACTTGTGGCGGTTCTTTAATACATTCCCAAAGAACCGCCCATCCTCTTAAATTAACCACCTTCCAAACCCATAGTACTTACCTGCAATTAGGGGCAGCGTAATCTTCCCTGCAGCATCACACCTGAAAGTTAAACCTCATCAAGGCAGGCATCGCATTGAATTATTATATGAACCGTACCATATCTCCATCGCCTCGGCTTGTCAGCAATTATAATAGATAAATACTTGCTGGCATGCATCACATTGAATTATTATATGAACCGTACCATATCTCCATCGCCTCGGCTTGTCAGCGCAATTATAATAGATAAATACTTGCTGGCCAGCGTTAACACAGTCGTAGCCGATGGGTTTTGCTACGGTTCATAACCATTTATTGCTCCAGTCCCGAGGTTCGCAACACTTGCGACCATTTTCCTTTATCGGCTAACAACCGATCACGAATTTGGGCATGGATATGAACATTGCCATGCCATGCCTATGATGACTTGCCTGAAAACCTAAAGTAAACATATAGTATCTCACTGTATGCGTTTTACTTACCCGCATATTAATCAAACATACAGCCATCCAGCCTGGCCCTTTGCCGCCGTCGACGAGGTTTCTGCTGACTTATGTCAACAAAATAATTTGCCTCCTTGTGCACCGGATCCATACGGCTAGTTTGGATATTGCCTACATCGGTGTTTCCAAGGAATCCTAGGCAAATACCATGACGACCCCTTGTATCATAGGCACAGCATTTACATCATGTGTGCCATCATTTGATCTGTGAAATAGAGTTTTTGTTTACTTTGAAACAAACATCTATTTCGATCTCTGGCACACATCATCGACGTATGGGTACATCGCCCCTGATGATCGTACGTCTGTTTAATCAGGTGTCCACCAATCATCGTTTTCATCACAGGGCATTGTACTTGTCCTATACGGACACATATACAATCCTCCCCTATCGATGCAATTCGCGCCCATCGAATCTGATGGATGTGAATTGCATCAGGGAGTCAGATCGTAACCACCGCGAAGCGTACACGTACCGGGGAGGTGGCGTTTATCGGAGTTTAATTTCAACAGCTAAGAGTGTGTACGCGTCGAAAGTAAAAATGCTACCTCCGGTCCAATTTCTCCGCGACTAATGTGAAGTGGCAAAATACGAATTGTTTTGGTGATCTACGGAGTATCTACCTTGTCGAAGTCGGTGAAATTAAGAATATGTTTTGTGAGTTTGACTATTTGAGACAGATTGAGTGTGTTTCTAAAACCCCGAAGATCTTTGGAAAGTACTGAACCGTCAAATGGGGAATCTTCAGCTTTCGATCGTGAACAAGCAATAAATAAAAGTTAACTTGTATAATACGAACCTATGCGATGGTTATACCGTAGTGAGAAATAAAAAGTAGTTTATGTGCACGAGAACTTTGTGGTTCCAGACAATCAATTGTGAAAATAGATTCAGAAATAAAAATAAAGAGTTTACGACTAAACAACACAGTGCTTTTCTTTTTCTCTTTTATTTGTGGAATTTGGTGAACAGTTTTCTGCGGACCAGTGTTGGGGAATAAGCGAACCAGTGTTACGAAACACAATTATCTTATTTTCCCCACAAGCTCACTATTAAGGATCGCGTTCTCTGTATCTATCCCAGTGTTGATTAGCAGCTGGTTGTTTTGATTATTTCTCCTGAAAGTTTTATTTATATGTGGGAACATATTCGGGTTATCAGTTTTTATAGCTCGAATTCTGTTGTTTCAATACAAATTTGTAATTACTTAATGTCTAATGTATTGTAGCGAGCTTAGGGTTCGCTGGATTAAGTATTTTTGAATAAATAAGAGCCGTTAAATTGATTTTTGAATTAATATAACACTTTATTAGTCCGTTAATCACAACCGTCACTTTTACCGTACACAACAATTTCTTGACTTATCGCTTCCGTACTTATCGCGTATTTTCCTTCTTACTTCTAACTTGAGACTTATCGCTTGCTTCGCTTCCTTACTTATCACTCTAACTTATCCTTCCGCTCTGCGTGCGACGTATTTATACCGTTTTTCCTCATTCTGATTTGGTGTATCGTTTCCGTCCGTTCCATAGTCTTGAATGTTCTATTCCAGTTTTCCAGTACTTCCTAAAATAATCTAGTTCTTTGTTTCGGACTTTCTCGAAGATTCCAGTACTGATTGTCATATGCGTCACACTACCCTCCGCCTAGATTAGTTCGTCCCGAACTAAGTTCACTGATCTCCTGGGTTAACAAAAGTCGCCAGTCGGTCACGATGTACCACTTTCATCTTGGCGTTCGGTCTTCGCTGAATCCTATAGACAACGTCGTTAATTCTTGTGAGAATCTTATACGGTCCTTCCCAATGTTGCTGCAACTTCGGAGACTTTCCTTTTTGCCGATGAGGGTTATAAAGCCACACGTTATCGCCTGCATTCAATCCGGATGCGTTGGCTCGAACGTCGTACCTTGTTTTCATCCTGTCACTGGATACCTTGATTTGCTTTCGAACCAAATGATGAATCTCATTGAGGCGATTTCTGCATTCGGCTACGTAGTCTTCGGTCTTGTCTATGGCGTCTGGAGGTATTCCGAATTGCAGATCGGCTGGTAATCGTATCTCCCGTCCAAATATAATTTTTGCTGGAGAATGGCCCGTCGTATCGTGATTAGCCGATCTATAGCTCATGAGAAAGGTTTGTACATATTTGTCCCAATCTCTTTGGTGATCACTAACGACCTTCGATAAATGCTCTTTTATTGTTTGGTTGAACCTTTCGACCATTCCGTCTGACTGCGGATATAAGGGTGTGGTCCTGGTTTTCCTTACGCCCAGTGCCGCACAGATGCCTTGAAATATCTGTGATTCGAAATTTCGGCCTTGATCGGAATGAAGCTCACAGGGAACGCCATATCTGCTGATCCAATTATTGATTAGCTGCTCAATGACGGTTGTTGCTTCTTGGTTGGGAATTGGAAGGACTTCTACCCACTTGCTGAAGTAATCCATGATAAATAACATGTATTTGTTGTTGTCGTTTGTTTTTGGGAATGATCCTGAGATATCAATCGCAATTCGATCGAAAGGGGCACCCACGTTGTACTGCTTCATAGCGCTCCTTGGTTTTGCCGTTGGTCCTTTGGTCGCAGTGCAAGTTGTGCACTTCCTACACCAAGACTCAACGTCATCTCTCATGTGAAGCCAGTAAAAACGAGATCGTAATTTTGAAAGTGTCTTATTAACTCCCAAATGTCCACCGGAGGCCCCGTCGTGCATTTCTGTCAGAACCTCTTTCCCTTTGATGGTGGGACTAGAATCTGCATTCGATGGGATTTTCCGTCCGCGGCTTCCCATTTACGCTTAAGAATACCATCTTCCACCAGCAAGGAATTCCATTGTGCCCAATATGCCTTAAATGTTCCACTCTTGTCGAAAATATTGTTCCAAGTTGGCCGCTCGCTCTTTTCTTTGTATTCCAGAATTAGCGACATATCTTTATCCTGAAGTTGAGCTGCGCGTATAGCATCACTCGTCCACCCATCTAGTACTTCTACTTGTACATTTCGCAGGTCGTACGCCTCTTCTTTCTCTTCCGCCCTATGACAATGTTTACAATCTGGCTTACATGGTCTTCTTGATAGAGCATCAGCGTTATTATGCACCTTCCCTTGACGGTGGGAAATTTGGAAATCGTACGTTTGAAGTCGTTCGATCCATCGAGCTATTTGTCCTTCCGGATTCTTAAAATTTAACAACCATTTCAGGGCGGCATGATCCGTCCGAAGGTGGAATCGACGTCCCTAGAGGTATTTATGGAAATTCTTAACGGCTTCTATGACAGCCAGCAGTTCCTTTCTTGTTGCGCAGTAATTTCTCTCTGGCTTAGATAGAACTCGACTATAATATGCGACAACTCTCTCTTCACCATCGATTTCCTGTGACAACACTGCTCCAATTCCTGTGTTACTTCCATCAGTATCCAATATAAACGGGCGATCCGATCTTGGGAATGCCAATGTTGGAGTGTTACATAACTCGGCCGTCAATGTGTTGAATGCTGCCTCACACTTGTCTGTCCAATTGAATTTTTTGTCTTTACCCGTTAGTTCGTGTAGGGCTTTAGCCACGTTAGCGAAACCTTTAACAAACCGTCGGTAATATGTGGCTAGTCCCATAAAGCTTCTTAACTGTTACTTATCTTCTGGAGTAGGCCACTCTTGGACAGCTGCTATCTTATCAGGATCCGTTTGGACTCCTGCAGATGAAACGATGTGTCCCAGGAATTTTACTCTCCTTTGGAAGAGTTCACATTTCTTCGAATTGAGCTTTAAGTTGGCCTGTCTTAGTCGTTCGAAGACGGAGCCCAGATTATTGATGTGTTCTGGTAAATTCCTTCCGACAACGATTATATCGTCCAAGTACACAAGACACGTCTTCCATGTAAGTCCCCGTAGAACACTTTCCATTAATCGTTCAAACATTGCTGGAGCATTACACAATCCAAAAGGCATCACGTTGAATGGATAAAGTCCGCTTCCGGTAGTAAACGCTGTCTTCTCCTTGTCCTCCTCCTTCACTTCCACTTGCCAGTAACCGCTTTTTAGGTCCAATGTTGAAAACCACTGAGCTCCAGAAAGGGTATCTAGTGTGTCGTCGATTCGAGGAAGTGGGTAACTGTCTTTCTTCGTAACGTCGTTTAACCGGCGGTAGTCGACACAAAATCTAATTGTCCCATCCTTCTTCTTGACGAGCACTACCGGCGAAGCCCATGGGCTCGATGATTTCTCGATGACTCCTTGCTCTTCCATATCTCGAATCATGTTGCCTACTTCTGATTGTTTGGCCAACGGTAGTCGACGAGGTGGCTGTCTTATAGGTCTTGACTCACCCGTGTCAATGCGATGTTTAACTATACCGGTGCGTCCGAATTTATCATTTCCTGTCACAAAAATATCAGAAAAATCGTTCATGAGTGATTCAACGCTTGTCTTTTCTCCATCTGTTAATCCGATTTTCTGGGGCATCAGCCTATTAACCCAAGGGGATGCACCAGAGGGCTTGAATTGAATGATCCTCTTCCCTTGTCTGAATTGAACTTATTATTGATACGGGTGCACATTCTGCGATTACTTCTCCTTTTCTTATTGTGAACGGCTCCTCGGACGCATTTAGTACTCTGACAGGTACGATGTGCTTCTTTGCGTCGATAAGGGCTTTACCAACAAGGATGTTCCCCTTACGCTGATTTTGTGCAGCTTCGGTGATATAAAATCGATTGTCACCGGGATCACTCTCGAGACTGGTCCAAATTACCGAGTCTGAACGAGCTGGGATCTCATCCTCCTCACGCACATAACATTTCAGTCTTCGCAATTGTTCGTCCTGCAGTGTAAGAGCAACCTCCAAGTTACCAATTCGCAGTGTTCTTAGCCCGATATCTAGAACAACTTGATGCTCCTTCATGAAATCCATTCCAAGAATGCATTCGTCCGTAATATCGGCAACCAAAAATTGGTGTGATATGGGAATATTGCCCAGTACTATTATGCTCTCGACTTCTCCGTAGACTGTAGAACATTCTCCTGTAGCAGTCCTCAAAGCGTATCTTCTATTTTTATTAAGGGCAATTTTGCCCACGACATCCGGCCGAATTAGGGATCTCGTTGCTCCAGTGTCAATTGTCACTGTTGTTGTCCTTGCATTAACGATCGTAGTTATAACCAAACTTTGGTTATCCCGTTGGAGTTGTGATACAGTTACGATGCTGGGGCTGTACATTCCACCAGGCGACTTTCACCCCGTAAAGTCTGCCCTTACAAGTTTCCCGAGCTCTTGGCCTCAGGTTGGTCCGTTGATAGTCTCCTCTTAAGATTAGCACATGAACAACAATTCTCACTTGATGTTTCATTCATTCGTCGACGTTTCCTACAGTCAACAGAGATGTGGCCGACTTCGCCGCATGTCCAACACTTCATATCAGGTCTCGGGGTTCTCCGTTGTACATGCCCGATTCTTTGGCAGGAACATTCCTGGACGGACGTTTCTCGGACTCTATATGTACTCCTGGTAGCCAGTTTAGCAGATTCATAAGCCAATGCGAACGCCAGTATTTCATTAGTCGTCTTCTTTCCTGCCAAACGAACGGCCTGTTGCAAGTCCCGATCTTGGAGTGCGTTTATAAATGCATCCATTGCTACCTCGTTCAGAAATTCCTTAGTCATATTTGAATAAGACAAGTTTGCCAATCGCTCAATTTCTGCCTGCAACTGTTGAAGATTTTCTCCCGGTTTCTGCGTCCTGCTACGCAGTTGCATGCGGTAAACCTGCTGCATGTGGTTGTCGCCATACCTAGCTTCAAGGCCGTCTCTTATCGCTTGGAAATCTGTTTGCTTCTCTGCTGGTATGGTTTGTAGCAATTCTGCAGCCGCTCCGCGGAGTGACAAGATTAGTGATGTTGACTTTTGCTCATCCGACCACTTATTATAATTGGCCGCGGCGTCAAACTGACGTATAAATACGGAGAAGGGTCCCGTTCCATCGAATGTTGGCGGTTGCATCCTTGTATCTTTGTAGTCATGTTGATTGCTAGGCGATGTCTTATTTCTCTCAACACACTCAAGTCTCTTTTCGATTCGCATTATTTCTTCGGTGACTTTTAGATCCAGATTTTCTACTTCGTTTCGAATTTCTGACTGGATTTCTTCCTTCAAGTGTTGAAAATTACATTTCATCCACTGTGTTTGAGCATCCAATTTTGCATTCAGATCTGCAGCTTGTGCGTCGAATTTTGAATTTTGGAGGTCGAATTTTGAATTTACGGCGTCGAATTTCGAATTAACATCTGCAGCTTGTGCGTCGAATTTTAAATTTTGGGCGTCGAATTTTGTCATCATCATCCGGAACATCTGCGAAATGTCTAACAGTGCCGAACTCTTCTCCGTTACATTGCAACCATCTTGACTCGCTGTTTCTTCTCCATCCGGACAGTCTGGACCAATCGTAAAAACATATGTGTCGACATCAATACCCTCTTCCTCCATTGCTGCTTGCAGACGTTGCCGAAGAATTTGCTTCTGTCCTCTGCTATCCAGACTCCGGTCCTCAAGTTCCTTCTTCAACTCAGGAACGCGAAGATCCTCCAAATGTCGATCTGACATCGTCACAACACACTTTCACACACTTATTCACTTACACAATAATTAATCCCACTTCTGACGCCAATTGTAGCGAGCTTAGGGTTCGCTGGATTGATTATTTTTGAATAAATAAGAGCCGTTAAATTGATTTTTGAATTAATATAACACTTTATTAGTCCGTTAATCACAACCGTCACTTTTACCGTACACAACAATTTCTTGACTTATCGCTTCCGTACTTATCGCGTATTTTCCTTCTTACTTCTAACTTGAGACTTATCGCTTGCTTCGCTTCCTTACTTATCACTCTAACTTATCCTTCCGCTCTGCGTACGACGTATTTATACCGTTTTTCCTCATTCTGATTTGGTGTATCGTTTCCGTCCGTTCCATAGTCTTGAATGTTCTATTCCAGTTTTCCAGTACTTCCTAAAATAATCTAGTTCTTTGTTTCGGACTTTCTCGAAGATTCCAGTACTGATTGTCATATGCGTCACAGTATAGTTAGCCTTAAGTAATTGTTGGAGGTTTTTTAATCGGGATTTCAGTGATATTATTTCCTGGTCTTGTCTGTTTGTAAACTGTCTGTGTAATTGTTTCTACCGTTGCCCATTCGCGCCACATGTCCGGTCCATTTTGCATATATACACATGCATATGAATCTGCTAAACTAGCAACCAGGAGTACATATAGAGTCCGGGAAACGTCCGTCCAGGAATGTCCCTGCCAAAGAATCGGGCATGTACAACGGAGAACCCCGAGACCTGTTATGAAGTGCTGGACATGCGGCGGAGTCGGCCACATCTCTGTTGACTGTAGGAAACGTCGACGAATGAATGAAACATCGAGTGAGAATTGTTGTTCATGCGCTTGTCATAAAAGGAGACTATCAACGGAACAACCTGAGGTGAAGAAACACATTGTACCTGTCAGAGTACTAAAAGTGTCCGAAGAGCCGGTCGCAATAAGAAAAGGAGAGTTAACCGCAGAATGTGCACCCGTATCAATGATAAGCTCAATTCAGCAAGGGTAGGTGCATAATAATGCTGATGCTCTATCAAGAAGATGATGTAAGCCAGATTTTAAACATTGTCATAAAGCGGAAGTGAAAGAAGAAGCGTACGACCTGCGAAATGTACAAGTAGAAGTACTAGATGGGTGGACGAATGACGTTATACGGGCAGCTCAACTTCAGGATGAAGATATGTCGCTAATTCTGGAATACAAAGAAAAGAACGAGCGGCCAACTTGGAACAATATTTCCGACAAGAGTGGAACATTTAAGGCATATTGGGCACAATGGAATTCCTTGCTGGTGGAAGATGGTATTCTTAAGCGTAAATGGGAAGCCGCGGACGGAAAATCCCATCGAATGCAGATTCTAGTCCCACCATCAAAAGTGAAGGATGTACTAACGAAATGCACGACGAGGCCTCCGGTGGACATCTGGGAGTTAGTAAGACACTTTCAAAATTACGATCTCGTTTTTACTGGCTTCACATGAGAGATGACGTCGAGTCTTGGTGTAGGAAGTGCACAACTTGCACTGCGACCAAAGGACCAACGGCAAAGCCAAGGAGCGCTATGAAGCAGTACAACGTGGGTGTCCCTTTCGAGCGAATTGCGATTGATATCTCAGGACCATTCCCAAAAACAAACGACAACAACAAATACATGTTAGTTATCATGGATTACTTCAGCAAGTGGGTAGAAGTCCTTCCAATTCCAAACCAAGAAGCAACAACCGTCATTGAGCAGCTAATCAATAATTGGATCGGCAGATATGGAGTTCCCTGTGAGCTTTATTCCGATCAAGGCCGAAATTTCGAATCACAGATATTTCAAGGCATCTGTGCGGCACTGGGCGTAAGGAAAACCAGGACCACACCCTTACATCCGCAGTCAGACGGAATAGTCGAAAGGTTCAACCGAACAATGTAAGAGCATTTATCGAAGGTCGTTAGTGATCACCAAAGAGATTGGGACAAATATGTACAAACCTTTCTCATGAGCTATAGATCGGCTAATCACGATACGACGGGCCATTCTCCAGCAAAAATTATATTTGGACGGGAGATACGATTACCAGCCGATCTGCAATTCGAAATACCTCCAGACGCCATAGACAAGACCGAAGACTACGTAGCCGAATGAAGAAATCGCCTCGATGAGATTCATCATTTGGTTCGAAAGCAAATCAAGGTATCCAGTGACAGGATGAAAACAAGGTACGACGTTCGAGTCAACGCATCCGGATTGAATGCCGGCGATAACGTGTGGCTTTATAACTCTCACCGGCAAAGAGGAAGATCCCCGAAGTTGCAGCAACATTGGGAAGGGCCGTATAAGATTCTCACAAGAATTAACGACGTTGTCTATAGGATTCAGCGAAGACCCAACGCCAAGATGAAAGTGGTACATCGTGACCGACTGGCGACTTTTGTTAACCCAGGAGATCAGTGAACTTAGTTCGGGACGAACTAATCTAGGCCGGGGGTAGCGTGACGCATATGACAATCAGTACTGGAATCTTCGAGAAAGTCCGAAACAAAGTACTAGATTATTTTAGGAAGTACTGGAAAACTGGAGTAGAACATTCAAGACTATGGAACGGACGGAAATGATACACCAAATCAGAATGAGGAAAAACGGTATAAATACGTCGCACGCAGAGCGGAAGGATAAGTTAGAGTGATAAGTAAGACAGTGAAGCAAGCGATAAGTCTCGAGTGAGAAGTAAGCAGTAAAAGACGCGATAAGTACGGAAGCGATAATAAAGAAATCGTTAAGTGTACGGTATAAGTAACGGTTGTATTACGGGCTAATAAAGTGTTATATAAATTCAAAATCGATTTAACGGCTCTTATTTATTTTAACATAATTAATCCAGCGAACCCTAAGCTCGCTACAGTATGGTAAATATTGCCTACGTATAAAAACTTCTTTTTATATTTCCTTTAATTAAACTTCAAATAATTTCAGGATTATTGATACATAATAAATTTATTTTTGCTAATAATAAATTCTCAATCAAAATTGCTTTTCCTGCCCAATTATCAATTTATTTCTATCAAAGGGATCAATTTTACGAAAAATAAAAAATTCCCACATTTTAGATTTTCTGGCAGAGTTTGGGAAGCTGCTGCACGAAATTGTCACTGTGACAACTTGACTGTCATTCCCCCGCATTATATGAACTTATTGTCTGTGGTGCGTGATGAATCTTGCCCGCTTCGTGTGTTTTAGTTTTAGAGTGGAGAGGTGTTTGCGCAGTTCGTTGCGTTGGGCAGTGTTATTGGTTTTCGGTTTCACAGAAATACATAATTAAATTACCAATTGAGGTTTTGTACAACTCGTCTGATTCGATCTGTATCGTTGTTGTGCCTAAAACCCAAAGTGTGTTCACGTAAAAATCGTTCAGTAACACGAGACAAGTAGTCGCACGTAATTGTTATGAATGCAACAACCTTAATTGCGGAATTGTGGTAAATTACATTTTTCGTTTCTCCTCTTCCGTAGATGCAAATTGCTTCATATGGCCACTTTAGTGCTGCTAAATCATAAGAAAATGTTGTATCTTAAAAGTAAAACAAATATGTTGTACCGCGCTTGCTAGATACTTAGTTACATACAGGTGGCTTGCGAAAAGGTGCTCCAGTGCTTTCGCTCCGCCAGTCTGATTTGGTGCCGTCGTTCCATATGGACGAGCATCTGTGATAATTTTATTCAATCTTACGGCAAGGTATAACAAAATCAAAGTGAAGAACTACAAGTGCCACAGTAATAACAGAATACTGTAGTTAGACTCACGTACAAAAGCTCCAAAGCAAGACGAAGAGTAAAATAGAAAAATAAATAATACCTAAGTAAAGACGTCAAGGAGAGCAAAGCTAGAAAATGATAAAAAACAAGAAATCGGTTGCGACACCTTGGAACTATAAGTAAGTGCTCAAGTTGATTTTTTCATTTTCTCGTGTGGATAGGCATATAGCGAATGTTTTGTTGTGTTGCATGAGTTACGCAATTTGTCAACAGGTTCAAGGTCGCATCACATAAATGAAGAACTTATGTACTCGAGTGGTTTTGGAACGCTTAGCCATAGGTTCAATTGCTGCGGTAGATCATGGAGTGTTAACAGACTATGGAGCGACGCAGTTGTCGATTTTTACTGCGAAAATATCGGCGCACAGCCAATGGGGGACATTATTCAAAAACCAAACAACTGGATTTGTGCTATTGTAATATTGTAGTCCATCGACGCGGAACCAGTTTTGAGACAGATGTTAGTCATTGTTTGAATTGGGAATCCGATCAGAAGGGAGGGGGTGAGACCAATAGTACGTACGAGCGACTGAACTGCGCACCGTGGCTTCCATTTGTCACGAACGATTTTTTTTAGATCGATCTGTTGGATTTCCTCAAATCAGGGTCAGGGTTATCATTCATGTGCTGGAAGCTATCTACAATCCAGTACCTAAGGCAGTTGCAAATCTGCGTTTTGAGTGGAATCATTTAATTGATAACAATTAATATTCTGGTGGGTTTCATATGTATTTGGTACGTCTGCTTTTGTGGGTGTAGTTGTTTTTATCCGAATTGCCTGTGATCGGAAAGTAAATTTCTAAAGTTAAGGGGAACGGAAACAGCACAAAAATGTAATAACAACATTCCCATCCTAAAATTTTGCCTACAAACTTAGACTATGTTATTACATTCTGTCAAATGTCTATCCGGAATTTCTCATTTAAAATTCCCACGTAAGCCCATTGTAAAATTTCTTTTTGCCGCTATAGTAGCATCACTGTTGGACATGATGACGTTAAGTTTGAGCGCAATCTGTCAATTAATTTGTTTACAGCTGCTGGTTTTGTTGGTTCACCTCAACTACGTTTTTCGATTTTTATAAAAAATAATTTATTTGAGCAAAGAATTTGTATTAAATTTTGTGTTTCCAACGAAACTACTTGTGCGTAAATGAAAATATTGGTTAAGAGCTATGCCGACTCAATTCTATCGAATATTCTAGTGTATGAATGGTACAATGCGTTCAAAACTGGTCGTTAATGATTTGCCTAACGTGACCGCTCCACGAACAGCTGTGACTGAGGAAAACATCGCTAAAGTGAAGGAATTGGTGCTTGAAGATTGTCGTTATAGCTTGAGAGAGCTAGCACAGGAGTGTTACGTGGGTAACCTTCGTGTCGTTTTTGTTTCGACCAACTCAGCTGCATAAAAATTTAAGTATAAATAATAATTAAATAAAAAATGTAAATGAATTAATTAAATATACAAAAATACAATTATCTTATAATATTGTATAATACTATCTAAATTGAAGACTAATTAAATGCGGCTGGGTTGGAATCGAGTTACAATACATGTAGTGTGTAAACTCGGTTTCTTTTCGGTGGTGGTGACTTTCGCTAGTTTCGAAGTCATCATCATCATCGGCACTACAACCGGGAACCGGTCTTGGCTTTATTTAGCAAGTCCTGAGGCTTGTTAAATTTTCCAGAATGATTTATTTTTTCTGGGCAAGGTCATTAGTCTTGTGTCAGGGGCTCCCCGACGGGGAATCGAACCCCGGTTTCCCGGGTGACAGGCGGGTATACTAACCACTATACTATCGAGGAGCCCAGTTTCGAAGTCAACCGTCGTCGAAATTGAATTGATTCTGGGGAGAGATAGTCGCACACGAGAGCTTGTAAAAACTTGAAAAAGAAAGTAGACGTGAAATGGTAAAGAGCGGTGATTGTAAAAAGAAGTCGTGCATAGCCAAATGTAAAGATTTGTTTTTTTTTTTGTTTGTGCCCGGAACAGTATTCAAAAAGTAGTTTATAACGTGAAATCGAGAGATCATACGATACGGGAGTGTTTTAAATGTGCCCTTTCGGACACCTATGTGTAATTAACTTTATATCAAGAATTATCAATGGAACGGCTGTGTTAGCCGAAATAAATGTTATACATATTTACTGGAGTGGTGTCTGTTGTGTTGCGAGTTTGAATGTTTCGAGGAACGATGACGGAGTTCCCGGTTGAAGAAGAATTACCGGCCACTAACCGGGGTTGTGCATGACCGTATCTGGTGGATACCGTGTCTGGTGAACACCGTTGTCTGTGTCCGACAACGGAAAGACGACAAAAAGGAAGAAGAAGACAAAAACTAAGAGGACATGTAAGGGCCTAATGTCACACCTAATAACATATAACACCCTACCAGTCACCACCTTAATCCAAATTTGCACATTTAATAAGAAAACATAAAAGCAACAATAACACTTAAAGGGCTAATTTATGCACCACAACTTGACAGTACAATTTCATGCAACACTGGGACATATACCTGTAACACATTTCTACAACACACCTTTCTAAACCGTACAACACTGCACGAGCATATTTTCGTTGCACTGATACTGCTGACTGGATAGGCCGCTTAAGCACATTTAAGCTACTCTGGCGTATAAATATCCAAGAACACAATATATTACACTACTCGGTGGAATATTGCATTACACTGGCATTCTGTAATATGATACCTTAACGAAACATTGATGGTACTCCTAAACACGGAAACACCCACCATGTCACAGGAGCTAAACATTTCACACGAATCAATTCGTAAGATTTTGGTCGATATTTTGAAGATGAGACGTCGCTGGCTTGTTAAAAAATAGCTGAATTTTTTGTAAAAAGAGCGTCAAAAGGCGGTTCCTGATGACATGCTTTTCCGACTCGCCAGTGACTCTACATTCATGTAACGCATCATACCTGGTGACGAGACTTGGGTGTACGAATATGACGTGCAAACAAGTCAACAATCATCCGACGATGCCACCAAAACGACCCGAAACCAAAAAACCACGACAAAGTCGATTAAACATTAAAGTCATGCTTACTGTCTTCTTTGATTATCGTGATATGGTGCACTATGAATTCCTCCAGGAAAGTCAAACAGTGAATAAGGAATACTACTTAGACGTTATGAAGCATTTGTGAGAGAATGTTCGTCAAAGTAGTGTTACACGCAACGCCTACCCCCCCCCCCCCCCCCCCCCAACACTCGCCCTTTTGGGGGCCATCCCCCACCATTGACAAGATTCACCTTTTTGTGAAGCCCCATATGTTAATTAATCCAAATCAACATATCCAATCGAATGAGTACCTGTAAAAATGCATTAGATACAAAATGCATATACGGGCGAATCATGGAATCCAGATACCACATCTGCGAAAAATCCATGACGGCACAAAAAAAATAATGTGCTACTCAAAACAAATAACAATTCCATGGTAACGAAGCAATAAGGTATACAAAATATCTTTGCCATCGTTGACCATAAATGAACACTTGCATAAATACAAGTTTCTAAGAATTGTATACACGCATCCACACAATCAGGTCTCACAGATCATAAACATTTTCAATGTTTACGATTTTCGGGAAATGTACTGCGAAGCATACCTCATGTGTATCAAAAAAGATCTATTGTGTGGGCTCCGCGATAGTATAGTGGTTAGTATACCCGCCTGTCACCCGGGAGACCGGGGTTCGATTCCCCGTCGGGGAGCCTCTGGCGCAAGACTAATGACCTTGCCCGGAAAAAATAAATCATTATGGAAAATTTAACAAACCTTAGAACTTGCTAAATAAGGCCAAGACCGGTCCCCGGTTGTAGTGCCGATGATGATGATGTGTGTAAACAATAAGATATAAGAGATAAGGGTGTGTGTGTGTATGAACGTTGTCCGGTTTTGGAGATTCTATCAGGGAGTCTGATACCAATCGTTGTCCTGGAGGGACACAGTGACAAAGCCCGTCGCGCTTACAATTTAGTTTTAAGAGAGTCTGCGCAACCGTCAGTACAATCGGTCAATAGAAAAGAAAAGTAATTATTACCCGTCATCGAAGACGGAAGTCGCGGCAAGTAACCTTTTGACGATGGTTAAGAAAAGGAACATCGGTTTTTTGCGCTTACCGTACGACTTCGTCGAGTTCGTTTCACGGAGAAATTCTATCTCCTCGGTAGATATTCTATATACAACCAGAGTATCCGCAAAGGTGAAATAATAATTCGAATCTTCTGGATACGTGTGCAAAATCGAATTCAGTGTCAGTGTTGTGTTTCCCGTTTTAGCCAAACATAGAGAAGACTGTTTTGGACAAACTTAACTTTGTGAATTGAATTCAAATCAAAGCCCAAAAACCACATTTGTAAGAATAAATTGATTGTGTTCGCTGTGACGATCATTCGGTGTACCCAATTTAAAAGGTGAAAAAACAGATTTCATTAAGTAAATAAAGTAACTTTAAATTAAGAACAGACACGTGTAGTGACCCAAAATCACTACTCCCATCCAAATCCCCAATATTGCCAATACTCCTATCCAAATCCCCAATATTTCCTATAATCCAAATCCAAATTCCATATTGAATCATATGAGCGATAAACTAAACCAAAAGTTAATTTGTCGCACATTGATTCAATTTCACATTAACTTACACACCAATCCAATTGAATCATATGCACGATAAATTTATACCAAAGTCCATTTGTCGTGCATTGATCCAATTCTCAATAATCCTGTCATCATGAAATGCTTAACTCAAAATGCATTTCATGATTTCCCTTCCAAGAATTTATTCAAATAAATTCCTAGTCACTTCCCAGAACCCTATTCCAACTGAAGCACACAAAACCTTGTGTGTGCTTCTTGGAATTTTTAACAATAAAAATTTGGACAAATCCCAACGACTAAAGAATAAAAGGGCGGTACATTTCAATTTCATGATCAGTTAAGTTCTAGAAGGCCGAAACTATGGTCTAATGTTCAGTCACGCCAAAATGCGAAATTCAATGTATCAAACGAAAAGAAACTTAATCGATAAAGGTAAAATAAAAAGACAGTCTAACTTCAAGCTAAAGCCGAATCTTTTCATCCTATCGGTGGGAAGCTCGCGCTCCCCGTGCGAGTATGTATCTAGTCGAAACATCTACAAAGTAAAGAGATCTTGACACTTTATTGCGGACCCTAGTACGGGAACCCCCAATGATAGAGTAAGCGGCACCCGGTGACCAGGGGAAAATAATGTACTCACACCCGGAGTGCCCATTGGTGCCATAACAGGAGACTCTGCCTTCCCTTCCAAGGAGCTTACGAAGACCGAGCCCCACGTCCGGAAGCCCCCACGCCCGGCCGGAGGAAGTTTCGTGGGCACACCCTTCACGCCGTCCACTCCAACCGATAAACGGCCCCCCAGTATATCTTTGGCAGATTTGTGTGTTGAGTCGAATGTTTGCTGATGCAGTGTTCCGCCGAACACTGTTAACCGTAGAGGAAAATACACAAGCGGAGCGCCACAGCACAAAATGAAACACGAACTATATTTAGTGCACACTTTTGTTTATTAACATTTGTTTTGTTTTTAAATTCCGAGCTTACATCGCTCTTACTGACGAACTTCGGACACATGTTAACCCGTCTTTTTCTTAATTTGAATTTAAAGTCGCGGTTACTTATCTAGCGGTTCTCGCTTTTCGACCTCCTCAGTGGGGCTCGCTGTCCTCCTACTCGTTTTAGCTTCTCGTCCCGGTGACGATCAAATTTAGACTGCCTATCTCAACCCCCAACAATATCCTGCTGCAGATCGTACCCATGTCTCCCAGAAGAAATCTTTCATTTCATCCGCTAACAGAATTTTCCACAGTATCTGTTAGCGGCATGTTATTAATGCCCATGGGTAATTTAGGTGCCTGAAAAGGAGAAAGTCCATCGACACATACAGCCTTATATCATTATCACCATCCGTAGTGGTGATCGAAGTTCGGATCGACGGTTGTCGATTGTGTGCCGCTTCTATTTGCATAGCACACCTGGCGCGCGGCCGAAAGATATACTGCAATTTGCATGGATGTATGGTTCATGGGTTTTGTTTGACTTTTGTCAATACACCCGAAATCCATTAGATCTTTCTAATGGGTGTGAAATACAAACAGACACCGTGGGATAGGAGTAGTTCCCTTGTAGGTTTTAAACCTCATACATTTTGAATTATCTTGTTGAGATAATTACGGTTGCCGTTTCTTTTGTTGGGTGATAGATTTGGTGGTCTTTGTGGTAGACCACCCGCACGTGCGTCCGTTATTCGGAGAATTTGCTGGTGATAGCGAATCCTTGTAACATCGTGTAGATGTTCAGGATTTTCGATTGTGCAGTATTGGAGTGCGGCGCATTTCAATCTTTATGGATAAGATTAATGAATGCTTTTACCTTTGTTTCAGGTATGTTACACTCGGCTTGTTGCTTGATATTGAAAGCTTTGGGACGTTCAGTTCCTTGCTTCTTTTTATATCGGTTCGCATTTTGCAGCCTCCTATGACCTTTGTTACAGGTATTGTAATGACTATTGGCCGCGTGTCTGTGGGCACGTGCGCTGCGTTATCAGGTAAGTAAGTTCTTTGAAGGTAGGAACCTTACCTGCGCGGAATTGTGCGTTCGTAGAACGCTACAGATCACCCCAAAGGAGATGACCCAACAACACACACAAGGAGGTAAGCTAATTCTTAATTCAAAATATAGCACCTCAACACACGTGTGCTTTATTTAACCGTTTGGGTGCTAATCTCTCTGTGTGTGTTTGTGTTTTCTATCTCTCTCTGTGTGTGTGTATATATAGTGCAGTGCATATATAGTGCATTGCAAAAAATGTTTATAACAGTAGGCCGGCTTTATGGAGAGACAAATCTTTGATTTGGCACCACCATAATGCACCATCTCACAAAGCTGCCATTGTGAGCGAGTTTTTGACAAAAACTCAACTAACATAATGGAACAAGCGCCGCATTCACCAGATATACCCCCTGTTGTTACGTGTGTCCGCCACCCCATCAATTAATCATTTTGTAATTTTAATATAATTTGTTTTAAGGTGGTATGATGGTAAGGTAGTGGGGGAGTTGCACGATCCACAAGTGAGTTTTCAAACACGCCCCGATTCGGGTGTGGATCGTGCAGTTCTTCGAGTTCGAATTCGGTTTTCGAAGTGGACGTGAATGGGGAGCGAAAGAGAGAACGGGTTAATGTTTTTTGACGTACGGTTTTAAAAATTCCGTTTTCGAAAAGAGGAAAAAAGGCAGTAAAAAATTCGGTTTTGGCTTTGTCCCGCAGATTTTTCAAAAAAAAAAAAAAAACCACACTAAATGTTAAAATTTGTTAAAATTAAAATTGTTCGAAAAAGTTGAAATAAATCTGATTGATTGATTGAAATTGGTGTCTATTATCTGAAAAGACGACGAGTGTGTATAAATTTTAATTAGCTACGCATGCCGTTCTCCTTTGGAGCCATTTAACGGCGCAAGCAAATCGTTAAACCTTTTCAATGCGACACGGAAGGACAACAAAGGGTTGCCTGGGAATGGCAATCTCACAAGGCGGCACGCAGCGAATTGAATGCTGATCACGAACCTGGAGAGCTGTTTCAAGGGACTAATCTGGCCGAGAGCAGGAACACAGTACATTCCTGACCATCGATTTCCCGGATCAAAGGTAAAATTAAACACTAATTGATTTTCTGTGGCAAGACCAACAAAAATACTGTCACACTGTGAATTTTTCGTGTTTCCTAAACTCAAATTGCCACTTTATGAGGAACACGTTTGGAGTCGATTGATGTCATAAAAGAAAACTCGAAGAAGAAGCTACAATCCACCCCGGCCGTGAACAATGAGATGTCTGTGGATGATTGAATTAATCATTGGCATAGGTGTTTCGCCTCGGAAGGGACTTTCTTTGAAGGCTATAAAATAAGTCTTGGTGATTAATTCAAATTTGTTTTTTTATTTTTTTATTGAGAAAATCCGAGTAGAAATTTGACAGAATGTATGGTGGGACGTTGTCGTTTGATTGGGGAAAGGGGGTCATAATATTGGCTATGGGAAGATGGCGACCCTGTAATAAAAGTCGCTCCGTGCTTCTCATAATTGGGGAAGAGGAGCGACCTGGTTTTCGAATTTATTAAAACACTTTTTTATAAAATATGTTCACTTTATTTTTTTTCTTTACTGGAACGTTTCCGTCCAACATTTCCTTGCTGCGCACGTCACCCTATCTCGATTCGTCTGTCTTTCGTTACCCAACACCAGATCTAGACTGCCTCAATTGCCACCCGCCATTCAATTTGTTTTGTTTATCATTTGGAATTAGGATCTCAAAAAGGAAAAGAAAGGAACAAAGGTCATAAAATGCACTTCGGCAGGAAACAATAGATAAAGGATCTTGCGGATGCGCATTTATGATCCTAGATGCTGGTGCGCGATAAAATGAACATGTGGTTCGTTTTATGGCGCAATTTGTTTGTATTTGAATTTGAAAGGTGTGAATGGATATTCACTTTTGTGGGACCACATTTGTGCAAAGAAATTCTTAGAGGACCATAAAATTGCAGACGCACATTTTATGATTCTCAATAATATTTTTGTTCGAAAATGGGGCATCTGGTCCGCACATTTAGTTTAGGGATTTTGGAAAACTATAATTGAACATACACGGTTTTTTTTTTTTTTTGTTTCGGTATGAAGGTGGAAATCTTCAAAACATACCGCTAGACCGATCCAAGGGCATGCCGAGTTTTTACCGACTTAAACCACATCCCTCCAGGCTCATATTCCCGTTGATCCCCGCGGAACTTTCTTTTAGATATACCATCGCGGGGCGGGACGGAGTTTACCTGTTACTCCGCTCGTCACGTCGCAACTGCTGCATCATTTCACCGAGAATACTATTTGTTACGGACCATGCCTGTTTTGAACTCAGCATGTATTCTATTACTCCTCCCGGAGTAACTGTCCGTCTCATATGCTGTAGCGTTCTACGAACGCACAATTCCGCGCAGGTAAGGTTCCTAACTTCAAAGAACTTACTTACCTGATAACGCAGCGTACGTGCCCACAGACGCGTTTCCCCAAAGTCCCACCATAGGGCCTGCAACTCGCAGCCAACGTTGAGACCGACACCAAAAAGCAAGGAACTGAACGTCCCCAAAGCTTTTTAGGTCAAGCTCAACAATTATAACTCTTCATGCCTGAAACAAAGGTATAAACATCCATGCGTTCTATTCCTAGAAAAAAACAATTCCCAAAATGCCATACATGCTGCCTGCGCCCAGGAACATCTCATCGAACCGGCAATTCCGAAATTCAATACAAAAGAATTGCTATCATCAAAGAATGAGCCGATCAACGGATGCACGTGCGGGTAATCTAACGCAAGGACCACCCAAATCCGTTGAACAACAGAAGGCAGCCACGACCTATCGCAATCGAATATATCTCAACGAGATATCCGATAATTTATGAGGAGTTAAGCCAACAAAGGCAATACTCCGGTCCCACGGCCACGCTAGAATTTCGCACCGTTATAAAGATCTAATGGATTTCGATTCCGGGTACCAAGTTCAAATAAGACCCACGGACTGCACGTCAAAACAATCGCCGAATATCTCTGGTCTGGGCGCCAGATGTTCTGTGCAAACAGAAGGCCGTGGAAATGAAATTCTATCACCAATGATAATGATGTATGCAAGGAATGACTTTCTCCTTTCAGGAAAATAGGAAATTACCCCTGGGATGAAATAACATGCTGCTAACAGAGATTTCCAGAATTCTGTTAGCAGATCGAATAGGAAAATTTTTCCTTACAGATACGGATACCGGTTTGGAATCTGGATATCTGGGTGTGCAGACAGGCAGTCTAATTTCGATCGTCCACGAGACGACTGGCTATATCGAACAGCCATATCGCGCAGACAGTTAGAGAACCCCGAGGAAGACGTGAGTCCGCGCCGCGCCGGTGAATTAATATGTGTCGATGTGATTTTCATGTTTGATTGTGCTACAGAAGCCGTAAAATCAAGGTTCCAATATATCCGTTTAATTTATCTATCATATTCCTTAAATAAAAAAAGATATTGTAACAATTTGTGAAGAGAAATAACATAAAATAAAAGGAGCGCTGCAAAGGAAAGGAAAGACATGGTGTTTAATTGTCGCTGTCTCTGCTCCTTGTGTCGTATCGTGTTTATTGGCTGAAGGTTTACAGACTACGAATCCCCCAAAATGCCTCTCCAAAATCGTTTGTACCGGTCTCGAATCTCACGCACTCTGTGAGTACGTCTTCCCCATTTTCTACTATGCCTTCGCAATACAAGCAGTATGGCTGATTCACATGTTTATACTTGTGCAAGTATTCACGAAAGCATCCATGTCCGGATATTAGCTGAGTCAGGTGGTAATCCAACTCGCCATGTTTTCTTTGCACCCATGTTTCTATATCAAGTATCATGGTGTGGGTCCATCTTCGTTTGGTGGAAGAATCCCAACTTCGTTGCCGTTCTCTTAGGCTTGAGAACTCTAATTGTGACCGCATTCTCCGACGATTCTTTTGGGAGACCTCATGCAATGCAGCGTTTTCTGTAGCTGAATGTCAAGTGGTGTCCTTCCACCCAAAACATTTATGGCATCTTCGGATACCGTTCGGAATGCACAGCATACTTTTAGTGATGCCAGCCTATGTGCTGAGTTCACCCCCCTCATGTATGACTTATACTTTGCGCCTTCTGCCCATATGTGAGCTGCATACATTATAATGGAGGTGTTGACACTGGTTATGAGCTTCCTTATGTGGGGCCGGGGTCCTCCAACATTGGGTAGCAGTCCCGCCAAAACTTTGCATACTCTAGCCGTTTTTTCACTCGTTTTCCTCAGGTGTTCATCTGTTGTCGAGTATAACACCAAGATATTTAATATAGGAACTGGATCTGATTATTCGTCCTTCTATTTCCAAATCAAGGTGTTCAACTTTCTTGCGGCTGCTTATAAAACTACCTCCGTCTTATGTCCAGCTAGTACCATATCTAGCCAGCATTTAATGCTCTGGATTGCTTAGGAGCAAATATTCTCCAGGTCATCTGCGTACTCAATGATTCTAACCCCTTCGGTACATTGACGCTGACCACATCATCATACATGATATTCCATAACAGCGGACATAATACAGATCCCTGCGATACACCCTCTGTTATTTTATATTCCTGTGGTCCCTCATCTGTGTCTTATAGCAGTCTTCTATCCGAAAGATATTCTGCTAGTATACGCACCAAGTAGGGTGAGACTTGTAGATCGCCCAACACTTCTAGAATCCGATTCCAGTTCACCGAGTTAAATGCATTTTTAACATCTAGTGTCACCACCGCGCAATATTTTATGTACCACCTAGCCATTGTGCTCCAGCTATCGCAATGCGAACGATGTCGCGCACCACAGATAGTGCATTTGTGGGGGTGAGGAAGTAGATGTGCCAGAGCACGAGCACTGTTTCACTTTCTTTTCCAACGTAGTCACGACGAAGGCAAATGTTCACAAGGGGGATCCAAGGGGGAATGAAAACACTTGTTTGGTTTGTCAATGTTCTATACGTTCCTTTTTGGTTTTTTATTCGTTAATTTCTCATATACTCCCATTCACATTCTTCAACTTACATATAGATATGTCTAAGTTAAGATCTAACACCCGCAGTAATACCTTCCAATAATCAGATAACGAAATAAAATATTAAGTCCGCTGTAGTTCTATTTCCAAAACAGTTTCAGCTTGCGTTTTTAATTATGAACCGAGGTTATTCTATTAGGGGGCTCAAACGGGCGGATTGGTTCGGACTTGACTCCGGATAACTTAAAATCACACCTGCTAGTTTGTTAAAGTTCTACTTGGTTTGGATGACTGCTTCGATTTCGATACCAAGTTTCACATTCCGCGTGTAGCTCGCGGGTTCGGTGGGCTTTGGCGGTATAGTCCACCTTAAGAGGAAGGTAAATATTTCCAAGCGTGCGACACTAAGCCGTGTTAATAGTTGTCTTCGCCACAGTCGCACCTAAATCAACGCTTGTGTTTTCCGAGTTTGTCCCGAAGTTCGGTTCACGACTGTAAGTATTCTCGACTTGAAGGAAAAACACGCGCGTCAATCCTCGCCCGCTTGATGGTGCGCGGCTAGCGATTATGTACCGACTTTACTCGAACGCCCGGCGTGGCGTATGCGCGCTCCAATGGTTGGCGAGAGACCTCTTCGTGTGGCTGGTAAAACTCGACCTTTTTGACGGGACCGCCGGCGGTGGTGATTGTGAAACGGGTGTGCGTGTGTGCACGCGGTGGTGGTTGGATATCGACTGACTAGGAAGGGGCGAGAATCCATTCACCGTGTCGTGGTGGAGTCAGCTAAATAAACTCACTGCCACTTACTAGGAACATGAAAAGGGTTGCTATGCGTACATAGGGAATTTAGTTCCAGCGAATTACTGCCGTACAAGCTGGATTGGATTCCTCTGTCGCTATGTATACGGGGAAATTGGTTTTAGAAACACGACCAAGTATGGCCATGAGTTGTCGGTTAGACAAAGGAATATGGGTCTTGGTCGTTGCGATGGTTGTTTCGTGGAACTGCAACGCATCGTGTTGGTGACTTATCAGTAAGGAGAATTGGTATTGGATAGGGTGGGAGCCGAAATGATTTTCGGGGAAACTAAATGTTGCTTTTGGGCTCCTCGATAGTATAGTGGTTAGTATACCCGCCTGTCCTTCGGTAGACCGGGGTTCGATTCACCGTCGAGGAGCCTCTGGCGCAAGACTAATGACCTTGCCCAGAAAAAATAAATCATTATGGAAAATTTAACAAGCCTCAGGACTTGCTAAATAAGGCCAAGACCGGTTCTAGGTTGTAGTGCCGATGATGATGATGAAATGTTGCTTGGTTACAAGCGAGGAGATGGTTTAAGCAGGAAGTGAGCCGGAATGACTTTCGGGGGAAATTAATGCTGCTTGGTTGCAAGCGAGAAATATAGTTGAAGTGAGAAATTAACCGAAGTGGTTTTTGGGAAAAATGTATACGGTTTGATGTAATTAAGGGAGATGATTAATATTCCGTTGTAAGTTTGAAAATGCATTTTATTATAGGTTGGGAAATGGGTTCTGGGCATATTGGGAAGTGTATTCTTTGCATGTTGCGAATGTGTGCTATTGCGTTTTTGGTTTATGGTGACGCGCTGTTAGCGGTCGAAGTTAGGTAGGAATGTGGGTTGGTTCTTCGTGTGATATAGACACCCCCACACCTTACCGGTTGATCTACCTTTCCGGAATCCATACTGCGATTCAGAGAGTCCCAATGTCCCCCCAGTGAATTGTTCCAGGCGAGTGGCAATTACTCGCTCAAGTAGTTTTCCTGTTGTGTCCAGCATGCACAACGGGCGATAAGACGACGGCGCTTCTGGATTCTTGACTCCTTTTTGTATAAGCACAAGCCGCTGTTTTTTCCATTGTTTAGGAAATTGTCCTGTTTGAAAGCAGGTAGTGAAGAGACCTGTCCATTTTTATTGAGAAAATTGGACATCGCGTTTTTAAATGCTCGGCATTTGGAACTCCCTGTTGAGTGGTGGTTACCGCCTTCGTATCCTGATTCGCAGAACATGCATTTGGGTTGTGCTTTCCAGCCCTGTGGGATTTGTAAGTTGTGGTGCCGATCATGGGCACAGATTCACTTAATCCCCAACGTATAATTTCGACGATGTCCAAAAGCAAATGAAAACGCACTGAATCATTTATAATGTTTCTTTAATTGATCTTTTGATTTTTATATTTTTACAGCAATGAGTTGATACGGAGATAAAAGTTTCATTTATTCTATTAATAACACAAAGTTACTTTCCACATTCAAGAGTTCGTTTAAACAGATAATTTTAACATTTAAGATTTTGTTCCTATACGGTACAATGTTGTAGGATAAGCGGAAAAACTTGCCACCAACAGTCAATAGGCAGGGCGAAACGCTGAGGTTTACCTAAACCTTTACTTTTACACACAAACTATTCGCTTAATTATAACACATTTACAAACACACTTGATTAGTTACGTAAGTGGAATTTGACCAAAATTAACAAGATATTTAAACAACAAACTATTGGATTGTAAATAGCACTCGTCGCGGAAAATGAAATGAACTGAGCAAGGTGATTCCTAAAAAGTAGTTGCGCCTACTTCAAGTGATATAATCGGACTCTTCGTGACGTCGACATTAGACTCCCTGTAAACTGCGCTATGCTGACCCAAACTCAATGAGTGAGGTGGGTTTCCACTCATGTCATCGTAGGGGAAAACAATCTTTCCTTCCCCCCAACGACCAATGAGAAACCGATTCGCATCCCATTGGAAGGCTCCCATAGACATCGTCCCGATAGGTTGAATGTCTTTACCTAGGAAAGAAAGACAAACGAGTCAGGCGTTGGGTGAGCAAACATGCAGCTGGTCATATATGATGACCGATGTACGGAGGCTGGCTGCCCTGCCATCATAAGCGATCCGGGATCGGTTTTTCTGTTGATGTTATGTCAACAGAACTTCGCTTATGATGGCAAAGGCTAGAATGCATGGGTGCATGTTTGTTTTAGGAAAAACGTATCGTGGGACACGATCATTGGTATGATTGTTTGAATAACAATCATGATCGTGTCCGACCCAATGGGTGCTTATCGCTTATACCAGCGGTAAGGGCTAGCGTGGAGATAGTTTAGTTTAGGAAAACGATACGTGGGACATGCTCATCGGTATGATTGTTTGAGTAACAACCATGGTCGCGTCCAATTCGATGATCGGTTGTCGCTTGGGCGATCGATCGTCGAAAATCTGGCTTGCAGATATGCAAGCAAGCAAGTTGCTGGGCGTGTCTTTTTTTGGACCAACGAATTGTTGGAACAAGAGCACACAGAAGGATTGGCGTGTGTTTGATGGGCATGTGGCCGCCCATAGTAACCGATCGGTTCATGAAAGATGGACCGAGATGTTTTAGTTGATGCGATTTGTTTGATGCCATGGCAAGATGGTAATCTTGCCGTGGGCTTATGTTTCAGGTTAAACTGATCAAAGGAGTCCTTTGAACAGCTCATATTCAGGTAAGTAGCTTAATGATCGGTAATGGTATTTGCAGGTTGGGAAAGGGGAGTTGGGTTAGGACAATGGGTGGTTCTTCGGGCGCCTTAAAGAACCCCCACAGCCCCTTGCTCTGTTGCCTTTTCACCGCATTTCAAACAGTTTTCCGAACGATTTTCTTCGGATTTGCAGGATTTCGCCATATGACCGTATTGCCAACATCTGAAACATCGTGTGGGTGGGATGTGGTAATTTTTTATAACTTGCTTTCATCAGCGTATAGGGACAAGCTGGAATTCTTAATGACCATATCGATTTCGTTAGTGGTCAGCATAAATAGGAGAATACACAGGTGACCCCAGAGGCGACAAGAAGGGGTTGGATATCATGGACCTAAACCGAACGGAATAAAGTCTATCCTTTAGCTAGGAAGAAATCCATATTACGTAAGGCTGTTGCACAAGTTATATTTTCTTCAAAATGATTGCCAGACTTGGACAATTTGCCATTTTGTTCAACTTGTAATGATAATACGTCGGCTCCATAGATAATTGACTTTTTTTTTAGCTCCGAACTTTTTGT
Organism: Microdon myrmicae; assembly: GCA_963931805.1. Taxonomy (NCBI): domain Eukaryota; kingdom Metazoa; phylum Arthropoda; class Insecta; order Diptera; family Syrphidae; genus Microdon; species Microdon myrmicae. Next base: position 19,140,978 of record OZ007498.1, on the reverse strand, counting down.
CAGTGGTGTCAACCTTCCTCCAACCTAATGCTGGTGTTTCCCAAGGCTCCGTAGTTTCACTCACTCCATCTCTTATTTAACCACATATTGTCCATTACTCTCAACACAGTTAAATTTGTTTACCAATAACAGCACGTTTATTGTTTTGTAGTCATTCCGCCCTCATTATTGAACAATAGGAAAAGCTCAATTGGTTGAATTTCGACTTGAAGAAGATATACCAATAGAGATTATCGAACCACTTACGCTTCAATGCATCCAACATTCTGTGCTACCTCCTGCCATGTAAGAAATAGACCTATTTTCAAACACATAAACCTTTCAATTCTTGTCACTCAAACTAATTCATCCCTATTTAGAACGACAATTGTAATAAAAAGAGCCGAATTCTTTTTTTCCACTCTAATGAAAATAGAAACAAATTGGTCGGAAACTTTGTACCAATCCAAATCGGGTTTAGCTGGCGCCTTGTGTATTTATTGATATTGTAATGGGGTAGTGGCGACTTGAACAGACCCGACACACACAAAAATCTTAGCAATCCTACATCAGTAAGTAGTAATCGATAATAATACGTCATCTCCTACACACGGTAGAGGCCTGATGTGTTAGAGCATTCTATTTTATACTATTTAAAACCTTCTAGGCTTTTTCGGTAAACATGTGCAAATTTTGTTTACGACGCACTACCCAAGTTTATTCCATAGTCTCCTTGGCTTGAAGTCAAAATACGCATTGATTTCTTCATATTTCCTTATTACCCCCACCATACCTATATTAGAAATATAGGCGAATTAAATTAAGCGAATGGGCATGAACTTATTAAAAAACTTTATGATAAAGTGCATTGTGTGTAGTAGTAGATAAATAAAAAGAAATTATCTGAGATTTCCACTGGGGTGGATGTCAGAAAAGCGTCAACCAGTCGTTAAGTTTCTCGGTATGGACATTGTGTTCTCTTAATGCCCAACAGTTTGTCCTGAACAGTATTCAATAAAGGTATTTCTTTTACGTTATGGCATGTAGAGCGGGCGAGGAAAAGAAAAGAAAATACCTTTGAACCTGCTCAGTCTAAAATAAGCAAAATGGAGAGTCAATTATAATCCACAGACCTAAAAGATCATATACTGAAAATAGTTGGATTATTAAAATATTGTTATCCGAAAAAAGCGTGGGTGGCAAATATTTGTGAAGGTCGAAGTGTGTCAGCTATTGGAAACGATTGTATTAAATAATTTTAAAAACGAAACAGACTCGGGATATACGCCCACCCTCAGCGGGGTTGCCGAAATATCTCCCATTGAATCGTTCCAATTGAGTCAATAGTCTCAGTTGCTAGTCTCATCGTTTGTTAACTTTATTGATATGTAATTTTAAATATTGTAATAAATAATAATATAAGCTGAAATAAAAAGAAATCCATTTTTTTTCTGATAGATGGGTTTAGTAATCTGTATCTCGCATTATATAAGTGTGATTGGGTTACGCTAGATGGCGTTAGAAAGATAACATTTCATACTAAAAAAAATTTCAGACAATTTTGTGATTGTTTGACTCAGTTTTGTTGTTCCTCAAATATGGACACCAGCAAAGGGAAAATCTCCAAATTTGGACACCAGCAAAGAGAAAATACGCAATATTTTACAGTATTTCTTCGATAAAGGCGAAAACGCAAGCCATGCGACTTAAAAAATGGGAATAGTTTTTATGGTCCTGTGGAAGTTATATTTTTAAGTTAAATGCTTTTGCTTACCTCCTTTAGGGTGGTTGGGTCGTCCCCTGTGGATGATTCTGTGGGGGCCGTTTACCGCTGGAGTGGACGGCGTGAGAAGTGTGCCCTCGACACTCTGTTGTCGTGAGCTTCTTGACAGCGAGGGTGGTCCTTCGCAGCTTCCTCTGCTGGGGTCTTTCTGGCTTCCTTCTGGCAACTGGCGCCCAACGTGAGGCCTTCCGGATAGGTCGCTCTGTTAGTGGTTGTTCCTCGGGGTCAAGGGTGTGCCGTCGCAGTTTCCTCTGGTCCACCGATTTAAAACAAAATTATTTCCTTTGGTGAAGGGGGTGGTGTGCCCTCGCAGTCTCCTTTGGTCTACTGATTTAAAACAAGACTATTGCCTTTGTGGCGCCCATCGTGAAACCCTTCGGATAGGTCGCTCTGTTTAGTGTGAGTTCCTCGGCGTCAAGGGTGTGCCCTCGCAGTCTCCTTTGGTCTACTGATCTAAAACAAGAATATTGCCTTTGTGGCGCCCATCGTGAGACCCTTCGGATAGGTCGCTCTGTTTAGTGTGAGTTCCTCGGCGGCAAGGATGTGCCCTCGCAGTTTTCCTTTGGTCTACTGGTCTAAAACAAGACTATTGCCTTTGTGGCGCCCATCGTGAGACCCTTCGGATAGGTCGCTCTGTTTAGCGTGAGTTCCTCGGCGGCAAGGATGTGCCCTCGCAGTTTGCCCTTGGTCCACTGATTTAAAACAAGACTACTTAGTCTTTTAAAATTCAAATACGTTACATTAAAAGCTGGTTGATTATTCGCCGTGGCTTCGTCCTCCTGGATTCGACTGATCACGAATCCAAAAAAAAAAAAAAAAAAAAAAAATGGATGGCGAGAGGCCGACTTTAGGGAGACAAAAACAAATGTGTCCTTCATCTTGTCTCTGGCTTATGGTCATCTTGCGATAGCCAGAATCACTCACATCCGTGAAGATGTTGGGCTCGGTCTCAAGATATCTCAAAAGAAAGGGAAAGGGCGTATCTAAGGATAGTGTGGACAGGGTTAGTCCAATTGTTCTCTAACTACTTGGATGGGGGGATGGTGGGAAAGAAATCGTACAAGACCGGTAGGTCTTGACTGCTGTAGTAAAGGCAGATCACGTCTTTGGCGTCTGATAATCTGCGCTTTGTTCGGTGTGTATGTGTGTGTGTTTGTGCTGTCTTGTACTGTGCGTGCGTGTTTGTAGTGTGTCAGCAGTAGACCCTATGGGATGGGTCCAGGAATCCTCTATTATAAAGGAGAATGTTGTTGGGAAGGGTGCTTTCTTCAGTTTTGTACTGAAGAAGAAATTGTGGTGGTCTGATCCGAAGAGATTGAGAGAGAGAAGGGTCAAGAACGCAAGATTTCCGTACAAGTGGGTTCTCGCTGTTCTGAATGCTTTCGAGGTACTTATATGCTAATTGTAGCAAGTACTCGTCGATCGGGATAATGGAGGCACCTTCGTATAGGGGAGAGGTCGGGTAATGGCGCCCGTCAGGCCTTCTAAAGTGGTTGATGCATCTTCTGAGGAGTTTTCTTTCGAAAACTCGAAGTCTTTCCATTTGGGCCGAAGATATGCAGGACCATATGGGAAAGGCGTATGATATTACAGATCGGATTAGCCGCTTATAGCAGAGAAGCTTAACTTTGGTGTCAACTTTGTTGCTCCACTTCAAGATGTTGCGCAGTTGCTTAGACCGACCGAGGCCTGTGGGGGGTTTCTCTATTCTACATGAGAAACAACCCACAATTCCAACCAACATTTCCACCTAATTTCGACCGCTTTCAGCGCGTCATACTTACCAGTTTCCTTTATATGTATTCCCCTGTAAAACATTTCAAACGGACGTATAGCTAAACTCATCATCCTTTGCAGATAATGCATAATTGAGTTTAGCTACATAAATGTCATACGGCAACTCCATTCTTGCTAACCATGAGTTTCCCATCGGAAATCTCATAATGTCGGTTAGCAACAACAAGTCTAAAAGAACGACGCTGTTGCATCATAGTAAAATAGCTGGGGTAATTTCAGCGTCTTAGAGTCTGGTTCTCACGCGAATTATTTCCCAAACATCAGCGGCGTCCTATCGACTTTCGCTGATCACCCATTCGCTTGGGATCAATGATCTCTCTTTGCAGGGGAGTAACATCCGCTAGGGTTCCCTCTCATTCGTATTTCTTTCCACGGTTCAATGCGCTTTAACTACACCATAGCCGTACCACTGGGTCAGTAGGTCGTGTCAGTAGCTGCCACTGATACCAACACACACAACCAAAGCTACCCCGAGATCACAGCATATCATGTTTTCTGTTCTCTCATTCTTCGTGTTCGTCAATTACCCTATTAACAAAAGTTACTCATACTTTGACGGGCGTGATGTTGAGAGAGCAGAGGCGTGGTCTCTTTTGGTTGTCCTGTGTGTAGAAAGAAATATGAATTTCAACCCTAATTCACACCAGTCGCTATTTGTATCTGAACCTGGTTGTATCTGCGGATGAGATAGTTCGTTTAGTCCACGAAAAAAAAAAAGCCCAAGGAGTCGTTCAATAGAGTTGGTGTACAGGTAAAGTTCTTTAGTTCCCGAAGCCTGTTTTGACGGTTCACCTATATTCGCGATTTGCGTACGACCGACCAGCTGAACAGTCTGGCGTTCCCGTCGCGTACTGCATTCCCTGCTTGACAGAAGTGAAATAGTAAATCATAGATATTCTGATTAATCCAGTGAGGCTGTGACTCAGGTTGGCAAATACAATTAAGACCCAATTTTTAGCTGTGTAATTAAGTTCAATCGATATTGTGCCATTCAGCACAATTTGCTCGTGTTTTCACCAATAAATGCGGATAGAAATAAATTTAAATAAATAAAAACGTGTTTTTTTCATTTGCTTCGGAGTAACAAGTGTCGGGGGTTTTGAAGTGAATCCTGTGCCATACGTTGGCATCATACTTCAACCCCCACAGGCCCCTTTGGAGAATGTGGGTCGCATGTTTGATGAAATTCATTTTTGGGGTGTAGATGACCCCAAGATATTTCATCCTGTCCTGTGGTCTAATCGTAGTACCTCCCATTTGTATTCGGATATTCTGTGAATATCGAAAAGTAGGTTGGGAGTGTTTACTACTCAGAATTATAGCTACTGCTTTAGATGGGTTAAGTCGAATTTTCCATCGACTGTAATATTGATACAGTTCGTCCAGATGACGGTTGAGTCGGTTTGTGGCGAGTTTAGGGCTTTAGATGACGTGTACACTAGGACGTCATCCGCATAGCAAATCCGGTTTACTCTACCATCCACAGGGAGAAGAATATCTGAGGTGTAGATATTAAATAAGATGGGGCCTAAAATGGAGCCCTATAGTACGCCTGCAGCGGCGTTGAAAGTTCGGGAAAGCTTTCCATTCACTTGAACTTGGAAGGTTCTGTTTAAAACGAACTGGTAGATGATACTACACAGCGTTTTACTGAGGCCAGTATTCAATAATTTAAAAACGAGACCTTCGATCCAGGTTGTGTCAAAAGCCTTTTCAATGTCCAGGCTCACCGCAATGGTGGGTTGCTTATGAAAGAGGCGCACGCGTTTTGAAATATGTTGAGAGCCATGGTGGTGCTGTGCGCTCTTCTAAATCCAAATTGGAAATCAGGTATTAGGTTCCTGACACTGATAAATTTATTTAGCTTCTCGTATATGAACTTTTTATATATATTGCTGATGCAGGTGAGGAGCGAAATAGGACGAAAGCTTGAGGGGTGATAATTTGGTTTCCCAGCTTTTGCTATTGGGCAGACAACAGCATGTTTCCAAGCTTGGGGAAAGTACCCCATGTTGTAGGCATGACTGAACAGAATGGAGAGCTTTAAAAGAATAAAGCAAAAAGCCTCCGCAATGAGTGGTACAACATGTTGTCCATACCGGGTGACTTCTTGGGGTTTCGAGATTTAACTAGGTTCTGTAGGGTATTTGGTGTACGAAGCCGTGACTATTATCACGTGTGTCGTCGAAGTATGCACTGTTAGCTGAGTTAAAGACAACTATTGGCTCGTTAAAGTTGTCTAATTTATTGTGAACCTCTGAACTAATTATTGCATTAGTTTCCGGGTCGCCATCCTCGAGAGTGAGCTTGTGATTATTTTCAAAGGTCTCTCCGATGATGTTGGCTTTATTGGCATCATTATTGACAACAAGACCGTTGTGCATGATTGGTCCAGCCACATATCTTTTTAACATTTTTATAAATGTTCTGGTCCATCTGAATACCCTTCAGTTTGTCTTTCAATTGTCGGGTGCGATTGTTTTGGATTCTTTGTGTTATCAGTGTGCCAATGTTGTGAATAATGGCTCGCAATAATGGGTCCCTTTGCGTAAAGCGGTGACGATATCTCATTCTGCAGAGCTTTTTCCGCTCCCGAATGAGACGAAGAGTCAAGTCATCAAGAGGAATCTGATGTCTTTTCAGGTTTTTACTTCGGGACATGAGTCCCAGAAGTTTCAACTAGAATCTCGCGAAGTCGAGTTGCAGCTTTATTTATCTCAACTGTCGTTAGGTTCCTGCCAGTAGGGAGAGAGAGTCGGTGGAATTTTTCGTTCAATGTAATATTGAAGTTGTCCCAATTTGTGCGCCCATAATCGGGTATGTATCTGACATGTGCCCGGGGTGCTCGATAGCCGCGGATGAACATGGTCACAGCGTTGTGGTCAGATACACCGGCCGATACTTGGGGAGGAGTGATTTGGGGAAGTAAGTCTTTCGACACAATAAAGATGTCCAGGATGGAGTTGCCTCGGGTACCAACCGTAGGTGCGACTATTTCGAAGTTGAGGGCATGACCGTTTTCGGTGTACCATTGGAACAACTTTGTGCCGCTTGGGCAAGAGACGGAGTTGTTCCAGCGGGGATGCCTGGAGTTGTAATCGCCGCCTATGATGAAGGGTGTATGCCCCGAATCCAAAATGTGCCGCCCTTTTATACTCTGTGGCAACAGAGATTTGTTAAAATTTTTATTTAAAAATTCCAAGAAGCTCAAACAAGATTGGGATGTAAGTTAATTTGAAATTGAATCAATGTGCGACAAATTAACTTTTGGTTTAACTTGTCGCTCATGTTATTCACTATGGGAATTAGGTTGGGATTATAGGTAATATTGGGGATTTGGATGGGAGTAGTGATTTAGGATCACTACACAATGGTCTGAAGTGCCCAAGGCCGAAGAAACGAAGAAATGACCATATATGTCTGGTGCCCGAGTTGGCTCATTTTCAAGTTGAGTTAAGCTATTTGACTCAGCAAAGAGCTGAACATATTGACCTTCAGGTGTTGTGTGTCCGGAGTGACGAAGCCACTGAGAGTTATGCACATTAACATCACCCGCAATGACGATTTCAGTGTGAGGATATAGGGTCAAGATCCTATCGATAGAATCAGACAGAGCATCAAATTCGTTAAAGGATGCCTTTATATCCAACTTTGGGCTTCCATAACGAAAGCAGTAATGTATGATAAGCTTACGAACATGAAGTTTTAGCCAAGAGAAATTAAATTCTGGATTGGAACAGAGCCCATATTGTGGCAGAAGCTCATAAGCAATATCATTTCCTATGTATGTGGCTATACCACGATGTAGGAAGAACAGTGGCACTAAGTTATATCCAGGTAAATTAAAAGCGGAAATATCTGTATTAGTTATTACCTGGGTTTCGCTAAGTGCAAGGATACTTGGTTTCTGGTTAGAAACGTGGACGGACACAGAGGAGAAATTGCATCTCAAGCCGCGAATGTTACACAAATCAACGTGAAATTCCCGTTCCATTGTAATGGCCATACACAGAAAACCAATACCGCCCTGGGAAAGGATGCAAGTGGGGACCAGCAGTAGATAAGCGAAAGTAACCACTACAGGTGTTATGCCCTTGTAGTAGGTGCCCTACTAGATCCGTGCCGAAATCCAGGTCACATCCCTTCCGTGATGAACATTATGCCACTCAGACAGAAAAAAACTCTCCGAAGATTATAAATCGATCGAGAGTATCGATGCCTGAGGGACGCAAACAGAGGTGCGAAAAAGGAAAACAGACACAAGGGATGGAATGAGTAGAGGGTTTTCCCTCACTGCAAATCACTACAAATATCCTCGCACTTTTCACAGCACTAAGACGCGTGTGTGGAGATCCGTTTATTTGCCTAGGATCACACAGATAACGTTGCACGCACTCCGACGCGTGTGTGAAGATCCGTTTGTTTGTTTAGGATCCCACAGTAAGACTTGTCGCGCGAATCGATAGTGCAATTGGGTATCTTGTGTATATTTAAGATTCCCAAAACGGATTGCACAATTGATCCGATGGTACGGATCACGAGGCAGAAGCGCACGTGCTGTGCTGTGATATTGTGTAATAAATTGAAAAGTATCAATAAAAAAGGAAAAACTATTTTATCAAAGTCCACTAATCGATGATAACCAAATTGCATGCACATCTCTTGTCGTATTTGTTTTACCGTTACCTCAGGTCAACGTTCCCAGTGATAGACACACCATCATATCAAACGACTTATAACTCTGGTGTAAGTTAATTGCTTTGAATCTGTTTATGCACCTTCAATTTCATGCAAAATAATGGATTTATTTTTACTTCACTTGATAATAATCGTTTCAAAGATAATTGAAGAGCACAAAAGCGGATAAATATTGACAAACTCCACTGAAAAAACAAACAAAACTAGTATGCACATTTAAATTCTCATCTGATTGAAAATAGAATGCATATGTTATACAAAAAAAAAACGCTGCAGGAATATGTCAAATTGTTATGACGTATAAGAAGAATAGTTATAAGATAAATACACTATAATCTAAATAATTAAATACTAAAGCATAACAACATTGAAAAATGTGAAAATTAACATTATAACAAGATAAAACTTAAGAAAAGGTAAAATATGAAAGAAGAGGTTATTATGATATTTAGAGGACATTGAAAGCGCATTTTAATGAACAAGTGAATACATTACATTAATTAAATTACCTTATGTTACATAAATAACTGATTAGCGTCGAGTGGTTAAAATTGCTATAAAATTGTGGTGCGATAATGGTATTAATAAGGGAGTGTGTGTGTTACTAATAAAGTAACGAAAGTTCCACAGTTTCTTGACGCCAACATTAATAAGATTACGCATACCGAATGGAATAAGCTTTTACCGCATACTAAACGATTGCCGATAAAATTCCGTCGTCAGCTTAGTCATAAAAGAACTGATAGTGCTTGTTTATTTTTGGAAGTGCTTGGTTATCGTAATCCTGATAACAAGTGAACACGAGAGTGTTGTCCTTTATTTTGGGTGGCAAAATGTTTGAAGTAAGCCCACTAAAAAAATCGAGTGTTTATTGAGACAAATAATGGAAATTATTTCCAATTCAAAAACTCATTTTTCAAAAATGTATTCTCTTCTATAATCTTATACATTAATATCATCAATTATCTAGTCCGGTGAGTAGCTAAGGCTGAACGTTGTTGGGTTGAAGACACTTCATTACCTATGTTGTTACAAACCCAGACACTGCGCATGTATTATGCATTCGTTTACCGTCTACAATAAAGTGTTTAATTAGTTTTGCACAAAAGCGGTTCGCATTCTATCAGTGAATCTGTGCGCAAAGGTAATTCAATGGATTTACGTTGTAACGGTCTAAAATTAATGACATCACCTGAAACTTTTGCGACCATCTCAATAGAATCACATATGTCTATTTAATTTACGTATCATCGCGTAAAGGGATTAATTGCTCTACTCAAAAAATCGATATAACGTATTCTGCCTACCTCTTTCCTCTATGTTCTACCACGGTCGCTGCTCAACTCTACTTGGTTAATACATTCCACATTTCTTCCGCGGTACTGGTGTGTCAGAGAGTACACATCCGTTCACGTTAAGAAATTAATTTCAAACATACCGAACAACTTAGACAATTGTTCTTGAATGTGGAAACCTCGCCATTGTAAAATCCAGACATTCAAGACCAACATACATCAATATCTCCTTTCTTTGTCGTCTTCCACAACTTCCACTCGCACTGTGTTTTGATATCTAGGGGCATTCAAAAACTCTTTTGTGCGCGTATTATATATAAAAAAAAGTTTATGAATAAACCTTGTGTTGTATAGATAGTAGTATTAGAGATTTCTAGATTTCAGCAGTTATTTATTGACTTTGTTTTGAATTTCTACTCTAAACACAAAACAATCTAAAATGTTTCCAGTATCTAGAATGAGACAATCGTCAGTTTTAATTTGTACAATTAGTATTCACTTTAGACGTCAGCGCGGGTGTGTAATCTTTGGATCCAAATTTGCGTCTCACATAATGAGCACCTCGTCTCGTCGCCTTTTTTCTACATGAGACGCGCGTACAAATTGTGTTTTGAAATACTCGTACCTTAAATGTCAAATCACAATGCGGGAGAATCATCATCATCGGCACTACAACCGGAAGCCGGTCTTGGCCTTATTTAGCAAGTCCTGAGGCTTGTTAAATTTTCCATAATGATTTATTTTTTCTGGGCAAGGTCATTAGTCTTGCGCCAGGGGCTCCCCGACGGGGAATCGAACCCCGGTCTCCCGGGTGACACGCGGGTATACTAACCACTATACTATCGAGGAGCCCACGGAAGAATACGGAAGAAAAAATGGCCACATTGATCTTGAGTGCTTATAGACTATGATATAATAATGATTATGGCGTGAGGCTAATAACCTTGCCCGGAAAAACAAATTATTATGGAAAATTTAACAAGCCTCGGAACTTGCTAAATATGGCCAAGACCGGATCCCGGTTGTAGTGCCGATGATGATGATGATGATGATAATGACGAGGAAATACATGAAATGATTCAGCATTCCATATTCGTGTGGTTCGGCTAGAGAATGATTATCTGTTTTTCCGCACATTTGAAAATTGTGGTCTTAAGCGCACTCTCTCATTGACGAGTATTTGAAAAGGTGGAGCTCATTCACCACGTTCAGTTGAGCAAGAATTTCTAAGGAAAAAAGGAAGGTTATGCATCGCCTATGCTCGAATATGGTATTTGAAAGATTTATGCCTGGGTACCTAATAGTGGCGCAAGGCTAATAACCTTGCAGGTAAAAACTAATTATTATGGAAAATTTAACAAGCCTCGAGACTTGCTAAATGGAGCCAGGAACGGATCTCGGTTGTAGTGCCGATGATGATGATGATGCATGTAAGCAATTGTACCACTAGAATTATAAGTTAGCTGTACTACTTAATGGAAAAATTGATTATTAGTCAAATAATCACAGTATGTAAAAAAAAAAAAAAACTTTTTCGCATTTTCGGCCGATTAGTGCATCAAAGTCGAACCAGATGATATGTAGCCAGATTGACTGTCTGAATCGGGATTTGGATATAGTCCTGCAGTAGAGAAAGGCCAATTTTGTCGACTTCAATGCAACGAAGACACATACAACAAATATACACAATATTCACAAAGAAAAGTGGATTATCAGTTACACAGCTAATGACGAATGGCCAGGCCCTCGAATCTGGGGAAAGCTTGAAAATGCTCGGCGTCACGGTCTGTATCGTGGCATAAACATGTGTCGAACATCTTATCTTAAACTGAGTTATCTTTTTAGAGCCAAGAAATATTTTACTTCCGCTCAACTTCTTCCCCTTTATAAATCCCAAATTAGACCCCGGCTCGAATATTGCTCTCATGTTTGGATCTATGCTCCTAAAAAAACCCTCGACTTACTTGAGAGCATACAGAGACGAGCGATCCGCCTCATCTGGGACAAGGCCCTGACGTCGGGACTACAGTCCCCACCACATCGAAGGCGCGTATCCAATCTGTCTGTTCTACAGATATTATCACGGATACTGTTCTTCAGAGATTCGCGGTAGTGTTTCGCGCAATTTGGTTTATATACGCTTCGCAAAACAATACGACGGATCGCACCAATTCGCCGTTCATTTCCCGACGTCGCGAACATCCTTGCATCAAAACTCCTGAGAAAAGTATTTTAAAAAAAGGCTAAAGACCGAGGTAAATTGAGGGGTTAACTCACTGATGAACTTACATTTTTTTACGGACTTGCTATTAGTCGCAATACTGGGTCAGTTGAAAAAATTAGAAATGATATGTGGGTAACGCCTTCCCCATACGGTCTTCTATGTCACATAATTAACAATGATCATTTCCACCCCCTTTCCATCTAAATGATAATACAAATTCGCGTCCTTATCCCCTAATTACACACATCTATCATACACAAAAAACAAACAACATTTGTACACGCTGCAAGGGCACATTTTCGTTTTCCATATTTGTAATATCACATTTTCATTTTCCCTAACAAAACATAATCTTATCCCAAAAGCGATTTCATGGCCAAACTTTCCATCGTATATAACACGTGCAGTCTATTCAACCACGAATAGTCATAACTCAAGCGGAAAAAGTACATACAAACATTTTCCACCCCTTTCATCCCCTATCTCGCAAATGTTGTAATTCTTGCCCCAAAAATTACAAAATTCTGTTAACGAGCACCATGAATATTTTCAGACACATTTTTAGGTACAATGCTTTCCAGGAAATTTGCCGCTACCTTGACATTATATACTTGTGCACCTGACGATTCACTGGAGCTTCGAGTACCAAGAATTGCTCCAGTCGACGCAAGTACCGTTCGTCGACAAAGGGTCGATTGGAATTTATCTTTATTGACAAGAGGTACGACTGGGTTTTAGAGACATTGTATTTCACTCGGTTAGATAATCCCCACTGATATATCGTTATCATCATCATCATCAGCACTACAACCGGGATCCGGTCTTGGCCTTATTCAGCAAGTCTCTCCATCGGCCTCGATTTCGACCCGATGTCATCCAGTTTGGCACCCCAGGCTCTAGGCATCCTGGTCTACGCAATCCCTCCATCACAGACAAGGTCTGTCGCGCTGTCGCTTTCCATACATCCTGTCACAAAGGACTTTCCGGGCAGGCTCCGTTTCGCTCATTCGAACTAGGTATCCCGCCCACCGGAGTCTACCGAACTTGATTCTTCTTACAACGTTAGCGCCAAGGTAGATCGCGTACAACTCATGGTTGTAACGTCTCCGGAATCGTCCTCCCTCACATACGGGGCCAACAATTCTCCTTAGGACCTTCCTCATCATCATCATCACATCACTCATTAGGTTCCCGACACATAGTTGGCACTACTATTGGTATTAACCTTCAAAGGACACGTGTCAAAATTCTATAACAATATGACGGTTACTTCTTAAATTACAGTGCTTTTCATGAAACATTTTGCTATAACAATATGACGGTTACTTCTTAAATTACAGTGCTTTTCATGAAACATTTTACTAGTTTCAAAACAATCGCAAAAAGTAAGTCTGGGTGTACGCATCCATTGACGTTGAGTGTGCGAATGTAGCTGGTTCTTGGGATGGCATGTTGAGGATGGTGGGAGTTAACAGCGAACCGTTGCAGGCAGCCTGGGTTATGACAACATGAAACCGCTTAATGAGGGTTGCAGACGTTTGGCGAGCATCGTGCATCAAATCAGGTTGATCTAATCAAATTTGAGGAATATTTGTTTAATGAAGACATGCGGCGGCGAATGCATGTGATTGTAGCAATATTTGGAAGGATATCTACTTGTTCTTGAAAGAACAAGGTGTCTTTGTAGATTCCTCCCGCATTCGCCCGATGTGGTCTACCAGCGTGCTTGCTCTAACCAGAGGAAAGAGTGATGACCTGTTACGTCCAAAACCACCCACCCATTAATACATACCTCTTTGAACCAGTCTCCACCAATTAATTGCGGTACACGCAAAATTATCCACTAAAAGGATGAAGCACCCCATCAAACCCTAGCGACCCTCCCGTCTCACCACTAAACTCCCCAAGACGACTCCGAACGGAACCGAACGGTTAGAAGGGTTAAGTAAAAGACAATTGCAGTTTAGTGATCCGGACTTAACCCTTATCCCAAAGACTAGGGAACAAGAATCTTCGGCCCAAATACCGGTCAGCGGGGAAGAAGAAAACGAATTTTCTTCCAAATCAGGCAAGCATACAAACACTATCTTGGGAGCGGGCAAGATGTTTGACCTCATCTCAAAGACGATCCCTGTGTTCTCCGGGAAAAAAGGGTCCAAATGCAGGGAGCGAATTCCAAATCTTCATAGATGGTTGCAAAAGGACCCTTAGCTCTTTAGAAAACGAGGAGGAATCCACGTTCCTTAGGTGGTTGTCCATGAGGCTAGATGGTGAAGCACACCGCCTGATAAGTGAGGCGACACCCGAGACGTTCCTATAATTTGAACAGCACCTAAAGAACGCTTTCCGACCACAAGAGTCGTATGAAGAGTTGTGTTCACAGTTCTCAAGAATGCGACAACTCCCTGTGGAAGATGTCACCGGCTTTGTTTCCCGCGTGATACAGGCCATTGTGCGTTGCAAGAAGGCGGCGGGACTTTGTTACGGACAGGCAAGCGGTGCCACATTCGCCATCCAAATCGGGAGAATGGCGAAGTCCGTGATAATAAGTGGTGTTAGAGAGGACCACTATCGACATCATATTCTGCCCATCGTAGATAACCCCCTCCATGATATATTAACGCGGCTCACCCAAATGGAACACTCCCAGAAGGAGATGTTAAGGCGACGTGAATTCTCTGCCACGGGAGGCTCAGCTGGGATTGGGGTCGAGGTATTTGCCGTGTGGTTGTGTCGACCACAAAATTTGCAATGTTTAAGAACCGTGGGCTAAATATAAAATGTCGGTGTCATAAAAATGCAATTAACACAAATCCCCAATCTTGTTTTGACAAACTTTTATGTCAATTCTGTGCAGCAATGAAAATGCCCTCTCCACAATGTCCGAGTATTACAGCCATTCATTATGCCATAGTTCTAATGTCCACTATATTCAATTGTAATTTGTAGAGCAACGCCCGAGCAAAATTGCAAACGGTCTTTAATTAGCCATGGGGTGAAGGCGAGTTATGTCATAGGCAATTTATGATGGAATCTCCGCACTTTCGCAATTCTGAGTCACCTGACTCGCGAATGTGATCACAGTGTACAATTTTGTATAACCATTTATGAATGCGGCTGTGATGATTTCAGAGCCTTAATTAGGAATGCCTTACAACTCATTCCTGTCTTAATATGTGTGCGTCTGTTTACTTTTTTTTACGGAGAGCTCGAATAGGTCTGTATGATGTTTTCTTGCATATTCACGGCCATGATTATGCCAACATGACGCAAATACATTAAGATGCCAAAGGGTCAAGTCTTATTCATAGACAGAAAACCATAAAACTCCAGACCTGTTTACTTGCATGACGATGACTTCATAGTTTACCAGACTACGAAAATGCTGCTAACAATGCTTTATCACGCTATTGCTAATATTAAACTTGGTCACCTGATTGCGTGAAGTGATAACAGGCTTTCGTCTGGCGAAGTTTACTTTATGGTTCGCTTTGCCGCCTAGAGCCGCACCAATCAGAAGGGTGTTTGCATTAACATTTGGATTAGAGCATTTACTAGACCTCATTAAATCGGTTATGCCAATTCAAATTCAATATTTCTGCCATTTCGCCAAAGATAAATGAACTGTACGTAACATTTACGAACATTAATCGTTAATATTTGCACTAATCGTCCATGTACATGTTAAAATCGCATTCTAATTATCTAATCAATTGATAGTCGCAAAGTTTAACAAGCACACTTTACACGTCGATTCTTAAGTATTTAGAAAATGATTGATCCTTTATTCTATACAACACCACACCTTTAGGAAGTATTAACCTTCAAACGGTATGGGTCAACAACATTTCCTGACAATGGGATCATAACATACTGAATTATAGTAATCTAAGTGGCGCTTTCACCGACGACTCTCCACTCAGCTGGCTGTCGATTTATTCTGGAGTGGAATGGTGGATCCATATTTCATCCATTGTCACATACCGACGCAAAAGAAATCGTTTTTACGCCAAGTCAACCGTTGCAAACAGCGCTCTTAATCATCGATGCGGTGTTCCATTGTGAGCAAACAGTTGTAAACATAGCGTTGTGGCGGTTCCGCCAAATCCCACGGCCCACTTACCTGAAAAACCCCCATAACTGCTACCCAACTTCCTTAAGTTCGCTAATGCAATCACATTAGCACCTTAAACGCTTCACGCATTAAATAGAGCAATTTATAATCTAAAAGCCCCTAGAAGACAATTCTTACCTTTCATGCATCTCTTCGCATACAAATTCCCTACAAGAATTCTTTCCATTATACAGGTGCATAAACCAAAACCTATTCGGTACCTTCGGTTGTCAGGCAAATTCCAACCTTTCCACACCTGCACCGCAATCTTCCGGCAGCAAAAACATTTCCTTCCCAAGGATAGTTAATGTTTTCACTGCATTACCTGGAAATGCCTGCAAAGAATTTTTCCTACATGGGCATTCATACATGTATCAATGCATCTCTGCATTAGCGACCCAGAACAGAATTTCCAATTAGTGTAGATATTCACACTAGAGTTCAATCCTGGCGTCGCCATAGATGCCATATACAATTGACACAGATGGTATATACAAACCGTCATTGTGTAATCATCTGAATTGCTTCACAATGACTTGCAACTATCGATACAGCTGCAAGCACTTTACCCAGAAATGCTCCTTTGTTTGAACCTCCAAAAAATCATCGACTTCGCGTATAGCCGCCGGATTGAATTCAAAGCATAAACAATGCAAATATAGAATCCGTTTCCCACAACCGAATTTCCCTGCATATACAAATGCAAGCAAGGGATTCGTTTCGTCCACCATTACTCATCTAAGACTTTTATGATTCGCTCGTCTCATCTTTTCTCTTACCACATTTCTTCGATGCACTTCATAGACAACGATCTTCTCGATACCTTTGTACTTACCGCCTGCCTGTTTTGTTTTGCCATTGCCTTCCCGCATGGGTAAACAACACAGGTCTAAACGATCACAAACATACCACCATGATCTTCATTAGGAGATCTGGTTTTCTATCCCACCAAGAGAAACTTTACGCTTCTCTGGTGGTAAGTAAAAGCGTATCCTTAGTGGAGTGGATATCTACCACCACACCACAAACTCACCCCATTAGCGAGTCGGCTCTGCACGAGCCGTTTATCGCTGAGTCTTATTACATCCGGCGACCACCACGGTCGTGCCGCTCCCGCTCTCCGTCGCGCGGCGGAGAAGCGTAGATATACCGAAGTCGTGTCGAGAAAGAAGTATTTCATCTCGTATAAAATTTATAAAAATCAATTTAATATTAATAATAAGTTCTAAGTGAACTATTTAATAATGGCTGAGAACAAAGAGAATAAAACTGAACAAATAAATTCCGGTGTTTCATTCATTTGTCTTGTTCCTTAATGGCTCGTGACGGTGCGAACCGTCTACTTGGTGTGCATTCCTTACCGCAGTAACAATTCGGTTTGGCGGAACCTTTTAGAACTGGTGGAGGCGAGGTAGAACCCCGTGTCGTCCGCCGGCACAATGACCTCGTACCCCACAACGCCACTTAAATAAGTATAACTCAGTATGTTATGGACCGAATGTTATGAAATTTTGACACATATCATTTGAAGGTTGGTACTTCCCAAAAGTCGTCAAGATTTTTCACTACAAGCTCCATCTCTGAGCTAGTCTCGGGACATATTGAATGATGTGTTATGTACTACAACTGTAATCAATGTTAGGCCGATGTGTCAACTATGCTGTGTTTTATTTAAATATAAAATTGTCATGTCCCTGTTGAAAAACATGATACCTTAATGGAATACCTAGCCAGATAATGTATTCCACACTTCGACTCAAAAACGTTTTCCTTCACTTGTCTGTTCATCTAAAATAGACTTCTGAAGTGAACTGGTACTCTGCTGAGTCGAATCCAAAGTTGAAAAGAACGAATAGAATTATGATGATACATCTCGAATGGTGTAAATAGAATGCGATCCCTCTGTGTCATTCATCATCATCATCGGCACTACAACCAGGATCCGGTCTTAGCCTTATTTAAGAAGTTTGAAGCTTGTTAAATTTTCCATAATAATTTGTTTTTCCGGGCAAGGTTATTAGTATTGCGCCAGCCTCTGTGTTATTACAAAGTAATTTTTTTTCCCAATCTTGAATGAAAGATTGAAATCTCTGTGGAGCTTATACTGACACAAAGCCAAGTGATAGAGTTCGTTAAATGTGGTGTGTACTGATGCGCATACGTGTACAAATATTTTAGGAAGGACACATTCCTTAAATTGTGGTTGTAATATTTGAAGGATGAGACAAGCAGAGAGCGGTAAGTTGGGTTCCAATCCTCAGCTGGCTAGTGAAATACCACCTAATTAAACTATAGGTTTTGTAAAGTTCTTGGAACAAAAGCTTGACCATTATTCGGAGCTTGGTTGATGAACTCGGTCGTGAAGAAAGTAACGTTTCAGGACGCCTACTCAGTACCATAGGTTTACCCTTCTTGAGAGATTAAAATAAGTACATATAAAAAAACGATCTACTTGCTTTCTAATAAGCTATTTATATATTGTAGAATTCGCCAATGACATTCACTGCTTCCTTTTTTGTTTTATCAAGAACTTGTTTTTATGTTTGCAAGAACAGATATGTAATCTTCTAAAGACACCTTCGCCTCAAGCCCCTGGCATGCAAGATTCATAGTGTTATAGGTGCGAGTGTCGTTCAATAAACTCTTAGAAAAAGATTTTTAGGTGGGCCCGCGTTTTTCTGGATTTCTTCACTCAACCGGTGCAATAACCACGCATAATACTCCTTTTTCAAGTGATCGATTTACACAATTCCGCGTGCATCCAAAATATCGGTTCTAACAACTTGTCGGTCGATTTCGTCGTTTCTTCCTTTAAAACCCCAGTGTTTTGTTTGTTCCTTTGTCTCTGCGATGTAGTAGTGTATTCGTGCCTTTAGTGTATCCATGTCTCTAGTGTATTAATGTCTCTAGTGTATCCATGTCTCTAGTGTATTAATGTCTCTAGTGTATCCATGTCTCTAGTGTATCTGTGGGGGCTCTCTATATTACATGGAGAACCAACCAACAATTCCTACCTAATTTTGACCGCTACCAGCGCGTCACCTTAACCCAACCCCCCTATTCAAAACTTGCAAAGAATTCATTTCCCAATCTGCAATAGCATACATTCCCAAACTTGCAAAGAACCCATTTCCCAATCTGCAATAGCATATATTTCCCAATCTGTAATATAATGCAGTTTTAAAACCTACAACAGAATACATTTTAAATCATCTCCCTCATCTACACCAAACCGCATTTAGTTTCCCCCGAAAACCATTCCGACCCACTTCCTACTTAAACTATTTTTCTCGCTTGCAACCAAGCAGCATTTAATTTCCTCTGAAAACCATTCCGGCTCACTTCCTACTTAAACCATTTCCCCCGTTTGTAACCAAGCAGCATTCAATTTCCCCGAAAACCATTTCGGCTCCCATCCTACCTAAACCATTTGAAATAATACCAATTTTCCTTACTGGTAAGTCACCAGCACTATGCGTTGCATTTCCACGAAACAACCATCGCAACGATCAAGACCCATGTTCCTTTGTCTAACCGACAACCCATGTCCATACTTGGTCATGCCTCCGACACCGATCTCCCCGTATACAATGCAACAGAGGAATCTAATTCAGCCTGTACGGCAGAAATTCCCTGAAACAAAATTTTCTATGTACGCATAGCAACCCTTCTTCATGTTCCTAGTAAGTGGCAGTGAGTTCACTTAGCCATGACTCCACTGCCACGACACCGGTGAATGGATTCTTGCCTTCATCGATTCAGTGGAAGTTCAATAACCGCTGCGGACCGTCACGCCGCGCAACGATTCGAGAGCCTAGTTTTTCTTTGCTTGGGTCTAGAGGCGATGTTCGTTATCATAAGGAACTTTGTGCGCGAGAACGCCGCTTTTAACATAGAGTCAGTATTGTGTCAGCAAAACAGAAGGATTATTGATGTTGTGACGAAGTGGCGCGCTTTGTTCGCGACTCAAGTGTCTAAAAAGGAAATAAAAAGTAGAAGATAAATCAAATAAACGAAGACGACGCACAACTGAATGGTCTAAAAAAACAAAAAAAAAGGTAAATAACAAACAAAAACGAAGTAAACGCGAACTATTTGATATATTTAGTACTGTTTGTAGCTCCCAATAAAAAAATACAACAGACACAAGGAAAACAGAAATTAATTTGTATATGTTAAGAGATTGATAGTAAAACAACAAATAGCAAAAAACATAGTGTGAAAATTGATCAAATAAAGGAAGCTTTATACAACGGAACTTCCCCCAGTGGCTTTAATTTATCGCTCTTTCTTGGCGCCCAGATTTCGGAGGCCAATTGTTGTGAAGGATCCGTTGGTGTGTGATAGGAACCCGTGTCGTACGTCGGCATCAAAAACACCCACCCCCACATATCCATGTCTATAGTGTATCCATGTTTATAGTGTATCCATGTCTCTGGTGTATCCACATCTCTAGTGTATCCATGTCTCTAGTGTATCCATGTCTCTAGTATATCCAGGTCTATAGTGTATCCAGGTCTATAGTGTATCCATGTCTCTGGTGTATCCATGTCTCTAGTGTATCCATGTCTCTAGTGTATCCATGTCTCTAGTGTATCCATGTCTCTAGTGTATCCATGTCTCTAGTGTATCCAGGTCTATAGTGTATCCATGTCTCTGGTGTATCCACGTCTCTAGTGTATCCATGTCTCTAGTGTATCCATGTCTCTAGTGTATCCATGTCTCTAGTGTATCAATGTCTCTAGTGTATCCATGTCTCTAGTGCATCCATGTCTCTAATGTATTCATGTCTCTAGTGTATCCATGTCTCTAGTGCATCCATGTCTATAGTGTATCCATGTCTCTAGTGTATCCATGTCTCTAATGTGTCCATGTCTCTAGTTTAGCCATGTGTCTAATGTATTCATGTATCTAGTGTATCCATGTCCCTAATCTATCCATGTCTCTAGTGTATCCATGTTTCTAGTGTATCAATCTCTCTAATGTATTCATGTCTCTAGTGTATCCATGTCTCTAGTATATCCATGTCTCTAATGTATTCATGCCTCTAATGTATCCATGCCTCTAGTGTATCCATGTCTCTGGTGTATCCACGTCTCTAGTGTATCCATGTCTCTAGTGTATCCATGTCTCTAATGTATTCATGTCTCTAGTGTATCCATGTCTCTAATGTATCCATGTCTATAGTGTATACATGTCTCTGGTGTATCCACGTCTCTAGTGTATCCATGTCTCTAGTGTATCCATGTCTCTAATGTATTCATGTCTCTAGTGTATCCATGTCTCTAGTGCATCCATGTCTATAGTGTATCCATGTCTCTAGTGTATCCATGTCTCTCATGTGTCCATGTCTCTAGTTTATCCATGTGTCTAATGTATTCATGTCTCTAGTGTACCCATGTCCCTAATCTATCCATGTCTCTAGTGTATCCATCTCTCTAATGTATTCATGTCTCTAGTGTATCCATGTCTCTAGTGTATTCATGTCTCTAATGTATTCATGCCTCTAGTGTATCCATGCCTCTAGTGTATCCATGTCTCTGGTGTATCCACGTCTCTAGTGTATCCATGTCTCTAATGTATTCATGTCTCTAGTGTATCCATGTCTCTAATGTATCCATGTCTATAGTGTACCCATGTCTCTGGTGTATCCACGTCTCTAGTGTATCCATGTCTCTAGTGTATCCATGTCTCTAGTGTATCCAGGTCTCTAGTGTATCCATGTCTCTAGTGCATCCATGTCTATAGTGTATCCATGTCTCTAGTGTATCCATGTCTCTAATGTATCCATGTCTCTAGTGTATCCATGTCTCTAATGTATTCATGTCTCTAGTGTATCCATGTCTCTAGTGTATCCATGCCACTAGTGTATCCATGTCTCTAGTGTATCCATGTCTCTAATCTATCCATGTCTCTAGTGTATCCATGTCTCTAGTGTATCCATGTCTCTAATGTATCCATGTCTCTAATGTATCCATGTCCCTAGTGTATTCATGTCTCTAGTGTACCCAGGTCTCTAGTGTATCCATGTCTCGTCCCTGTTTATGTATAAATGCAGAAACTCGTAAAGATTCCAACTGAAAAGCGCCAAATCAGTCTCAGAATCGATCACATAATTGCACTTATCCTCCAAATGAGAGCAAACGCGGCACCCATCTTGCCGAGAGTTTGTTCACACACAACAGCTGTCTGGTTAGTAATGGTTCTTACTAGAAAGAAACCATTTGCGATAATACGAGTGCCGTTTTTTGGGTATTCTAAGGACTTATTGAACAGCATTGTACCTACTTATTAGGTGCGCAACTAAGTTCCCACTGTTTGTCAATATATGGCTCCAGCAATTAATGTTGGTCGAATTGGACATATCAAGAAGTCATGAGCCAAGCTTAGACATATGGTAAACGAGCCGCTTTGACACAGTAGTAATTTTGTTTTGGCGTCATATACTTTTGGTTGTGTGAAAATGTTTGATTTTGTGGTAAATAATGGTCATTTGCGGGAAGTGTTGATTTTCTTCTTTCGTTCGAGGAAAACAGCGTCTGAAGCGCATCGAGAGCTCCACAAAGTTTACGGAGATGCTGCTCTAAGTGAAACAACGTGCCGTGATTGGTTTCGTCGCTTCGAAGACGGTGATTTCGATGTTGACGACCCTCCGCGTGAAGGGAGGCCAAAAACCTTCGAAGACGCTGAATGGAGGCATTGCCCGGTGAGAATCCATGCCAAACGCAACAAGAGCCTTCACCAACATTAGGAGCTACCCGCCAAGCCATTTCCAAGCGATTGCATACGTTGGGAACGATTCTTAAGCAAGGAACTTGGGTTCCTTATGATTTGAAGCCAAGAGACGTTGAGCGTCGTTTTTTCGCCGGTGAACAACTGCTCCAGCAGCAATAAAGCAAGGGTTTTCTTCATCGCATTGTGACGGGTGATGAAAAAACGGATTCATTACAGCAACCGAAAGAACAGAACGTCATGGGGACTGCCCGGTCATGCTTATACGTCGTCGGCTCGGCCGAATATTCACGTTGCGAAGGTTATGATGCCTTGTATTTGGTGTGACCAGGTCGGCGTTATTTATTATGAGCTGTTGAAACCGAACGAAGCCATCATTGTGGAACGGTATCGACTTTAATTGATGCGATTAAGCCGAGCACTGAGCGAAAAATGGCCACAATACAAGCAGAGGGACGAACTAGTGATTCTACAGCATGACAACGCTCGGCCTCAAGTGGCCAAACCAGTTACAACCGACCTGGAAATGCTCAAATTGGGAACTCCTATCCCACCCGCCATATTCCCTAAATATTGCGCCGTCCGATTATTACTTATTCCGTTCGAAGGCACATGTCTACTTGCTCAGCGGTTCCGCTCATATGAAGACAGAAAAAATGCCTTGATTCATGGATAGTCTCAAAAGACGAATACGCAACGGTATTCGAGCTCTGCCAGAAAGATGGAAAAAAGTTGTAGCTAGCGATAGACAATACTTCGAATGATTTATTTGTAACCATTTTTTCACAATAAAGTTGCGTTTTCATAAAAACCAGCAAGAACTTAGTTGCGTACTTAATGCTAAATTACACCTTTGCAACGAGTCTTTCCACGGAACCGACTTTGGGTTTTCCTTCGCGGGGATATCTGTTTCGACTGATCTCCTACTGCGACTTCTCATCTTGCTCTTTCGCCGCTTGTTCTACACTAAAGTTGCTATAGTACAGAAGTCAAACCAACACCACTTTGACCCCATCATGTATTCCGATGCCTTGGCATTGTGAACTTATTTTTCCATTGAGCGAAACGGCTGAATACAAGAATAGCATACGCTGTATCTTTTTCTTGCTCTTCGCGACTTCTCTCAGGAAAGGCTGTAACGCGGAGTAGGGGCACTGAAATGCTATTCTTTTTTTTCGGCCGGGTCTATCAGCCGAGACTTGAAAGATGGTGAAGGATTTCTCCCAACCATTTCACGGAGCCTTTAACGTTTTGGAGTGGTATTTCACCGGGCGGCTGAGTGTTGACCCATTTAACCATTATGTAATTGTACCGATCTGTCATCTTAGCAAAATTATTCAGGTGAACCAACGTATGCACAGTCAAAAGCATGACACAACCTACTCACTAACTCTGCCATTGAGGCGGCGACAGGGAGATAAACTACTCTGTTAGGAAAGGTTTAGCTGCCTATGGCGGTAGACTCTTTATCCAAACTTTTAGGAATGGGATGAATTTAAAGATACGAATACTGTTTATTGTAAGTTCGTGCTTCTTCTGCCTTGCCATACAGTAACACTAGTCGAGCAGGCAGTTGGTTGGGAATACTACGACCCAATTGAAACAGCTTGAAATTTCACTGAAAAAAATGTTTTTGCAACTATAAAACAGTTTTTATCTTATTCTAAAAGTATCTTTTAAGCCAATAAAAGATCGATATCTTTTTTAAATCCCACAGTGGTGTTATCCTTTAAATACAATATTGGGTAAATCAATTATTACAGAAGCTCGAAAACAAAAACAAAGGCACAATTGTGATACAACTCGCGTAATGTCACAACTTCTTTCAACTTCTTATTTACTTTTACACGATATTCTGCAAAATATAATTATTCGAGGAAATAGTTGTATCACAGTTTCCTGCGCCCTTTTTTTTTTTTTTTTTTTATTACACTTCTTTCGGGAGAGGCGAACCTATAGCGCCGAGTGGGCTCCCCGAGATGCCACCAAATAACGGTGGCAGTTCTTTTTTTGAACAGTTGCAGGTTGTAAAGCTTCGGGAACGCTGGCATGGAAACGGAGTTCCATAGCTTCTCCGCTCGCTGAGAAGATGTTGTGCCGGAGTAAAATATTTCTTGGCTCTAAAAAGGTAGCTCAGTTTTCCTGACATGCTAAAAACAGGAAAACAGACAAGGAATGGAAGGAGTAGGGGGTTTTCCCGCACTGCACATCACTCGCGTGTATCGCACTTTTCACAGCACTAAGACGAGTGTGTGGAGATCCGTTTATTTGTCTAGGATCGCACACATAACTTTGCACTGCACTCGAACGGGCGTGTGGAGAGCCGTTTGTTTGCTTAGGATCCAACAATAAGACTTGTCGCGCGAACCGATATTTCAATTGGGTATCTTGTGTATATTTAAGATTCCCAAACGGATTGCGCAATTGATCCGGTGATACGGATCACGAGGCAGAATCGCACGTGTTGTCTCGTTGGCGGTCAGAATCAACTCCTAAAAAGATAACTCAATTCTCCTGAGGCGGACTTGGCGATGCTCGACCCGTGTGTATGCCACGATAGATTCCCACAGACCGTGACGCCGAGCAATTTCGGGCTTTCCCCAGATTCGAGGGCCTGGCCATTCATCGTCAGCTGTGGAACAGATGATCCATTTTTCTTTGTGAATATTGTATGTTGTGTCTTGGCTGCATTGAAGTTAACGAGATTGGCCCTTCCACACTGCAGGACCTTATCTAGATCCTGATTCAGAAAGTCAATCTGTCTACATCTTAGCTGGTGCGACATAGATGCACCGATCGGCCGAACACTCGAAAAGGAGGAAACAAACGTACTATCATCCGCAAAACTGAACACTTTGTTATCCGTTGTCTCCAACAAATCATTTATGTGAAGCAAAAACAAGGTTGGAGCCGAAATTAACCGTATACAGACGACGGCGAAGACTCGGCGTCCACAACAGCCAACAACCTGGCTCGATCGATTTTCAAGGAAGTTCTTCGTCTAGTCGCAAAGCTGTTGGAAAAGTCTATATGAACGAAGTTTGCTCAGCAATCCCCCGTGCCAGACGTGGTCAAAAGCCTTGGAGATATCCAATGCGACCGCCCTTGACTCACCATGCCGCTCAATCGCAAATATCCATATATCGGTTATAAGTGTCAAAAGGACCTCCTGCCACGGAATCCGTATTGACGATCATTCAGAAGTTTGTTGGACTCCAAATACTTAATTAACTCAGTATTAATGACTTTTTTCATCACCTTAGATAACATAGACAGTAATGCTACCGGACGGGAGACACTTTTTTCCCCTTTTTTGGGATGGGCTGAATTCGAGCGAGCAGGAAAGGTCCCCCGTACATAAGATAAGTGGAAGAGTCTGCCAAGAACCGGCGATAGATCTGGAGCAGAGTTCTTAAGGACTATTGCTGGTATTCCGTCCGTACCAGTTGCCTTCCTACAATCCAGTTCACGTAGAATGCGTTGAATAGTGCGCGGACGAAATCTCACATTCCGCATCGAAGGCCCTACTGGCGAGATCACAGGTGGCTCCAAAAGACCGGGATCGAGGTTTGAATTTGCGGAAAATAAATTCACGAACACATTAGCTTTATCCTTTGAATTCGTGACTAACGTCCCGCTGTCTGTCACCAATGGAGGGGAGGGGGAGGAAGCGAAGTTACTACTGACAGCTTTTGCCATTGACCAGAAGGAGCGCGAACCAGTCGTGCATTGAAGGAGTTTATTGGTCACTCTGTCGTTGTAGGCCTTCTTCGCGGTATCAATCGCTTGGTTCCACGCGTTTCTGATTCTAACGAAATTCGTTATGTTAACCTAGGTGGGATTGGAGCGCCATTGCTTAAAAGTACTATTTTTGCCGCTGTAATCTGCTCGCATTTTTGATCAAGCCAAGGCTTATCAGATGAACTTCGTTCGATGGAATGTGGAATGTAGATTTCCATCCCGAGAAGAATAATCTCTGTGACCGACTCCCCGCAAGCGTTAACATCGGAGTCCCCGAAGCACACCTCTGAAAGGAATTGTAGAAATTCCGCAAATCGTCCCAGCTAGCAGCCCCATACTTCCATACATGGCGAAGCCGCCTAGGCTGGTTATACCCTTGAAATGCAAGTGGTTGCACGACAAATACCAAGCAGTGATCTGAGTTTCCCAGTAGCGCAAAAACCTCTACAGTATAAATACTCGGTTCGGGTGTCAAAAGCAGATTCAGAGTGTCCACATAATCGCCTCGGGCATCCTGTAATCGCGTGGGTTTCTCCACGATTTGAGTCAAGTTGTGACTAACAGCAAACATCTCCGCCAGCCTCCCAGCCTAGTCCGTTCTGTTAGAATGCACCAACCAACCGGAATTATGCACATTAAAGTCGCCAAGGATGACAATTTCAGAAGCCGGACGGTTAATCTGTATCCAGTCGACGGTATGTGAAAGATGTTTGGAAAATGTCGCCGGTCGATCGTCATTCGGCGAGCGGTAAAGACAACAAAGAAATTTAACTGAATTCCTCAGCACGACGCTGAAATCTAAAAAATGATCGATCTCGAGTTTATCGGAGATATCATCACCGATGAAATAACTAGACGTTTCTATGCGCTAGCTGTATGTTTAATGTTTTAATTTTATGTTTGTATACATGTTATATATGTAATTTAATGATTTGTGCATTATGTGTTTAATTTTTGTAATCTCAACACGTAATATGTGCTATGTGTTTGATGTTTAATAAGGAAATAAATGAGAGTTAATTTTAAGTTTTAAATGTATGTTTAATAATTTTTGTGTGCAAAGACAGAGGTGGTGGGGGAGTTACTATGTAACATCACCATGATTTTACAGTAATAAGTTATAAGTTTATCTTCCAACGTTTTCAACCCCATTGGGGGTCATCAGTAGACCCTAGGAACACACAGGCACACTCATGTTACCAACTGCATTTTAGCAGTATTTTAAAAATTGCCTACTTGCGAACGCGTCCGCGTGATTATATTTCCCCTACATCGTGTATAAAAATTCATTCTCGATTTCAGTTGGCTTTTTAAATTTGAGTGAAAAGTGTCGTTATATTATCGATTTAAATTTTATGTATAAATTAGCGTCCTACATATGGTCCATGTGTTCACTTCTGAAAAAAAAAATCAGTGGTGGTTATAGGTAGGTAAGAAAAATTCGTCATAGCTAGGATGACTTGATTGAAATAGAAACGAAAAACCGTTTCAAATTTTAATTTTGGCAAAAACATAAACTTGGAAGCTTCTGCCAAATGGTTGTGTACATTTATTTGTTTTGTGTCAATCCCAACTGAAAGATATATTAGACCTTGATTTCACATTATACATCAAAAAGTGGTTATGGTAAATGTGATGCTTTTCAAACACAAATACTTTTAAAACATATTAATTAAACAAATTTATAATTTGTTTCATTAATTGGATGGTTTTCACGGACTTATGTGCATATTTATTTACTACTCTTCTACAAAGCGTCCCAAAATCTTTTTCAAAACAAAAATTCTTTAACAGAATATTAGATAGATTAATGATTAAGATTCAGATTTTATTGAAGTACCATCTTTCATCTAAATGTGTTGCACTATTTTGCTGAACTATAAATCCAAAATGAGAACTAACTGGCACAAATTGTCTAAAAATTTTACATGTCGGTTGTACAATTTGCCTTTCGCAAACAGAACTTTGTTTTTTAATTAATAAGTTTATTTTAATAAATTTACAAAGAAAAACTAAAAAAAAAAACTGTGGCAATTTTGTTTTTTTTTAACTTAAATTTAACTTATATATATATATATATATACTTCTTTTTTTCTTGTAATTACTTAAATACCTTAATTTAATACAACTTAAATCTTATTCTACCCTAATCCTAGAAAAACTAAATCTCCGTAAACCGGTTGATGTTGGAGTTACTTTACCGGTGCTGTTTAATAATGTCATCCCGGTCTCTATGGCAAATAGCTCTATTGAACCACAAAAGCTCTTCCTCGGTGCGCGCGACTTCTCGATCGTAGCACAATCGCCTGTCAACGGAAGATCTACCTACATGATAAATCAGCGGAACTCCGAATTCATCCTATACGAGGGTTGCCTTTTATATTTCAGGATTAGAGAACAAAAACAAATATTGATCATCGAAAATCACTTTATTGTTTTTCAAAATATTCCCCATGAAGATCTATACACTTTTGCGTGCGTTTGAACCAATTGTCGAAGCACTTTTGCCACTCCGATTGAGGTATCTCCAACACATGTATTCTGAATGCAGCAACCGCTTCTTCGGGTGTCGAAAAACGTTGACCTCTCAGTTTGTTTTTTACGTACGGGAATAAAAAGAAGTCATTCGGTGCCAAGTCAGGACTATACGGCGGATGACCCATCAAATCGATGTTTTGGGTGCTCAAAAATGCAGTTGTCGCAGCCGATGTGTGAGAGCTCGCATTGTCGTGATGAAGAGTGATCCGTCTTCGGCGGTTGGTTTTCCTGATTTCTTGGAAGACAACTGGCAAACAAATGGTTGTGTACCACTCAGAATTGACTGTTCTGTGTTGTTCTAGTGGTACGGTTGCGACATGTCCAGTTTTTCCGAAAAAACAGGCGACCATTTGCTTGGAAGTGCTTCGTGCGCGAACAACTTTTGTTGGATTTGGATCATCTTGAAACACCCAGACAGTCGACTGCTGTTTACTTTCGGGCTCATACGCGTAAATCCACGATTCATCTCCTGTCACGATGTCATAGACGTGTTTCGAAGCACCGCGACCGTATTTTTTGAGCATTTCTTTCGACCAATTGACACCAGCCTTTTTTTGGGCGATTGACAAATTGTGTGGGATCCAACGCGAACAAATTTTTTTGACAGTCAAATGTTTATGCAATATTGAATGTATGCTGGTCCCACTAACGCCTAAGGTTGTCTCAATCTCACGATAGGTCACATGACGATCTTCCAATATCAGTTCGCGCACAGCATCAATGGTTTTCGGAACAACAACTGATTTTGGACGACCTTCATGAAATTCATCTTGGATTGAACTACGACCACGATTGAATTCACCATACCATCATCGATAAACACTGCTCCTTGATGGAGCTTCATCGCCAAAAATTGAATTAAGTTCATCCATGCACTGTTGCTGAGTTAATCCACGCCGAAAGTTGTAAAAAATAATCGCACGAAAATGTTGACAGTTTAATTCCATTTTTGGGCCGAGATGAATCTTTTAAGTTACTGTAAACAACACAAATAGCG
Organism: Microdon myrmicae; assembly: GCA_963931805.1. Classification (NCBI taxonomy): domain Eukaryota; kingdom Metazoa; phylum Arthropoda; class Insecta; order Diptera; family Syrphidae; genus Microdon; species Microdon myrmicae. Next base: position 19,111,080 of record OZ007498.1, on the reverse strand, counting down.
CTCGTATGTCAAAACGTTCTGAGCGCGTATAACCTAAGAAAATGTCCAACTTTACGACAGAGCTGTCAATTGCCGGATTGCAACGCCTGGGTTGCCAAATCCCGAAACATAAGAGGCAACCCTCGTATAAGAGCGTTCATATCAAATTTGAGGAACGCCTCTAGTGGAACAAACCCTTTGCGGCACACCCTCTCAAAATACAAAATATTCGAATAATACTATACTATTTATTGGCGTGTAGGAACCCGGAAGTTCATGACCTCTCCAACTCGACTCCGCCAATGTTCCCCGTCCTGTGTACTCTCCTTCCACGCTTGAGCATCCGGTCCGATCTCCTCAAGGTCAAACCTAACATTGTCCTCCCACCTCTGTCGCGGCCGTACTGTCGGTCTCTTTCCCGTTGGTCTACCATCAAGAATTCTACGCACGGTCCTATCGTTGCCCATTCGCGCCACATGTCCGACCCATCTTAATCTTCGCGACCTGATTACTCTCACTATTGTAGGTTTGCGGTATAGCTCTTCCAATTCGTGGTTGTGGAGTTTCCTCCATTGTCCCGTCTCCTCGTCATATTTACCGTCAAAGATACCCCTTAAAAGTGGCGCAAGGCTAATAACCTTGCCCGGAAAAACAAATTATTATGGAAAATTTAACAAGCCTCAGGACTTGCTAAATAAGGCTAAGCTTGGATCCCGGTTGTAGTGCCGATGATGATGATGATGATACCTCTTAAAACTTTATTCTCGAATACGCGGAATTTGTTTTCTTCTCGTTTTGTGAGAGCCCATGTTTCGCATCCGTATAGAGTAATCGCCATCATTGTGGTTCTATAAACATGGAGCTTTATGTTACGTGATAGCAGTTTAGATTTCAGCAGTTTACTGACTGTGTGCCAACTAGGGTTGCCGGAATGCAGTCTTTTGTTAATTTCCTTCGGCATTTCGTTACTGGCCGTCAGTATCGTTCCCAGATATTTAAATTGTTTCACTTTTTCAAATATCTTGCCTCTGCAGTTTATATGTATTCCCTGAGGTCCACCTGCTCTCGCCGTAATCATGTATTTTGTTTTGTCTTCATTTATTTCTAGGCCCACCTCTTCTGCTGCTTGCATGATGATTTCACAGTTTTTACTTACAGTTTCTAGATTATCCCCCAGAGCGGCGATGTCATCCGCATATGTGAGCACTTATGTGACCCCGTTCAGGAATGATCCGGCCATGTTGTCGTCTTGTACCTTTCTGATGACATACTCGAGCACAAGATAAAAAAGACATGGTGAGAGGCCATCCCGCTGTTTTAGCCCGTTTCACTTTTTCAAATATCTTGCCTCTGCAGTTTATATGTATTCCCTGAGGTCCCCCTGCTCTCGCCGAAATCATGTATTTTGTTTTGTTTTCATTTGTTTCTAGGCCCACCTCTTCTGCCGCTTGCATGATGATTTCATAGATTTTACATTCTAGATTATCGCCAAGAACGGCGATGTCATCCGCATATGCGAGCACTTGTGTGACCCCGTTCAGGGATGATTCGGCCATGTTGTCGTCTGTACCTTGTTGATGACAAGGTTAAAAAGACGCTCGACAAGGTTAAAAAAAATGGTGAGAGGTCATTCCATTGTTTTAGTCCGTCCCGGATTTCAAATGGTTCTGAGAGGTGGGGTTCTATTCTAACTCCCCTTTATTTTCGTTCATGCAGATTTGAATGAGGACGGCATATTTCTTCGGGACTCCCAGCTCAACTACAAAATGATTGAGTCTTTGCGTTGGGACTGAGTTGTAGGCTTTTTTGAAGTCAACGAACAGTTGGTGAACCGTCTCTCCGTATTCCCACTTCTTTTCCACCGGTTGCCTTATTGTGAACATTTGGTCGCTTGTTGACCTGTTCCTACGGAATCCGCATTGGTAGTCTCCAAGTATTTCTTCTGCGTACGGTGTGATTCTCGCCAGTATGAGCAATATTGTTTTAATTGATTACTGGATCATCCAAGTGGTTGACTCTCCGCAGTGCTTCATAAGCCTTGTTGTTTTTCAATCGACTTATTGCTTTTACTACTTCGTTAAAGAAGGACTCTGGAATCTGTGGAACAGCTGTGTGTAGGTCTGGTACATTTGTTTGTGGTTGATTGGGGCTCATGTTAAGCAGGTTTTGAAAGTACCGCCTCCTTGTCACGATATTGCTTATTTCTGTTACCAGGCAGTCATCTGCGTTACCGCAGCCATTCTTCCGGATTGACTTCCTTATCCCATATTGCTTTGATCAGTTGGTGGATCTTTCGAGCGGTTACCTCTCCTCCATGCTTCACCAGCTCTGCCGATATGCAGTGGACTCCGGACCCCTTGTTGCCTTTCAATCGATTTATTGCGTCTACAACTTCATTGAAAGAGGGATCTGGGATCTGAGGCTCGGTTGTATATACGTCTGGTGTGTTTATTTGTGGTTGATGGGTGCGCACATTGAGCAGGTTTTCAAAATACTGCTTCCATCTTGTCACGATATTGTTTGTTTCTGTGACCAGACAGCCGTTTGCGCCTCGAATTATTTTGACTCTTCCTCGGTAGCCATTTCTAATTGAATTTATGCCGGCATACATACCTCTGATGCTCTTTGCTCTGGCATTTTCTAGGATTTTTTCGATCCGTGTCTTCTCCCATTCGCGTTTTTTATGTTTGCAGAGTCTCATTGTCTCTCTGCGATTTGTCGCGTATCTTTCTGCGTTGACTTAATCATATCTTTGTAAGTGTATCACTCTGAGGCGTTGACGTCGTTCGATCTTCGCCCTGCACTCATCGACAAACCAAGGGTTGGCTTAATTGTTTTCTTAAATCCTAATACCGTTTGGCTGTTTGTTTGATCGAATCTCTGATCGATGTCAATTTAGTCTCTGCACTATTGGCGTTTTCTTTCTCACTGCTCTCATTTTCTAGGATGCTAAATCTATTGGTTAGTTCACCTTTATATTCAGCCCTTTTGCGCAGCTCTTTTAGTTTATCAATGTCGAACTTTTTGCTCGTCTCCCCTTATTGCCCATGTGAGTTAGCCGACTTCTAATTTTACCCATTACTAGAAGGTGATCGGAGTCGCAATCTGCTCCTCTATATGATTTTACGTCAAGGATATTCGAGTGATGTCTTTTGTCTATGAGGAAGTGGTCTATTTGGTTACGCGTTACGCCGTCGGGTGATATCCATGTGGCTTTATGAATTAGCTTGTGCTTGAACATCGTGCTTTTCACTACCGGATCTTTTAACGCTGCGAATGTGATAATTTGAATTACATTATCATTTGAAACGTCGTGGAGGCTTTCTTTGCCTTTCGTTGGTTGGAAGATATCTTCCTTTCCAATTTTCGCATTAAGGTCCCCGAGAAGGATTTCAACATCGAATGATGAGAACCCATCAGATACTTTTTCTAGGGTCTCGTAGAATGTGTCCTTCGTTTCTTCGTCTATAGATTCTGTTGGGGCGTGTACGTTTATAAATACATAATTGTACCATGGGCCCTGTATTTTTAGCACCGACATTCGGTCATTAATAAATTTCTCATCTTTTACATGTGGCGTAATCTTCTTGCTTATGGCGAAGCAGGTTCCGAGATTATGTGTATCGGTACCTCCACACGCTAGCGTAAACCCGTTGGTGTCGATTACTTGATGTGGGAGTCGGACTTCCTGAAGCGCGACGATGTCCATTTTATATAGTTTCGCATTTTCTACTAGCACATTTCTGGAAGCTTATCTTACGTTTCCAATCGTCGCAATATCTCTTCAGTTTATTGAAGTCGCGCTGCAGTAAACTGTTTAAGATTTCAATTTTCGCGGCGGTTTTATAAATTATAAGATCGCCTGCGTACACAATTGCGTCAGGAAGTGCGCTTAATATGTTGCTAACGTAAATGCTAAAAAGAATCGGAGAAAGTATCGCTGTATGTTGTAAACCATTCTTGATTTTATACGTTATACTGGAGGTCACTTTGCCACTTATGACCACGAACCTCCTGTTATTTAACTTATGATAAAGTATATAGAGTAGAGGTTTATAAATGTCTTGTCTGACAATCTTGTAGTATAATTCTTCAAGCCAAACGGTGTCGAAGGCTTTTTCCAAGTCGATCAGACAGGCACTTGTGCATTGGTTCTTGCTACCATTGTATGTCGGCAACCAGTTTAGCCGCGAACACATACCGTTCAACCATGCACAAACCCTCGAAATACGTGTAATCCCCTTCTCTACATTCCCCCTCACCGACCTCTTATGGTCTCAACGAACCCCTTTCGCGGATGCTGAGAAAAGTCAACTCCAATTCCACTTTGATCGACTTCGACCTCTTTCTCTCTCAAGCACCGCCTCCTAAACCATTCTCGCCACCGATTTAAGCGTCGATTCTACACTTTACTATAACCTGCCCTTACCTCTCACTCCTACTCCCGCCTTCTTAATTTGTCCTGGTTACCTTAGGTTAAGCCTAGTTAAGATAGTTCTTAAGCTCTCTAGTTTGTAACATGTATTCTGTAGTTGTAGGTAATTATGTTGCTTGAATTCGGGTGGTAGCCCCACTAAACCTTCAGCTATGGCCCCCGGACAAGCCCTCGAATTCCTATGATCCAGTATCGAGACCACTGTGGCGAGAAGTAACCGGCTTCCAGCGTGCATCAGCTTCAAGTGCAAGCCCCTTACGATCATCTTTGCAAGTTGATGTTGTCAATGTAAGATTGGTGTATATCGGTGTTCGTATTCCATCTTTGCTGCCTCCAGTCTTCCGCCCACCCTGAGGATACCTTGATTATCTATGATTGGGCGCAACCATTCCAATTCGTTTTGACAATTTTCTCCCGGCTCGAATAGCCGTTAGGTACCACTCATACGATTTAGCATGGGCCGGTCGCAATATGTTACGTGTGGCCACCTTCAATTCCTCAGCATCGAGAACACTCGACCGCCTGCCTGACCTGTTGTCTCCCTTGCAGCTACTGTTGTCGATGAGTCGCTTCAGCCAAGCCACTGTTCGCGACCGTTCGAGTGAAGCTGAAGAATTGTATTCTTATGGACATATCGTTTTGCTAGATCACAAAACACAACTCCTTACGCTCCTCGGGATCTACCCGTGTTCCGGTGATCGCCGTTCGGACATGGTAAATTGGCGTACGGAGCAACCCCAGCTCATAGTATCGAAGAAACGCGGTTACTCGCCACCACAGATCCGCTCCGGCGAGCTCCCTTGCTATTAGTCGCTTTGACAGACAATCCCCTGGATTTGAAGTAATCGGTACATGACGTCACTGGTTTTTTTGGCAAGCTTCCAAAATGTACGACGTACAACTCGCGATGAATGTCTTCGATTGGCTGGGATGATCCGATAGCCATTGCAGCACTATGGTGGAATCGGTATATGCGAAGCATTGAACCTCGCTAACTTGAATCGCCTTTTTCACGAACGAAAAAAGCCGAACCAAGAGATGAACTCCACATAATTCAAGTCTTAGGAAGTATGCCTGCTTAACTGGGGACACCTTGGCCTTTGCCATGATGATACGCATCGTGTCCTTTCCTCCTCAAACCAGAAGTAGAGTACCGTGCGCCTTCTAGCCCGCGTCTATGTAACTGAAGGGGCCCAAACACTGTTGGATCTGCACCGACTCCAGTACCGGTAATCCCTCGAAGTATTCCTTGCACCCCCTCCGTATCTCTTCATCTAGAGGGTCGTCCTAATTGACTGGTCCTCCTCCATCTCCCATGCTTGTGAAGCGCGAACAAAAACAGCAAGATCGGGCAAGAAGTATATTTATGAACAATTCTTAAGCTTCAAAACGATATATTTATTGTTCAACATAGTCACCGCTGAAGCTAATATATTTCTCCCAACTTGTAGCAATTTGTTTTATTCCGTCACTGAACAATTCGTTATTTATTTTTCGAATCCAGGACTTGACAACGGCCATCACCTCATCGTCCGAGGTATAATGATTACCCTTGAAGTCTGTCTTGAGTAGAGGAAAAAAAACTAAAAATCGCATGGCACAAGATCAGGGTAATAAAGAGGCTGTGCATTACTTTTCAGGCTACTCGTATATTTACAACCACCTCCTCGTAGTCCCGAATAGCAAGTAGAGACTTAGTTTTGACGCTTTGCCCCTTTTCCTTGTATCTTTTAGTAAGCGCATGCAACATCACTGTTTTTCTCTTATGTGGATCCAATTTGTATTATAAATGTTATACATTTGTATGTAACACTTATTTTTCTATTATCCAGGAACACTCTCTAAGAGAATTGTTATTTATCTTTCCAGTGTTTACATCCTAACATGGAACGTGGGTACAAAGTTTCCTGACAACCTTTCACTTACAACACTCCTTGGACTACATTCAAATCGATGTCCGGGGGAAGAAACACCAGATTTGTACGCTATTGGTCTTCAAGAAGTGAACTCCCAACCACAACAACAAGTTCTTGGTTTATTCAAAGAAGATCCATGGACAACAAAATTCAAGGATGCCCTTAAAGTTTATGATTACGTTGCTGTGAAGACAGAGCAGATGCAAGGACTTATGTTAACACTGTTCTCAAAGCGAAAACATGTACCGCATCTGAGGAACATTGAAGCTGAATTCACTCGAACAGGATTCGGAGGAATTTGGGTAAGCAAACCTCATTAGTCCTGGTTTCCTGCAAATTCGAATACAATTTTCTTATAGGGCAACAAAGGAGCGGTTAGCATACGTTTAAGTGTCTATGGGTGCGGCGTGAGTTTCGTTGTGGCTCATCTCGCTGCTCACGACAACGAACTAGACGAAAGGATCGAGGATTACAAACAAATATTAGAACACCATCATTACCATGTGACAAATTATAGAGAAATTTTTGACCATGAGTAAGTATTCTTCGTCGTATTTTTGGCTTAATCAGAATTTGGGCATTAGACAAGATTGAGATTGAGTTTAAGTTTCATGTTTTTAAAAATCAGCATATTTATTAGTGGTTGCTCTGTAATCGAACCGAATGCTTTAAGGTCGTATCATGTTGCCAAAGAAAATCCCAAAAACTTGCAGCGCTGAACTAACCATTCAGAAGCGTTGTACCAGAATTAACTCTAATTTCTACTACAGAATTGAGTGTTACCAATCGTTCTTCGATGCACTTAGGATTCTTAATAGATATCCGAAATGTTTCATATGCTTGTGTCCTTTTTTTTTGTTTTTGTTTTTGTTTTATATCCACATTTATTCAACAATTCAATTACATATTTCACTTAAGACTAAATGTTAACTTCTTTTTTTACAAATATCATTCTTACATTAACTTAACGCCTCTTTGCAAGCACTCTAAATTATACATTGTCATATTTCATATGCCTTTCGGCATACAATAACTGTTTTTATAACATGTCAAAATAATTGATATTTTTTCTTTTTAAAATGTATTCTATTTTATTCCACATCGTGTATTATTTATAATTTTTTATTTATTTTTTTTTTTTAAATTACAAATATGTTGACAAACAAAATAAAAAATAAAAAATGAAACAGAACGGACAAAACAAGGAATACAAATAAAAATAAAAAATTAAAAAATTAAAATTAAATTAAAAACAAAAATAAAAAAAATAAAATAAAAATAATTGGGAATATGGGATAGGGGGAAGGAAAGCGGTGCGCCAGAGAGGCATACTATGTTTGGGGACGTGTAGTCCTTTCTTCATCACTGATTCACCACCAGTTGGGATGGGATCGATCTTTTATTGATTTATCCTTCACCGATCACCATACTAAAACGCAGGCGATCTGGAAAATTAGAGATATCGTTATCGTGGAGAATTCGTTTATCTCTGACACCACAGATAGCGTGGTAAATAATAGGGACTCCACGTTTGTCTTGGATAAGTCCTTTTTTATCCAATAAAGGGGACGCTTCTGGGGGAATGAACCCGTTCTGGAGAGTACTCTCCAGATACATCTCATTGGGATAAATGCTCCCGAAATGAGATAATTTTCACTGCACATTGCCCTTGTTGTGTGACCACGAATAATCTTGATAATGAAGTTATCTATTCTGTTTAGTCCTGATTTGTCCTACAGGACTTTATTGGGATAGAATTTCTTATACTGGGACTCTGGGGTCCTACACATTCCGAGGCAGGAACACAAACACTGTCTCTCGAACACCCGAAACTGCTCCATGTAAAGTGGGGATATGCTGTACCATACCGGGCAGCCATACACTTATATTGGTTGGATGAATGCTGAGTATGAAATTATTTTCACCTTGTGGCCCAGAAGACTACTACGAAAGAGACTCCGTGTCATTGCATATGCGTTTTTAGCTGCTGTAAGAGCAGCTGCTGTATGCTTATCAAAGTAAAGATATTGATCAAGCCAGATTCCAAGGTATCTGCCTACACTTTTTACTTGTAGTGGAAGATTATTACTTCCTGCAATGGAAAATGTTTTCGAATTCCGTTTTGTAATCCTTGATGCAGTGGACAGGGGCGTATCTGACTACACTTTTTACTTGTGGAAGATTATTACTTCCTGCAATGGAAAATGTTTTCGAATTCCGTTTTGTAATCCTTGATGCAGTGGACAGGGGCGTTCTGAAAAGGATTCCAGTCATCGCAAAAATGTTTGATTTTGTTGAAATCATTTTGCAGACGTCTGTTGATGACATCAATCTTTTCTCCACATCTATACACCACAATGTCGACGGCGTACGCAATTGCTTGGTTGAGAGAACCCAGTAGATCACTAGTGTAAATGTTAAATAAAATAGGAGAATTCAATGGTCTCTGTTGTGGGCCGTTTTTGACGTGAAGGGTCTTGTTAGAGATTATATCTCCACATTGCACCACAAATTGTTTACCCGTTATCATATCGTAGATAATGTATAATAAATATTCGGTCATACCTAGATTTGATAACTTATATACCAGCCCTGTGGGGGTTCTCTACACCACATGGAGAACCAACCCACAATTCCAACCAACCTCGACTGCTAACAGCGCGTCACCTTACTCCAACTCCCCATTCAAAACCTGCAAAACACACTGTGTGTCCAACAAGCGTTGAACACACCTTCCACTAACACCGTGTTCTTGTTGTGTTGTGGGCTGGGTGCTTGCGTCAGGAACACGGTGGTCTTTTGGCATGCAGCGACTTTGGTTCCGTGGGCTGGAATCAATTGCTAATATTTCCGTTTTCAATGGCCAAAAGATTACCTGTGAATGCCTGTGGTACCAGAAATAATCCTCCTCCAAATAATCCTCATTCAATGGAATGAATAACACGGGTTGGATCTTATTGACAATTAGTTTGGTTTATTTCTAGGATGAACTGGATTGACAGAGATTAAAAATATTGCAACCGTGTCGCTTAAAATGGTTAACGAAGAAGTGTCAGCAAAAGTTTGTTTATGTCGTTTCCTTGACAACCAAATTCGATTATGCCAGCTAGTTGCTGACACTTGTTATATTGTTGCCAAGGGCAGCATTCCCTTGCGACTTTGCTGGTTGCATCCAGTGAATCCGCAACACACACATTGGCAACATGCAAAATCTGCAAACGCATCCATCCCGAACTTGCAAGAATCCATCTCCAAATCTGCAATGAAAGGCATTTCCCAAAACTTACAACAGAATACAATTCAATAGAATACATTCTAAATCATCTCCCTCATCTACAACCAACCGCATTTAATTTCCCCCGAAAACCATTTCGGTTCCTATTCTACCTAAAAGACGTAAAACCACATCAATTCTCTACAATTAAACCGCACGCATTTTCCCCAAAATCACTTCGGTTCATTTCCTCCTTAAACTATATTTCTCGCCTCAACCAAGCGACATTCAGTTTCCCCGAAAATCATTTCGGCTCCCATCCTACCCAATACCAATTTCCCTTACTGATAAGTCACTAGCACGATGCGTTGCATTTCCGCGAAACAACCATCGCAACGACCAAGACCCATATTCCTTCGTCTAACCCACAACTCATGCCCATACTTGGTCGTGTTCCCAAAACCGATTTCTCAGTACACATAGCAATCGAGGAATCTAGCCTAGCTTGTACGGCAGTAACTCGCTGGAACTGAATTCTCCATGCACGCATAGTAACTTTTTTCGAAGTTCCTAGTAAATGGCAGCGAGTCGATTTTAGCTATGACTCCACTGCCACGATGCGATGAACTTTTCCTCGCCAGTAATTAGTTGCTTCGCAACCACCGCAGCGGCTACACGCACCCAGCGTCGTCCCACCGCCACCACGCGAGGTGCCTCCCCATTTAGTTAGCGTAATACCCACGGTCCAATGTTACAAAGGGTGATTGCATTTAAACGGAGGTACAGAGAAATTGAAGAGAAAACATTCAGACGAAGTTCGTGAATAGAAGCTGGACAATTTATGGAAAATCCTGATTTTATTCAAAACCCAGTATTCGGCAGAATCGTATCAGTTAAGTGCTTGCCAGCGGAATGGATATATTTAATTTACAGTGTACAAATTTCACACAAACAATATTTTGGATAGTTATTGGGTGTATCTAGGACATTTGTATATATGTACAAGAATATGTGTGTAGAGAATTAATATTGTTAATTGATAACTCATGTGATGGTTTAGATACTTGCCACCGTCAGTAGTGAGGAAGACGAAAGAAAGATACAATAAAACGACTGTAATCCTGGATATTAACGGCATTAAGATTCCCTTGACCACCTACTGGTCATTGCACCCCGTGCAAACAAAGATGTTTTAGTGTATTAGGCAAGCAAACTTGACCCCGTATAGGACCACCATAATAAAAGCCATTTTACTGTGTTATAAATTACTGAGCGCGTTTTATTTCTCGTCCCATTACCTGCCCATTTTGCTCGCCTCTTGTGGACGTCCTGTCGGCGGAATGACGATGGGGATCCAGGTGAAACGGTGTCATATGTTGGCACACCTACCTCGAACCCCCACAGCCCTTCTAACCATACGGTGTCGAACGCCTTTTCAAAGTCAACCAAACAGGCCTCTGTGCGTTGTCTCTTCGCCTTGTTCCACGGTCTGTCGGAGACAAGTTTTGTCGCAGCATAAACTGTGTCATGTTGCGATCGAAAACCAAACTGGTTGTTCGGGATATTACCATTTTCCTCACACCAGTTAGTCAATGCTTTATTTATAATTTTCTCGAATACCTTGCTGATGTTCGGAAGCAAACTAATCGAGCGAAGTTTGGCTGGATTGCTCCTGTTCTTGCCCTTTTTGGGGATGGGATGGACTACTGCAGATTTCCATTGGATTGAATAATATGCATTGTTTAGAGCGTTATTGAACAAAATAGTGTAAACCTTCACTACTTCCAGAGGTAAATGCTTTAGAACAATGTTTGGAATACTATCTATTCCAGAAGATTTTTTGCTCTTAATCGATCTAAGAATGTCCGTCCGTCAGTTCATCCTTGTGTACAAATATGTTAGTGTTTAGATCTCTAAGCGGGGAATCCGCTCTATTATTTTCACTAAAGATAGTGAAACTTCGAGTTAAGAGATGTCAATTGTTAAGTTCATTTCGTGGCGAAATATGTTTTTGGAGAGCCCTATTTTCCAGGTCAAGGTTAGAACGAGCCGATTCGTTCAATCTATACCCTGCTTCGAAACAAGCGCCAATTGAGTTCGCCTTTTTTTTGCGGATCCTCGACTATTATGAACTCTTCGTTAGAGTTGATGTGTTCCAGGGTAAGTCCTGCGTTCAACAGAGTTTGACAATTCTCGGGAGTCCGCGGAACTCGCAGACATGGGATGTCGTTATAATCTTTCCTTCGAAAGACTTTATTTATTTGAGGGAACATATTCGGTCCACTAGCTTTAATGGCTTGAATTCTGTTGTTCCAGTCGTCATTAATTACTGATCTATAGTTGTCACGGATCAGTTTTTGAAGATTTTTAATTAGTGACTTAATTGTTTTTATTTCCTTGCTATTTGGATCTCTGGCTTGTCTGTAGAGCAGTTTTAACTTAGAGAGCGGAATACTCTTTTGCCTATACCGCTCGTCGATCGTTGCGTTTCTGTACCGGTTTGTATGGCTCGCCATGTGAGACACTTTTAGGATAGAACGATTCATTGTGTTAGTAACAATGTTGTTCGTCGTCGAAAGATAATGATCAATTTCGTCATTATGAAGATTTCTGTCAGTTGGTGGATTTATGCCATTGGAGCTTAATTCTTTTTTTATTATCCGATCAAAGCGCGACCAGTGTGCTTTTCCGAAATTAAAAGAGTGTATCTGTTTTTACTGCTCAAGTAGTGAGTGTTTGTTTGGGACATGTATTACAGCACCAAGTCCATAATGATCGCTACCGTACTCGATTGTATCCGTATCTAATAATTGTATTCGCTCGTCCAGCAACAGTAAATCCAAGAAGGAATTTCTTCTTGGACATGTCGGCGGACTTGTAGCGTACAATTCTAGTTTATGTTCGATAGCGTTTGTTTGTCACCACTCGAACAACACATTGCCTCTTGTGTTTGTGATAAGGTTACCCCAAGCACTGTGCTTGGAATTGAGATCTCCCGCCATAAAGAAATAATTTTTTTCCGAGTCTAACTTGAGACTTCGGAAAAGGGTATCAAGTTCCTTGATAAACTGTATACACTGTGGAGCTTCGGGGGCATAAGCAGAGATCACATATAGATGCTTTTGACTTTTGAAAGGAATATCTATAACGCAAGCTTCTAGTACCTGGAACTTGTATACATCTGTACTGTAGACGACTTTGTGTTGTAGACCATTTTTAACTAAGACAGCGACCCCGCCCCCCTGAGTGGAATTTGGACGATCTCGTCTAATTACTTTAGAATTTGGGTAGCCCAATGTGTGCCTTTGATTTAGCTTAGTTTCGCTAGCCAAAAGCACATCCGGGCGTTCAGCTTCCAGCAGATTGCTAAGATTATCCCTTCTTTCCATGCGGATTAGTGAATTAACATTCACCGCAATAATTTTTAGGGTTAATTCAGTCGCAGTGAACGTTATGATTAGAGTGTGGGTTCGTCTGGAAACAGGGTCGAATAGATAATGTCCGTTCGAGCTACTTGTTCCGTCAGTTTTTTTTTTTTCGATCATTTCGAATTTTTTATCAAACGCAGCAAACTGTCCTTGTTGTAATATTGCTGTTATATCAGTTTGTGCCTCTGGAGCAGGTGTTTTAATGATATTGCGTGATTGTTCTAAGATTGGTGCATTTTTTACTCCACCTGCCATTTTGGCGTATGACACACTTGGTGCCATGAAGTTGTTGTAAGAGCGAGTTTTCATCCTTTTCTCTTCTTCAACTTGCTTCTTTCTGATTTCCAACTTTGATTTTAGTTGTTGGTACTTAGGGCAACCTCTAAAGTGAGCAGGATGACCTGAGTTGTTACAGAGGACACAGGATAGTTCATTTCTATCCGGGAGCTGTTCTTTGCCTAATGGGCATTCTCCAATGATACGCTTATTTAGGCATTTGACGCACCTGAAATGCATATTGCAATTCGCTGCCACATGGCCGAAGAGTTGACAGCGCATACACTGCAATACGCGGTCGGGCTTCTTTATTCTCTCCCAACTTATTGTTTGGTGATTAATGTATTTAATATATCTAAGTCCATCAATTTTACTATTGGCAAGAAAGGCAACTTATGGTTGCGATTTCTTGAATTTGCTGTAGATGGTTTCACACCTCTAAATTTCAAGGTATCGTTTTCGAATCTTTTTAGTTCTTCGAGCACCTCTTCGGGAGTAAAGAAAGGATCAACTCCTTTGAGGAGCATGGAGACAGTTTTCTCCGGTTTAGGGGTGTACGTGTAGTATTCACTTTTAGATTTCCCCAATGCCGATTTAATTTTGTTATACCCTTCTAAAACATCGCATGTTAAACTTATCTTAAAATTATTTATCCGTTTTGTTTTAAAAGTTTTGCATGTCAACTTGTGGCGGTTCCACCAAACCACACGGTTCGCTTACCTGAAAAACCCCCATAACTTCCACCCAATCCCATAACTTCACTAATGCAATCGCATTAGCATCTTAAATGCTTCACGCATTAAATAGATCAAATCCTTAACCTAAAAGTCCCTGTAAAAGAAAACTTACCTTACTCTTCGCATATAATTGCCCGTAAGATTTCTTTCTTAACTTATCAGGAATCCCAAACCAATTTGGCACCTTCGGTGCCAGGCAAATTCCCCTAGACGAATTCCTAATAACAAAGGATTTGGATTACATACTATGTAACCTTCACCAGGGACCATAAACATTGCGCCGTCAATTTTTCAGCTTCGCCATGGTATGATAAATCTCTTAACGTACGCATTGGCCCGCGACCTTTTTCTCCCAGCAATAAAATACCCAAGCAGCTGCATTCAATTAGCGCAATCGACGCTGAAGCCAATTTCCCTAACTCGCACCAAGTGCAAACAAAAGAACGCTGTTCCTCCATAGGCTTCCTGGGAATCCATATCGTTTGTGGTATCCTAAATGTATTTTTCATTTAATGAGTGGCTGCAATTTACCCAGCTGGCCCTCATCACCGAACGATGCATTAGGTCGCTTCTTCCTTTGTTCTTGCCGCCTGCCTGCTTCGTTGTTCTGTTACGGACCGACATTGAGTCCAGGTCCCCCCAGAATCCACTTACTTTGATTCCCCTCTTTACCTGTAAAAGGAAAATAACGCGCCAAGTAGCTAATTTGCATAAACTACTTTATGCAAATTCTACTTGGCGGAGAAAAAAATAATAAAATAAAACATAATACACCGGAAATAAATTCGGAAAATTGACAATTCGTCGTAAACTTCAGAACTGAAAACATATAATCAAAAAAGTACAAAGAGAACTGAAAAGATTTTTCAATTCAATTTTTATTTAGTAGATAATTACATTTATGGTATATTTTACAACTAGTACTTAAGAGATTTAGGATAGCAATTCCTTTACAACTTTAATCTTAAATCTATATAACGACAATAGCACAATTTTAATGAATAACAAATAATAAATTAAGGGAAAACTACAATAAAAAACCCTTATTTGAATCTTAAGACTAATATTGCACGAGCTTCCGGTTATTTTATGTAGTAATGACCTCGATATAATTTTCATAGACAGAGTACATATGTAGTGACTTAGGATAACGCAAGACGGGAAACGAGAACTGTTGACGTCCGGCGCCGTGCTTCCTCGGTTGAGGGAAGAGCGTGGAGGTTAATTAAATTAAAATAATTTTATTTCATTTTCTTGATCAAATTTCATTTTAAATTCTTTTATTCTTCGAATTACTTTTATAAATTCTCAACTCAAATTAACTGATAAAACAAACTTAAAGTCAACTCTAAACTCTTTTTTCCGAACTCCTCTCGTTCGGAACTGAAATTTTTCTATTTCTGTGACTTTTCACATTGATAAATTTGGACGAAAATCCAAGTTACTATGTTTTGAATGAATAAAAAGTTGCAGGTTATTAAATGTGCATGTTATTAAATGAAATAGAATATTGTGAATGTTTATGAATGGAATGTATTAAGTGAGAATGTATTATATGTTAAAGGAAGTTTTTAAGGATGTGTAAGGAGATTCAGTGTTAAATTTAATAAAGGGTAGTATTCCGGAATACAACAGAACATTGTCAGAAAAAGAACAATTGACGAAGAAGTTTCGATTGATTTTGTCAATAAGGAACTCTACCGGTTTAACGTTGGCGTTTTCATGTAGTTCATGTGTCGAATAATGCCATGGCAAATTCAGCAACATTTTCAATATTTTATTTTGACACCTTTGCAATTTTATTTTGTGTGTGCGAGCACAATTACACCATACAGGCGCCCCGTACAGGAGTATAGCTTGAAAAATGGTTTTAAATATTATAATTTTATTTTCGATGCTAAGCTTTGATTTTCTACACACTAATGGATACATAACTCTTACGACTTTGTTTATTTTGTCAATTGTGGTAGTGATGTGTTTTTGAAAGATGAGTTTTTTATCTAGAATAATACCTAGATATCTACACTCTTCGGACCAATCAATATCAACTGCGCACATACTGAGTTTAGTGCCATTTGGTAGGTAACAGTGTTTCCTACATCTCGAAAACCAGACAGCTTGTGTTTTATTACCATTTATTTTTATTTTCCATTTCCTGTAATATACTGCTAGCTTGTCAAGAGCTGCTTGCAAAGAGTTGTAGACATTAGTGAATAAGGCACCCGAAGAGAAAATGGCCGTATCATCGGCAAACATAGCTACCTGAATGTTTTCACCTAGACATGGTAAATCTGCGACAAACAATGTAAATAATATGGGACCAAGGACCGAGCCCTGGGGTACACCATGGTGGATTTGGTGAGTAGAGGATATGTCGGTTCCTAAACTCACAACATATTTTCTCGAACGAAGAAAGCTCTGGATAATTTTGATAAGCGGTATTGGCAGCTTAAGTTTTAGTAGCTTATAAATCAAGGCATCGTGCCATACCGTATCAAAAGCTTTTTCGATGTCTAGAAGAACTAGTCCCGTTGACTCCTTGTCGATGAATTTACCAGCTATGTGGTTTTTAATGCGCAAGACTTGGTGGATTGTGCTGTGACCACTACGGAAACCGAACTGAAAGTTTGGTAAGATGTTATTGTCTTCCACAAAACGATCAATCCTTTCCTCAATAATTTTTTCTAAGAGCTTACTTAGACAGCTAAGTAGACTAATAGGTCTGTAGCTTTCGGGGCTGTTCTTCGGTTTGCCGGGTTTCGGGATAGGTATTACTTTTGCTGTTTTCCAACAGTCCGGAAAAGAACAATTCTTAAGACAAGCGTTGAAAATGAACGTTAAATAGTTACTTGCAGCAGGTGGAAGTGCTTTGATTAATTTGTTGTTAATATTATCGAGACCCGCGGCCTTTTTTGATTTCGATTTTTTGATCAATTCTTTAACTTTGCTGATATTAGTTGCGTAAGTACTTTCAGCTGGTGTTTGAGAAAGTACATGGATAGTGTTAGCAACTTCAGCTTCAGTATACGCGTCGCTTAGATGCATAGATATGGAGTGGTTCTTACTAAACGTGTTAGCAAGTAGGTTCGATTTCTCCACTGAAGAAATAAACAACTTATCGTGAACTTTAAACGGAGGAATACTGCACCCTCTCTTTTTCATAATTTTTGACATTTTCCAGAACGGTTTGCTTGCTTTGTCAAGAGAGGAAAGGTGTTTATTCCAACACTTGTTCCTATATGTTGAGATTTCGTTTTTAATGATATTATTTAAGACTTTAACATTAACTAGAAAACAATCGATTCTATAACGCAGCCATTTTCTTCTTTCAGAGTTTCGTAGCCTAATCAGATGTAAGATATTTTCAGGAAGCGGTGCCTTATCAACTGGAGCAGTGGAACATTTAGGTATCGCAAGATCGGCCGCTCTATTGATAATAGAAACAAAATTGTTGCATAGGATATCAATGTGCTCGCTGCAGGTTATAGAATTTAGGCTGGTATCACCTAGAACCAAGTTCGTGTTTATATATGATTTATAACAATTCCAGTTGGCGGCGGAATAGTTGTGGTATAAACTGGTACGATTTACAACTACTGTATGATTCACTGTGAGGCTGATCGGAAGGTGGTCTGAACTTAACGCATTTAGAGTTAATGGTACTGTGCAGTAATTTGGAATATTAGTGATATATAGATCAAGAGTTGAAGGGTTCTTGTTAGCACTCGCTGGGATATAGGTGGGAAGAAGTGGATAAAGTATGGAAAAACTTGGGCTGGATTCAGCAACATCTAGTAAAATGTTACCCCAGCTGTTTGCCCTAAGACAATTCCACGACTGATGTCTGCAGTTTAGATCACCACCAATAATTACCTTGTTTCGAGTGTTGACTCTATACAATTTTTGCAGATCCCGCTTAAAGTAAGTAGATTTCTCTAGGTTTCTATTTCCTCCAGGGAAATAGACCGAAAAAAGACTCACCTTGGAGTTGTCACTTAATGTTACCTCTATACTAATTTCCTCAATTAACTTAAGGCGCAATGAAGGACGCAAGGAATGTTCTATACATTTTTTCACAACAATGGCGACACCTCCACCACTAGCATGTACCCTGTCTAGGCGATAACATATGTAATTTTGATGTGAGAAAGAAATGTCTTGTTTGAGCCAGGTTTCTGAAACAAGTGCAATGTCAATATTAAAATTTATCAAGAAACTAAAAAATTCATGCTTTTTGTTTTTGATGCTTCTCGCATTCCAAGTTATGATGTTAAGAGAATTTCTTAACATGTTTTTTCCGAGTATATGTACTTAATAGCTAATGAAGTAATGACGTTAAATTGGTCAGCTTTGGTTTGACAAGCACTAAGCTTGGTTACAACTTCATTAAGAAGAGAGTTTATCTCGCTAAATGAGAACAGGTTATCATTAGTTAATGTTTCTGACGGATTTTTCTTCGTGTGTGTCGTATCACTATTGGAAGGTTGCTGGGTTTGATGGAGGCCAGAAGCCCAGGTGGAAGAAGGAAGTGAAGGTTGACGCACAGATCGGGGTAGTGGAGGAAAATTATCAATGGATAATCGGTCGGGCACTGTCTGCTGTTTGTCACTCGGAGGCTGTAGGAAGGTTGTATTTCCTGTACCACGTCCGCGTGGGGATAATTTGCGGCGAATGTCTATGTACTGCTTTCGGCTTATGCATTCTGGATCGGTGGATTTATGTGGCCCACTACAATTTGCACACTTGATGACCTCATTTGTTTTGCAGTCGGATGTTTTATGGTTTCCCGAACATATTGCACAGAAGCTATTTATATGACAATGCATCGAGCCGTGACCATAAAGCTGGCAATTGTGACATTGTGTGACCTTACCTGGATTATGTTTTTTAAAGTCCCAGCGAACGATGGTTTTGAACAAGGTGGAGTTGTTCCGTTTTAGTTCGTTTAATTTAACAGTACCGCGTTGAATGTAGACGATGTACAAGTAGTGTTTGTACAGGGCTTTTGTTGACGGATTTAATGTGATGGTTTTAACATCTAGGCACTTAATCCCGAGTGCAATTAACTCATTTTTCACTATATCGTTGCTTATTAAGTCTAGCCCGGATAACACTACCTTTAATGGACGATTTTCCTTACGTGAGTGGGTGAAAAACTCACATTTTAACCGTAAGAGTTCGGTTTTGATTTTAATTTATATGTCCATTGTTGGGGCACATATTTTTTGCCCAAGCGAAATGTTTTTGATTAAGTATTTGTCTATCTTAATGTTGCTCAAAATATCACGCACTTGAGCACTAGTTGTTTTTAATACCACAATTGGCGGAACGATTTCTTTAGGAAGTTCTGCGCACTGTTCGTCATTGGTCGGATCCATTTCAGGAGAGTCTTCCATCAGACTTTGAAGTGGTTGAAAAAAGTTAGTGTTTGAACACATTTTAGATTTTTCTAGAACTTTATTGTTCACTTTTGAAAGTTTGTCGGGAGGAGTTTGGCCTCCAATAACGGGGTCGTAACGCAACCGTTTGCGCTTAATTTTGTTTAACACACGTGGCCCAGGGGCCATAACTTAACGGTTTTAACACTTGTTCAAATTTTTTTATGCGGAAAACAAGGCAATGAAAACAAGATAATGATAATTAAATTGTGAAAATTATTGTGAAAATAACGGTTGATTAAGATAACTAGCACGAGCAAAACTGTGAGACAAGTTGTCTGTTTGAAAGTCAGCCAGGTACTGAACTGAAAAGATATAATCAAAAAAGTACAAAGAGAACTAAAAAGATAATTACAGAATCAAATACATCAAAAGACCTTTCTTCAAGGCGTTTACGTAAGAGACCGATGTCACCAAATTTGAGAAACAATTCTAAAGAAGAATCAGTTAAACCCTTGTCAAACTCTATCACAGAGACCCCAAAAACAAATAGACTTAGGCCGAGGAATACCAATACTATCGAAGAATCCACACAGCCACGCAGATCTACACATTCAATTGGTAATAAAACGATCAGCCCTTCGAGCAAAGAAAATAAGCCAAAGAGTCCAGCAGATTCGAATTCATCGTCGTCTGGAGAATCAAATTCGCCAACTGGAGAAAGAATGTAATAACAGCCCGTTGCTAAATAAAATAGTTCAGGGTGACAAGATTGTGGATGAACTAGATGCCTGGCAGAGTAAGCGGCTTCTTTGGCCTAGACCCGGTTGGTCTTCTAGAACTGTGACCTAAACGGGTTTTTCCCTGGTGGTGAGCGTGTAACGGGGTGAGATTGTTCTTGGAATCTAGTGTTAGAGTTCCTATTCTCTACTACCCGAGACGCATCGTGTCTAGGCTTATTCTGCCTTTGTCTCGATTCCTGGGGTTTTGGTCGAGTATCCCCGTAGGTCCTATCTAAAACCCTATTTCTTTCCTCTGGGGGATCTTGTTCCTCTTCCCAATAGTAGAATGGATTATTCTTAAGCATTGGTTGCCTATTTGATGAGTTGGGAGCATGGTATTTGTCGTTCCTTTCAGGTGAAGGTGACTGGTCATGATACCTCGTTGGTATTTCATAACATCCACTTTCGCTCCTCATCTCATTCTCGGTTTTCTCTAACTCGAGAATCCTAGCTATAATCTCATCTAAAGGGTCTTTTTCTGATTTTACTATCAGATGTCTTAGTTGGTCGTTTCTGATTCCTACCATCAGAACTGATTTAGCTAATCTTTCGTTCTGGAATATGAACCCTATGTTATTCGTAGTTCCATACTTACGTGTTGCCGCTTCGTTGCAGTCCTTTACTGCTTGCGTTATGCGGTGGGTAAATTCGGCGACATCCTCTTCGCGGGATTGTCGTATACGAGAGAGTTTCGAATGTAACTCTTCGTATGACACGTGTGGTAAGATTGTTTTTCGGAGTCGCTGTTCAAACTCCTTGAAAGTCGTTGGGAGTTGTTCTTTGAACATGCGGCGAGCTTGCCCAGTTAGTCTCATGGGCAACCACCGCAGGAAAATTGTTTTCTCCTCCTCCGATAAACAGTCCAGTGTCCTGTCACAGCTTTCGACGAAACCATGTAGTTCCCTCGCTGCGTTAGGCCCTTTCTGGCCACTATATACCTCCACGTTTGCTTGGACTAGGTCCAGAACTTTTTCCGCACCCAACATAACGGCGACGGGTTCTACCGATATAATTTCCGCGGATAGCTGCCTTGTGTGGCTCCTCGTCTGCATTAACGGTAATGCTAACGCGCGTTTAATTATATTCGTATGAAGGGCTACCCGGATTATTCTGACCGCAGTTCGCTTTTTCCCGTAGCGAACGAAAACACGATAGTGGAACAATAATCCAACAATGAGGGGTTAAATCTATTTAAATTATTTAAATAAACTTCCCAACGATAAGAGGTAAGAACAAATTTAAACGACCCAACGATGAGAGACTAGACCCAATCTATATAAATAAAAGAAAGAAGAAGACAAAAATCTGAAAAGAGAACACTAAAACAGTGGAAAAATTGTTTGTTAAACTATCTCCAATTTTTCTTCCCAACGTTGATTTCGTCCTCTTTCCTGTAATTGGAAAATAAACCCGAGAAAAGGAGAATTTATATTTTTATTTATGTTATTTATTTTTTTGTTATTTCGGATTGTTTTTTTTTTTAACCTAGCCGCTAGTTTCGCTAGTCGGCGTAGGGACGTTAGAGCCTCGGGGCTCTTCCACCACTGGATTTATATCCCCGACGGCTTCGATATAAATTCCAGCTGGTGGTTACCGGCTGCGCCAATTTGTTATGTTTATTTATAACAATTAAATATTTTTAAATGTAAAAAGGGGACTTACTGTGATTTTTAATTTTGAGCGGTCGCTGCAGCTGTTGTCTGTCCGCGTCAGGTTGCAGGGGGCGTTGAACGTCGTGCTCCCCTGTTCAGCAAGCTGTTCTGTCGATATTTGGTTTTTAGTTGTTTTTTGTTTTGATTTGGTATTGTACTATTGGGTTTCAATTGTTTAGAACAATATGGTATGATTCTCCTTTATACACTAGCATTCTCATCCTTTATTACGCCTTTTTCAGAATAAAACAGCGTGGTTGTTGTCCAATGTAAGGCTTGTTGCGATATTGAATATTTTACTTTTTACCAAAAATTATTCGTTCTGTCTATTTTGGAAGTTTACGACGAATTGTCAATTTTCCGAATTTATTTCCGGTGTATTATGTTTTATTTTATTATTTTTTTCTCCGCCAAGTAGAATTTGCATAAAGTAGTTTATGCAAATTAGCTACTTGGCGCGTTATTTTCCTTTTACAGGTAAAGAGGGGAATCAAAGGGGGATTAGTGGATTCTGGGGGGACCTCGACTCAATGTCGGTCCGTAAAATTTGTTATGTTTATTTATAACAGTTCCATTGCCTTCGCGCACGTGTAAACAACACAGATCTGAACGACCACACACACACCACCATGATCTCCATTACGAGATCCGGTTCTCCGTTCCACCAAGCGAGGCTTTACGTTTCTCTTGTGATAGGTAAAGCATTTCCTTAGTGGAGGGGAACACTTTCTCTCTCAAGGAAAATGCACCCAAAAATTTCCCTTGTTAGCGAATCAGCTCCGCACGCGCTGATTATCGCTGAGTCAAATTACATCCGCCGACCACGCTGGTCGCGTGATCTCCCGCTCTCCGTCGCGCGGCGGGGAACCGTATATATACAGAAGTCGAGTCGTAAAAGAAGTGCTTCACCGTATTTAAAACTTATAAAAGTCAATTCAATATTAAAGAATAAGTGTAAGTGAAGTATTAAAACACTAACATATTTGATAATGGCGGCGAACAAAGTGGTCTTTATTTAGAGAATAAAACGTAACAAATAAAGAATTAACATTGATTAAATCGGTGCTTTATTTTCTGTGTTGTCCGCTCCATATTTTGGCGTTCGGTTTGTTGGCTCGCGAACGATACGTGTCGGAACTTTAGTGACAGTCGGATAGGGATAGGAGTGAACCGAATGTCCGTGTTTGGCACAATACTCCTAATCCCCACAAACTCACCCAATTTTATGAGATCCTTTGTCTCCATGTAGCTGATGTAGATAGAAGGTACTTTCTGCCTTTTTTTGACTGGCACCTACTGAGTTGTTTCCTACTGAGATGTTTCCTGCTGTTGTTCTTGATGTGATTCCTGCTGTTGAGTTTCCTTATCTTGCCGTGTTTTCTTTGCCTTCGTGGGTTGCTGTTGTCTTTGCTCTTGCTGTTGTTGTTCTACCATTTTCGTTTTTCGCTCGCTCTGGCTCAGGTTGTTTTTTAGTTTTACAACTACCTCCATTTGTCTATCCAGTTCTTTTTTTTTAAGACTAATCTCACGGATGAGTCTGTTGAGGACCTCGATCTGATTGCTAGCGTCTGCATTTGTTTCGCTGACAGCTAGTTCTTTGAATTGGTTTCCAGCCCCTGAGTACTGGGCACCAAGGGTGTTGTCTTCGTCGTCGCTGTTAACAATCAACGTGTCTGTATCCTTGTTTTCATTTGTTCTAAGGCGTTTAGCCTTTAGATTTACGTCTGTATTTTGCCTTGTCCGAGGCACCATTTTGGCATCCATTTGTCTTACGTCCATATTATGGACCACGTGTTCTCACTTTTTGTTTCGCGAGTGACAGATAGATAATCAGGAGTTTGTTTGTTATGGTCTGCACATACACAAACAGGAACACTTCGTACGTCGCGTATCGGCACTAATTGTTTTTTGATTACTATGCACAGTCTATTTTTTAATACTTGCACTCACTTCACATTATATTCTGTTTCAATGAACGATTCGTCTTTACCGGTCGGTGGTCAATTTGGTACTATATGCTTTTGTCCTTCTTCTATACACATGCACCCGCTTATGATATTACCACTTGTACTAAGCGAAGTAAAATGAAGGTCCTGCCCCCACTCCATTCATTCAAAATCTGATATAATTCCAAGAAGGGCCTGGCCTGACGTTCTTATTTCAATGTTGATCTACTTCGGTTATTGTAAATAAAACTTTTTTCAGATATGTATTTTGGTTTGGTGACCTAAACTTCCGTCTCACTGGCTCGGACAGCGCCGAAGAGATTAGAGAGTTAATTGAAAAAGATCACCTGGCAGAACTTGTGCAGAAGGATCAACTGCTTTTGGTGAGGGAAACCAGAAAAGCATTCCGGGAACTCGATGAGAGGCTGCCTGCATTTCCGCCAACATACAAATTCAAAGAAAATACCACAATATATGATATTAAGTATAAGAATTCAGGATATTAACAGCAATTTACTAATTAACGATTATTTTTAGACGCCGTCCCGCTTGGTGCGACCGAATTTTATACACTGTACAAAAAGATAAACACCCCGACATCAAACTTAATTTAGAGCAGTTGTCTTACAAGAGCCATCCCGGATACAGTATTAGTGATCATAAACCAGTCTCTAGTGAATTTGTTATAAAGGTATGTAGTCATTTTCTGCATCGTATTAGTTGTTTGTTTGTCTGGATTATGAAATTTATATACAACACATTATCGTTCCATTATTTTTCTGGTGATGGGCTGTTTTTCGCCTCTGTGAAAGATTACCAAAATACAAAGAGTTATAAAAATACGCCGACACAATCTTAAGCTATTGAATAAATCAACGCTCTGAAAATAGGATTTGACCAAGTGAAACCAACAGGTATTTAAAAATACTGGGGGAATCGTTTTCCTGATTTTAAGAAAAGGACTGCAAAAGTGTTACTGCAATTCTCTGAAAAATTGAAGTCGCGGACGGCGCTTTCTCTAGGGACGCCTCACTCTTTCCTTTAGCGGACTGGCTTTCCTGGGTATTCGTGATGCATCGCCAACAGTCTCCCCTGCAGTGGGAAGCACTTCCTCATGTGGCGGCGATGTTGTCGCTGGAACCAGCACTACGGCTCGGTGCGTTGATCTTCGCAGCGTTCCTCTTCCCGTCCTCAGTCCAGGACTCTGATCCTTCCGTCGGGTCCGGCATATACAGCTTGTACTTCCCCGCTGGGCCAGGTACTGCGGGGTAGTGAAGGATCCACCACCAGGACTACATCTCAAACTTGTGGGTCGGTGGTATCTCGTCCGTAGATTCTTCTTGTCATCAGGGTTGGCAGGTATTATTTGACCCCTCTTCTCCGGAAGATGGTCCGTCAGCCGCTGCGCTGTTCTCCAGCTCGTCATACCAACAAGTTCGTGGTCATCGAAGTCATCGGGTGCCGTCGCACGGCAAGAGCGCCCCAGCAGGAAATTGTTCGGCGTGAGGCTTTCTTCGTCGTTCGATTCCAAATCGAACCATTGTGGTGGCCTTGTAGCAGCCTTTCTTTTACCAACTCCGATCTCTGCCGGCGCGTTCGCTATGACTGCTTCCTTTACCACCTAGTCTGGCGGTTTCGTTCGTTTGTCTGTCTGCTGTCCCGCCGTTGGTGTCGTGTTGTCAATGAGGCCATAACTCCTTTGATACCTTGCCATAAAGTCATCATAGATTTTCGGAAACCATGCTTTCTTCTCGTTGTCCCAAAATAATATAGCTCCATCCTTTTTTTTTCGGTAGGAAGATGGGAATCTTCAAAAGATACCTCTTGACCGATCCAGAGGCATGCCAGGTTTTTACCGACTAAAACGACCTCCCGCCAGGCTCATATTCCCGTTGAACCCCGCGGAACTTTCTTTTAGATATTCCAACGCGGGGCGGGACGGAGTTTACCTGATACTCCGCTCGTCGCGTCGCAACTGCTGCATCATTTCACATGTCCTGTTTTGAACTAAGCACGTATTCAATTACTCCTCCCGGAGTACGGAGCTCCATCCTTGTCGGTGTATGTCCGTACACCATTTTCAAAACCATATGTAACACCGTCCACGGATGTCTGATTCTTCGGTATCCACTGATTCTTGCTAACTTCCCAACGATAATATTCAGTTTCGAATCGTTCGCCATTCGTCTCAAGACCTTTTGGGATCCATTGATTCGTTTTCCCGCACCAGCGATAGTGTTCGTTTTCGTAAAGACTCATCAGTTGATTTGCACTGTCTTCGGTTTGGCCCTCATGTTCTCGCCACGCCAGCCACTTCTCTTTGATACAGCACCACTTGTATTTGTACTTGGTTGTTGGGTCGGTGTAAATGGCTTCTCCCTCACTGATGTAGGATACGTTTTCAGCTTTGTTTCGCCAATTTGATGTTCCGGTAGAATGTACTGTTCGCGGAGTTGTCAATTCTTTCTTCCTTCTTCTCCTTTTGGGTCTACATCGAGCTCGTTCCGTTGGTGGATTAGGTTTAGGTTCACTTCTCATTTCTTGCTTATTGCGACGTCTAACAAACAATTTCGTCTCGTCCTGCTGTAGTTGACGAATTTGGCTGGTGGGCGGTTCCTGGCCTCGCACCCGTACAAGACCTATCCCAATCTGGTGAGTGAAGCAACTGGTCCGGTGCTTCTCACATTCCTCAGCCTCCTCGTAACTATCAGGCCAAATTATTGTTTGTCCATATGGAAGTAATTCATAATAGCTGATAACTGATGGGTAGTCCTGATTTGGCCATTATTTGAGTCACTTTGTGCTCTGGCCGCAATCGTATTCGGTCAATACTGTCGTAATGAAATAGATAGAATTCCGTTTGGCCGGGGCATCAAAATTTAATCCACACCTTTCCCGCTCTGTGAAGGAAGAGTTCTGATGCAGAGATGTTCGCGCCGCAAACTGGTGTAATCCGTCGGATTGTCTCGTGTAGCGCATATAAACCGAATTACGCGGATCAGTACCACGAATCTCCGAAGAACACTACCCTTGATAATATCTTTACAACACACAAAGCTCAACTACGTGCCTTCGATGTGATAGCGACTGTAGTTCCGAGTTCAGCGCCGTGTTCCCGATCAGACGGATCGCTCGTCTCTCAAGTAGGTTAAGAGTACGCTTAGGGACAGGGCTCCAAACATAACAGCAATATTCGAGTGCTGGTCTAATTTGGGATTTATACAGAAGAAGTTGGGCCAGAGTAAAATATTTCCTGGCTCTAAAAATATAACTCCGTTTTCCAGAAGCGGACCCGGCGATACTCGACACGTGTTTATGTCACGATACATTCCCGCAGACCGTGACGCCGAGCAATTTCATGCTTTCTCCAGATTCGAGGGCCTGCCCATTCAACATCAGCTGTGGGAACCGATGATCCACTTTTCTTTTTGAATGTTGTATATTGTGTCTTCGTTGCATCAAAGTCGACGAGATTGGCCTTTCTCCACTGCATGATTTTATCCAGATCGTGATTCAGAGAGTCAATCTGTGTACATCTTAGCTGGTGCGACGTTGATGCACTAACCGGTCGATCACTCGAAAAAGAGGAAACAAGCGTACTATCATCCGCAATACTGAACACCCGCTTATCCGTTGACTCCAACAAATCATTTATGTGAAGCGAAAATAAGGTTGGAGCCAGAATAGAACGTTGAGGCACCCCGGAATTTACAAAATACAGGTCCGAACATGCCGTCCAACACAACCCGGATCGATCAATCCTCGAGGAAGCTCTTCGTCCAGTCGCAAAGCTGCTGGGAAAGTCCGTATGAACAAAGCTTGTTCAGCAATACTCCGTGCCAGGCGCGGTTAAAAGTCTATCCAATGCGACCACCCTTGACTCACCATGCCCCTCAATCGCAGATGTCCATATATCGGTTATAAGGATAGGAAGGTCTGACGTGGACCGCCTGCCACGGAATCCGTGACAATCATTCAGAAGTCCGTTGCACTGCAAATATTTAATTAACTCGGCATGACCTTTTCCATTACTTTAGACCACATGGACTGTAATGCCATTGATCGGTAATTTTGTGAGAGACGCATTTTTCCTTTCTTTGGGATTGGCTGAACTCGAGCCACCTTCCAGCGGGTAAGAAATGTTCTCCGTGTATAAGATAAGCGAAAGAGTCTGGCAAGAACCGGCGACAGTTCTGGAGCTCGGTTCCTAAGGACCATTGTTAGTATTCCGTCCAGGGTGGTTGCCTTTTTACAGTCCAGTCTACGCAGAATTCGCTGAATAGTGCGCAGGCGGAACCCCACATCTCACATCCAAAACCGTATCATAGGTGATTCCAAAAGACCGGCATCGAGGTTTGAATGCCCGGAAAATAAATTGGCGAACACATTAGCTTTATCCTTTGAATTTGTGACTAAGGTCCCGCTGTTCGTCACTAACAGGGGAAAAGAGGAGGAAGCGAAGTTACTGGACAGCCCTTACCATTGACCAGTAGGGACGCGGACCAGTTGGGCAGTCAAGGAGTTTTTTGGTCACTCTGTCGATGTAGGCCTTCTTCGCGGTATCAGTCGCCTGGTTGCATGCGTTTCTGATTCCAACAAAATTCGTTCTGTTAACCTCTGTGGGAGTGGAGCGCCATTGTTAAAAAGCTCTATTTTTTGCTGCTGTAATCTGCTCGCATTTTTTATCAAACCAAGGCTTATCAGATGAGTCTCGTTTAATGGAATGTGGAATGTAAAACTCCACCCGAGCAGAATAATCTCTGTGACCGACTCCGCGCATGCGTAAACTTCGGAGTCTCCAAAGCATGATGCTGCGAACGTGATAATTCGAATTCCATTATCATTTGAAACATCATGTAGTTGGTTGGGAGACATCTCCCTTTTCAAATGTCGCGTTGAGGTGTCCGAGGAGGATTTTGGCATCGAATGATGAAATTCCCTAAAATACTTCCTTAAGGGTCTCGTAGAATGCGTCCTTCGTTTCTTCGTCGATAGATTCTGTTGGCGTGTGCACGTTTAAACCACATAATCCTATCATGGGTCCCGTATTTTTAGTACCGGCATTTGGTCACTAATAAATTTCTTTTACATGGGGCGTAATCTTATTGCTTGTTATGATGTCAGTTCCGACGGTATGTGTATCGGTATCTCCACATGTAAGTGTAAACCCGTTTGTTTCAATTATTTGCATTGGCAGACGAACTTTTTGAAGCGCGACGATGTCCATTTCATATTTTTTCGCGTTCTCTATGACCGTCTGTATCGCGCATGGTTTATATAACGTTCGGACATTCCACGTACCGACGCGTATATCCCGCTTTTTCCGTTTTTCCCCACGTCTTATTTTTGCCGAGTCGGTGTTTTCTTGATGATTTGTTCCCTTATGGTAGTGCCGTTTCATCACACCTACGCCCACCGGGTTTTTCGCGAGATTTTTTTTTGTATATTGATTATTCATTTTTGTTCCCACGAGTCTTGGGGTTGCAGATAGTCCACCATATCAGAGCCCCTCTTTGATATGGTAAGGTCTGCTTATTGCTCTGATTCGACCCGGTGTCAGTTTATTTTGTATGTGTCTGCCATTCATTTTTGTTCCTACAGGTCTTGTGGTTTCAAAAAGTATGCCATATCAGAGCCCCGTTTTGATGTCGTAGGTCTGCTTACTGCTCTGATTCGACCCGGAGACAGAGAGATGCCGTTATAATACAGTCGGTATACCCCTGGCTGCAAACCATCCAATGGCCACGGTGACGCGTAACACTCTAGATTGGGGGTGGCAGATATTTGTGTGTTACTCTTCGCTAGCCTGTCTGACATGGGTGACGCTACTGGAAGCGTCAGCATCGCCTGAGTGATTCATTGTACTTTAAGCCGCCACACCACGTCAAGGTTTCTGCCAAGCGGTGGTATTTTCCCTACCACAAAAACGGTAATTCATTTCAAATGGCGTATTTATGTAAATGGTGGCCTTACCTAAACCATGCGTTATAAACTTCATTAATGCAAAGTATTTTGTTAAGACCATTAGTAAACTTCCTCGATAGTATAGTTGTTAGTATACCCGCCTGTCACGCGGGAGACCGGGGTTCGATTCCCCGTCGGGGAGCCTCTGGCGCAAGACTAATGACCTTGTCCGAAAAAAACAAATCATTATGGAAAATTTAACAAGCCTCAGGACTTGCTAAATAAGGCCAAGACCGGTTCCCGGTTGTAGTGCCGATGATGATGATGATTAGTAAACATCAGCTATTGTCGCATGTCATATACTTTCACATTTCTTCGCTTCATAAACTTATAATAAACACTACAGTTAACTAAAAAATTTGCTTTCTATCCGTTTACTAAATAATCTTCCCTTACTACTAAACTTACAAAAGACGGTGCCTAATATCTGCACCTATCGTGATACTAATGTATATTTATATTTATTATCTATAATACTCATCCGGCATTCTGTCTTTTCTTTTCTTAAAGATCGAATCTCAAACCGAACTAGACCTTTATGAGTTCACCCACTCATCATCGCCGCATGTAACGCTCGGGCATCTTTATATATTGGAAACCCTCATAGCCTTTGCTCTGCTTTGGGTCTCAAGGACATATTTTGCCCCTATTCATGTACCAAATAACTAAGGGTTCTGGTATGGGCAAAAATGGAAGACTCTGAGATGTGCTTAGCGCTTATGATTAAATTACCAGTGAAATCTGCTTAAAGCAATATTTTTAACCTAAAAGACTCATATATTCTTATACATATACCATATATATATTCTTATACAATTGAACACTTTATACAAATATTAATACTTAAATAAATTGTTCGTGTTATATTAGCAAATTATTCATGTGTTTGTGTTTGGGAAATAATGACGAAGAGGAAAAAAATTGTTGTTGTTCGTTTTAAGTTTTATTTGTTTTTCTTGCTTATTAATTTATTCATAACAATTAAATCATCATCATCATCGGCACGACAATCGGGATCCGATCTTGGTCTTATTTAACAAATCTCTCCACCGGTCCCGATCTCAAGACGATGTCATCCAGTTTGGCACTCCCAGGCTCTGGGCGTCCTGGTTTACGCCATTCCTCCACCGCAGACAAGGTCTGCCGCGTTGTCTTCTACCATACATCCTGCAACAAAGGACTTTCCGGGCAGGCTCCTCTTCGCTCATTCGAGCTAGGTGTCCCGCTTACCGGTGTCTACCGAGCTTGATTTTTCTTACAACATTAGCTTCAAGTTAGATTGCGTACAACTCATGGTTGTAGCGTCTCGGGAATCGTCCTCCCTCACATACGGGGCCAACAATTCTCCTTAAGACCTTTCTCTCGAACGCGGCCAAGAGTTCAGAGTGCCTTTTATTAAGCACCCAGATCTCGGATCCATACATGACCATGGTCTTGTACAGTAGTAGCTTGGATGTTCTGCATACATTTCGGGATTTAAAGAGCCTTGATAAACCATAGTAGACTTTGTTGGATTTAATCAGCCGTTCGCGTAGTTCTTCTTCCATATTGTTATCGGCTGATACTATTGTCATAAGGTAGTTAAAGGATTGTACTACTTCAAATTCGTGCTCCACTACCCTGATAGTTTGACCAACGTTAGGTCTTCTCTTCGCAGAAGTTGCCACCATGAAATTAGTTGTTCCCTCATTAATGTGCAGTCCCAGTTTTTGTGCCGCCTGCTCGATCTGGGTGAAGGAGTTCTGTACAGCCGAATCGGATCTTACAACATTAGCTTCAAGGTAGATTGCGTACAACTCATGGTTGTAGCGTCTCCGGAATCGTCCTCCCTCACATACGGGGCCAATAGTTCTCCTTAAGAACTTCCTCGAACGCGGCTAAGAGTTCAGGGCGCCTTTTACTGAGCACCTAGGTCTCGGATCCATACATGAGTACTGGTAAGACCATGGTCTTGTACAGTAGCAGCTTCGATGTTCTGGATAAACTTCGGGATTTAAAAAGCCTCGATAGACCATAGTATGCTTTGTTGGATTTGGTCAGCCATTCGCGTATTTCTTCTTCCTTATTGTTATCGGCTGATACTATTGACCCAAGGTATTTGAAGGACTACACTACTTCATGTCCGTGCTCCGCTACCCTGATAGTTTGACCAACTTTAGGTCTTCTCTTCGCAGAAGTTGGCACCATGTACTTAGTTTTCCCCTCATTAATGTGTAGTCCCAGTTTTGTGCCGCCTGCGCGATCTGGGTGAAGGAGTCCAGTACAGCCGAATCGGATCTACCGATGATGTCGATGTCATCTGCGTAGGCAAGTATCTGGCTGAACTTGGTGATAAAAGTCCCTCTAGTTGTAACGTCAGAGTCACGGATTCCCCAACGCCAGGTTGAAGAGGGGGCAGGCCAGACCGTCCCCTTGTCGGAGTCCATTTAAGATGTTTATTTGTTTGGGTAGCAATCCCGCTATTTTTACTTGACTAGTTACGTTGATCATGGTCAACCTACAAGTATCAATTTGTTTGGAATGCCGAACTCTCTCGTGGCATTATATTGTAGCGAGCTTAGGGTTCGCTGAATTAATTATTTTTAATAAATAAGAGCCGTTAAATCGATTTTGAATTAATGTAACACTTTATTAGTCCGTTAATAGCAAGCCTTACTTTTATCGTACACTTAACGATTTCTTTGACTTATCGCTTCCGTACTTATCGCGCCCTTGACTGCTTACTTCTTACTTTTTACTTATCTCCCTGATCTGCGCGCGGCGTATTTACACCGTTTCCTCATTCTGATTCGGGTTTCTTTTCCGTCCGTTCCATAGCCTCGAATTTTCTACTGCACATCGTCTCCAGTTTTCCAGTACTTTCAAGAATATTCTAGTACTGATTGTCATATGCGTCACAATATAGTTCTACCCTGGCTATGCTGTCGTAGGCGGCCTTAAAGTCTATAAATAGATGATATAATGGGATCTTAAATTCCAGACATTTTTCCATCGTCTGTTTAAGGGTGAATATCAATCGCTGATTTGCCTGGGATGAAGCCACACTGATATTGACCAATGATGGCTTTGGCGTATGGCGCTACCCGATCTTGTAGGATAGTGGAGAATATCTTATAGGCGATACTCAGCAATGTTATATCCCTATAGTTGCTGCAGAGTGTGATATCTCCCTTGTTATGTATGGGGCAAATTATACGTGCACCACGATCTCATGAATTGCGTGATGTAACGCTGTCCCTCCTTGTTTGATCAGCTCAGGTGGTATACCATCACCTCCGGGGGCTTTATTTGATTTGAGATGTCGTATGGCTTTTAATGTGTCAATACTTGGTGGCGGCAGAATTTGGTCTTGATCTTGCATTGGAGGAGCCTCCAATTCTTCTGTGAGCTGACCATTTAGCAATTCATTGAAATGCACTTCTCATCGCTCCAGAATGCCTTCAGAATGGGTGATCAGATTACCCTCTTTATCCTTGCAGTAAGTGCAGCGTGGTGTGTACTGCGTCATACTGCGGATTATTTGGTAGAACTTCCGCGTCTGGTGCGGACCTCACTCTCTAATTTTCTCTATTTCACAGACAAGGTTTTTTTCCCAGGCACTTTTCTTTTGTCTGTGAAGTCTTTTTTCAGATCTTCTGAGCCCTTTGTATTTCTCCTCGCGTACCCGCGTCCTATGAGACTGCTGTATTGCCCGGTATGCAGCATTCTTACGTTCAGTCGCTAGTTTGCACTCATCATCAAACCAGTCGTTCTGATCTCTACGACTACTGCCTAAGATGGAGTTGGCAGTACTAATGACAGTATTCTTAGGGCGTCTCCATTTCTCATCTAGGCCCGGCATTCTGGCCCCAGGACTTACTCTCCCTCCATCGAGCTCTTTGAGGGCGAGTCTTAATGCATGACCAAAGATGTTACTGGTGTTCTCAGTACCTAAGGCTGCCGTGTTGATTCGAACCTGACCCTCGGATGCAATATGTCTCCGTAAGGCAATCCGAGTCGACATTGGCACCTCGGTACGTTCGTACCGTCATCAGACTGGAGGAGTGGCGGCGATCCATCCGCACGTGGTCAATTTGGTTGCGAGTGACTCCATCAAGTGATATCCAGGTTACTTCGTGGATATCTTCACGCGGAAACCTGGTACTCGCAACGACCAAATACTTTGATGCTGTCAGTTCGATGATTCGTAGTCCATTGTCATTAGTGTTCTCATGTAAACTATGGGAACCTGCATAGTGCCTGAAAACCGGCTCCCGACCTATTCTCGCATTCAAATCACCAAGGACGATTTTCACATTGTATCTTGGGCAGACATTGAGGGCCCGTTCGACGTTCTCGTAGTATTCTTCTTTTTCCTCGTCAGGGGACTCCTCTGTAGGTCCGTGAACGTTTATGACCTTATGTTCTTAAACTTGCCTCGCACGCGAAAAGTGCATAGTCTTTCGTTTATTGCATTAAAGCCGATGATGGCTGGCTTCAGTTGTTAGCTGACTACAAAGCCTACCCGAGCACATAGTGTTTTGCATGACAGCTGTAATAAATGTCATAGTCGTTTCTTTGAATTACACCACTCCCCGTCCATCTTAGTTCTTGTAATGCTGTTATGTCAGCCTTATATTCGGACAGGCCATCGGCTAGCTGCTGTGTAGCTTGAGCTCTGTATAGTGAGCGGACATTCTATGAGAAAATTCTCAAATCGTTACCCATTTTCGTCCCCGTGGTCGTCGTCGTGTATCCGGTCCATATCCGAGGCTTGTTAAATTTTCCATAATATTTTGTTTTTCCGGGCAAGGTTATTAGCCTTGCACCAACCTTCCTCAGGATGTAACAAATAAATACATTTTGAATTTACCCTCTTGGGCGCCCGATTATTTCTGAATGCACTGATACACAATATACCATACCTGTTTTTCTTGTGGGCAAATGGAATTGTAGCGATTCTAACAGATACACACACAATTCACAAGCAAAAATAGTGAAGAACACCGAACGAAAAATCGAATAAGAAAAATACATCAGAACCGTATACCAAGCGATTACACAAAAATAATTCACATCAGTGGAGTATAGTCGAGTTTGGAAATCAAATTCTAAACACGGTCAGTAGCCTGATGTGTAACGCTTAGGTAAGATTTTTTTCGTGATTCGAGCTGTCATAGCGTCAGTTCGAATCACACGATCTTCTTCACTATTATTTCAAACGCTATAATTGGTGACTACGACGTGATCTGTACACACAGCATACACTTTCCCATAGTAAGCAGAACTTCACACACGGTCACGACTTCCGCATAGAGCCCAGCCTCCGACGTTTTCTCATTCTCTCGTTCGTCCGTCGTTCGCATACGAATCTGATCGTAACGAAGTTACTGCGGAGGGAGTGGTGTGGCATCTCTAACAGATACACACAATTCACAAGCAAAAATAGTGATGGACACCGAACGAAAATCGAATAAGAAAATACATCAGAACCAAGCGATAACGCAAAAATAATTCACATTAGTGGAGTATAGTCGAGTTTGGAAATCAAATTCTAAACACGGTCAGTAGCCTGATGTGTAACGCTTAGGTAAGATTTTTTTCGTGATTCACACGACTTCCGCATGGAGCCCAGCCTCCGACGTTTTCTTATTCTCTCGTTCGTCCGTCGTTCGCATACGAATCTGATCGTAACGAAGTTACTGCGGAGGGAGTGGTGTGGCATCTCT
Organism: Microdon myrmicae; assembly: GCA_963931805.1. Taxonomy (NCBI): domain Eukaryota; kingdom Metazoa; phylum Arthropoda; class Insecta; order Diptera; family Syrphidae; genus Microdon; species Microdon myrmicae. The sequence goes on along the minus strand of OZ007498.1, from coordinate 19,075,665 downwards.
AACAGATACACACAATTCACAAGCAAAAATAGTGATGGACACCGAACGAAAATCGAATAAGAAAATACATCAGAACCAAGCGATAACGCAAAAATAATTCACATTAGTGGAGTATAGTCGAGTTTGGAAATCAAATTCTAAACACGGTCAGTAGCCTGATGTGTAACGCTTAGGTAAGATTTTTTTCGTGATTCGAGCTGTCATAGCGTCAGTTCGAATCACACGATCTTCTTCACTATTATTTCAAACGCTATAATTGGTGACTACGACGTGATCTGTACACACAGCATACACTTTCCCATAGTAAGCAGAACTTCACACACGGTCACGACTTCCGCATGGAGCCCAGCCTCCGACGTTTTCTCATTCTCTCGTTCGTCCGTCGTTCGCATACGAATCTGATCGTAACGAAGTTACTGCGGAGGGAGTGGTGTGGCATCTCTAACAGATACACACAATTCACAAGCAAAAATAGTGAAGGACACCGAACGAAAATCGAATAAGAAAATACATCAGAACCAAGCGATAACGCAAAAATAATTCACATCAGTGGAGTATAGTCGACTTTGGAAATCAAATTCCAAACACGGTCAGTAGCCTGATGTGTAACGCTTAGGTAAATTTTTTTTCGTGATTCGAGCTGTCATAGCGTCATCTTCTTCGCTATTATTTCAAACGCTATAGAATGTTCCAACGCACGCGAATTTGGATTGTATTCTGCGAAGGAAAGAATATCCGGTCCTAGTTGGCCCAAAAACGTGCAAATAAACAACACTTAAAATACTTTCCCCCCGGAAGGCCTATCGTATTAAAAACTACAACAACCCAACTGAAATTTTACTTGAATAATACAAGTTATGCATTCGTATTACAAGTTGATTATAAAGTTCAGAATTATATTATATGTTTAATAATAAAAATTGCAGTAGAGAAACTTAGGAGCGAAGATGAAGGCTTAAGCCTCTCCCTAAGTACTCAAAACAGGACTCAGGTGTTGCCGAATGTTGCAAATTTGATTCGACTGCAACAAACATTTTAAATTAAATTAATATCGAATAATGTGTGCTCACAGTTTCTCGGCTGTCTGGTTGCTTTTGGTGTTTTGGATGTTGTCCTGTATTGATCGTTGGTTCCTACCGATGTTGCGTGCAGGGTTTCCCTTCAGCCTTCTCCTGTATGCGGGATTCAGCGCGACCTTTTTTCCGAAAAACTTCCTTTCAATTATAAAATGAAAATTGTTGGTAAGATTTGATATCGTCCCACACTGAACTGCCACAAATGAGGCAATATGGAAACTCCTCGGTTAGTTATATATGTTTTTTGTTCACGTTGTCTCTGTTTTTTGGCTTTATGTTTTTTGGATGATTTATTTTAAAATATCGATTGTGTTTCTTCTTATTATTATTGCTTGTGTTTCCCGTAGTGCTTCGCACAATGATATTTGTCTCTTAAACCGGCGGTAAACCGTTTTAATTACTGCGAAGGAACAATTACCATTGCTATTGTGTTGTACTCCTTTTCTCAGAATAATATTTAGATTCGATTCTATTAAATATAGAGTAGAATCCTAATTTGATAATTCATTCATTATATTATAAATGTCGGTATTCCTGTAGATCTTTAGGAAAGCTGTGGTTTTAAGATGTCAGACTCTTCTAAGTCTAGTAAACTTAGCTCTTTAATTTTCAAACCGGCGAATCTTGAATGTAAAAAATTTGCAAGATTTTCTTAGAGCTAGACCTTCAGAAATACTAGAAAAGTTGGACAACTATCCAACAAACTGCTTGGCCATTTACAGAGAACTTCCAGAGATAGCCAGACACCTTGTTATTCGTATATTGTTTGTAGGGCAACCTGTGTGGCAGACAGTTGTCACATGATGGGTTCACAACATTACGCCAAAGAGCAACTGGCTTCGCCAACATATCTATCAGGTCTCAAGGTTTGACATATCAATGCTATACGTGTTCGCGAATTTATTTTCCGCGGATTCAAACCTCGGTCCCGGCCTTTTGGAGCTTCCTGTGATTTCGCCGGTACGGTCTTCGATGCGGGATGTGAGATTTCGCGTTCTACGTGAGCTGGATTGTAGGAAGGCAACCGGCCCGGACGGAATACCAGCAATAGTCCTTAAAAACTGTGCTCCAGAACTATCGCCGATTCTTGGCAAACTCTTCCGCTTATCTTATGCACGGAGGACCTTTCCTGCCAGCTGGAAAACCGCTCGAGTTCAGCCAATCCCAAAGACGGGAAAAAAGTGTCTCCCACAAAATTACCGTCCGATAGCATTTCTGTCTATTTTATCTAAGGTAATGGAAAAAGTCATCAATACAGAGTTAGTTAAGTATTTGGAGCGCAACGGACTTCTGAATGATCGTCAATGCGGATTCCGTGGCAGGCGGCCCCCGGGAGACCTTTTGACACTTATAACCGATATATGGACATCTGCGATTGAACGGCATGGTGAATCAAGGGCGTTCGCATTGGATATCTCCAAGGTTTTTGACCGCGTCTGGCACGGGGGCATTGCTGAGCAAACTTCGTTCATATGGACTTTCCCAATAGCTTTGCGACTGGACGAGGAGCTTCCTCGAGAATCGATCGATCCGGGTTGTTGTGGACGGCGAGTGTTCGGATCTGTATCCTGTTAATTCAGGGGTGCCCCAGGGTTCTATTTTGGCTCCAACCTTGTTCTTGCTTCACATAAATGATTTGTTGGAGACAACGGATAACAAAGTGTTCAGTTTTGCGGATGATAGTACGCTTGTTTCCTTCTTTTCGAGTGTTCGGCCGATTGGTGCATCTGCATCGCATCAGCTGAGATGTAGACAGATTGACTCTCTGAATCAGGATCTAGATAGGGTCATGCAGTGGGGAAGGGCTAATCTCGTCGACTTCAATGCAGCGAAGACACAATATACAACATTCACAAAGAAAAGTGGATCATCGGTTCCACAGCTGATGATGAATGGCCAGGCCCTCGAGGCTGGGGAAAGTTTGAAATTGCTCGGCGTCACGGTCTGCGGGAATGTATCATGACATAAACACGTGTCGAGTATCGCCAGGTCAACCTCAGGAAAACTCAGCTATCTATCCCAAATTAGATCCGCGCTCGAATATTGTTCTCATGTTTGGAGCTCGGCTCCTAAACATACCCTCGACCTACTTGAGAGCATACAGAGACGAGCGATCCGCCTTATCGGGGACTCGGCGCTGACGTCGGGACTACAGCCGCTATCACATCGAAGGCACGTAGCCGACCTCTGTCTGTTTTACAAATATTATCAGGGGTGCTGTTCTTCGGAGATTCGTGATATTGTTCCACGCAATTCGGCTTATATGCGCTCCACAAGACAATCCTATGGATCGCACCCGTTTGTGGTTCATCTCCCGACGGCGCGAACATCCCTGCATCATAACTCGTTCCTCTACAGAGCGGGGAAGCTGTGGAACCCCCTTCCCACGCAAGTGTTCCCGGAGCATTACACCCTGCAACTGTTCAGAAAGAACTGCAACAGTTATTTGATGGCATCTCGGGGCGCCCACTCGGCGCTATAGGTTCGCCTCTCCCGAGAGAAGTCTATTAAAAAAAAAAAAATACCTGGAGGCCTCTCGGCATGGGAGCTTTGTCCTACGTTCAAAAGAAACCTTAAAGTAGCTTTATTAGGTGGTGGAAAACTATGGTCCCTCTCCCATTTAATGGACAAAGACGCATGACCTAGGGATGTAGCTTTTTTAGACAATTATGCCATGTCACAATGGACAGGTGCTCTTTACTATATGGTTGGTGGAAGGACTGTTTTATATCTTTACACACTTGCCACACCTTTAAAATAAAACACTCTGTTTTTTTTTTTTTTAGTTAACTAAATTTTAATGTTATTATTTTAGTACACATGTGAACAAAGGCACTCTTTAGTTTCTTCTTTATTAAAACGCTCTTTAACAACTCAACAAATCATCCGTTTCAACTTCTCACTCAACTCCACGCACCACTTCAAGACCCCCTCGTCAAAATTCTCAAAACCAACCGACTACTGTTTTTTTTTCTTTCCCCGAACGAAGACTTTTCTCTTGCAGATCGAAGGATATGTCCTTTTGCCAGCCGCCATTTTCTTTCTTTATCTTTACTGGCTTAGGATCAAAAGAGAAAACACAAAGGAAAAATCAACAGAGGATCTTGCTAATGCACATTTAGGATCCTCTATGTCGGTGGGCGATAAAACGAACGTGTGGTTCGTTTTATGGCGCACGGTGTTTGTTTTAACTTGGGAATGGAAAAGGATGTTGTCTATGGGAAATGGTTTGGGTAGACAAACCTTTAAGGATTATACAATTGCAGATGCGCATTTTATGAGTCTCAACAACTCTACTTGAAAGTTGATCATCTGGTCTGCAGATTTGGGTCCAGGGGATTTTGCGTGTTGAACATATGGTTCGTTTATCACGTCTTGCATATAAGTTAGATTCAATATGAACAAATTGAACGTGCAGTTCAATTTGTTTGATATTGAATTGATATCACGATATTTAATGTATGCGCGATTAATGGTGGAGACTAGCTCCAAAGAGATAGGTATTAAGCAGTGGATGGTTTTTGTGCGTAACACAGCAAACAAGGGGAAAATTAGTGAAGGAATCTGTCCTGATGCTGTGCGTATTTTGCTTCATGCCAATTTGATGAAGCGTGACAAACAGGATGGTACACCAAGTATAACACGCCAGGGCTTCCAATTACTCCTCTTAGATACTCGCTCTCAAGTTTGGCATTTTATGTTGCAGTATTTAGATACCTGTCCAGATCGCGGTCTTAGTCTCCCAGATTATATATCATTACTATTTCCGCTCAGTTTTTCTACCCTGGGCCGGGGTTATAATTCCGAAGCGCTCACTCCTAACATGCTCCATTTTCTTCAACACCTCAAAGAGTTTGGTATAGTTTATCAACGTAAACGAAAGGAAGGCCGTTTCTACCCAACCCGCTTAGCTTTGAACGTAGTAGACAAATACTCGTACCGTTCCGTTTCAGTAGTTTCGAATGAAGAAGATAAGAGTAATGATTTACGTTACTTTGTTGTAATTAGCTAACTAATTATCGGGTATATTCTTTCATCGAACCGCGCTGTTGTGTCTGTTCATCAAACTTCTTAACTAGTACTATTTATTGGCCTGTAGGAACCTGGAGGTTCGGCTCCGCCATCGTTCCCTGTCCTGTGCACTCTCCTTCCAGGCTTGACCAGCCGATCCGATCTCCTCAAGGTCAAACCTAACATTGTCCTCCCATCTCCATCGCGGCCGTCGTGTCGGTCTCTTTCCTGTTGGTCTACCGTCAAGAATTCTACCCACAGTCCTATCGTTGCCCATTCGCGCCACATGTCCGGGCCACCTTAATCTTCGCGTCCTGATTACTCTCAATATCGTAGGTTTGCGGTATAGCTCTTCCAGTTCGTGGTTGTGAAGTTTCCTCCATTGTCCTGCCTCCTCCTCATATTTACCGACAAAGATACCCCTTAAAACTTTATGCTCGAATACGCGGAATTTGTTTTCTTCTCGTTTTGTGAGAGCCCATGTTTCGCATCCATATAGAACAATCGGCATGATTATGGTTCTATAGACACGGAGCTTTATGTTACGTGATAGCAGTTTAGATTTTAACAGTTGACTGACTGCGTGCCAACTAGCGTTGCCGGAATGCAGTCTTTTGTTAATTTCCTTCGACATTTCGTTACTGGCCGTCAGTATCGTTCCCAGATATTTAAATTCTTTAACTTTTTCAAATATCTTGCCTATGACGTTTATATGTATTCCCTGAGGTCCACCTGCTCTCGCCGAAATCATGTATTTTGTTTTGTTTTCATTTATTTCTAGGCCCACCTCTTCTGCCGCTTGCATGATGATTTCATGGATTTTACATTCTAGATTATCGCCAAGAACGGCGATGTCATCCGCATATGCGAGCACTTGTGTGACCCCGTTCAGGGATGATCCGGCCATGTTGTCGTCTGTACCTTTCTGATGACAAGGTTAAAAAGACGCTCGACAAGCTTAAAAAAAATGGTGAGGGGTCATTCCCCTGTTTTAGTCCGTCCCGGATTTCAAATGGTTCTGAGAGGTGGGTTTCTATTTATATATTCATGCAGATTTGAACGAGGACGGCATATTTCTTCGGGACTCCCAGCTCAACTACAAAATGATTGAGTCTTTGCGTTGGGACTGAGTTGTAGGCTTTTTTGAAGTCAACGAACAGTTGGTGAACTGTCTCTCCGTATTCCCACTTCTTTTCCAGCAGTTGCCTTATTGTGAACATATGGTCGCTTGTTGACCAGTTCCTACGGAATCCGCATTGGTAGTCTCCCAGTATTTCTTTTGCGTACGGTGTGATTCTCCCCAGTATGACATTTGTTAGTATTTTGTATGTGGTTGGGAGCAATGATATTCTCCTGTGGTTTTCGCAGTCAGATCTGTCGCCTTTTTTGAAAATGGGGACGACTATTGACGTTTTCCATTCTTCCGGGGTGACTTTGTGTCGTCTCTAACAGATACACACACAATTCACAAGCAAAATAGTGAAGGACCCCGAACGAAAATCGAATAAGAATATACATCAGTCCCGTATACCATAGCGATAACATAACAATTCACATCAGTGGAGTATAGTCGAGTTTGAAAATCGAATTCTAAAATCGGCCAGTAGCCTGATGGGCAACGCTTAGGTTCAATTTGTGGTGATTCAAACTGTCATAGCGTCCGATCGAATCACACGTTCTTCTTCACTATTATTTCAAACGCTATTACTTCCTTATCCCATATTGTTTTTATCAGTTGGTGAAGTCAATGAAAAATGAGTGACCATCTCTCCGTATTCGCACCTCTTTTCCAACAATTGCCTTTCTGTGGACATTTGGTCGTCTGTTGACCAGTTCCTGTGGAATCCCCACTGGTAGTCTCCGAGTATTTCTTCTGCATATGGTGTGATTCTCCCCAGTATGACATTTGTTAGTATTTTACATGTGGTTATGAGCCATTACATTCCTCAATATTCCTCGCAGTCAGTTCTGTCGCCGTTTTCCGTAGCGACCTCCTTATCCCATATTGCTTTGATCAGTTGGTGAGCGGTTGCCTCTTCCCCATGCTTCATAAGCTCTGCCGGCATGCAATCGACTACGGCAGCCTTGTTGTTTTTCAATCGACTTATTGCTTCTACTACTTCGTTAAAGAACGACTCTGGAATCTATGGCGCGGCTGTGTGTACGTCTAGTACATTTATTTGTGGTTAATTGGTACTCACATTAAGCAGGTTTTCAAAGTACTGCGCCCATCTTGTGGCGATATTGTTTGCTGCTGTGACCAGACAGTCGTTTGCTTCTCGAATTAGTTTGGCTCTCCGCGGTACCGAAGTCGTTAGCTTCGGCTGCGATATTTATACAAGGCTTGTATCTCCTTGTAGGAACAGTGCTCCCACAATGGTCCTTTCGATAAGTTGCAGTTGTTTCAAGAGAAGATCACAAATAATATTTATTTCTTGGACGTATTCTTATCGCATGGGATTTTTGATGGCTATCGCCGCCTGGCGCTGTCGCACCGGGCCCCTTGTATTTACCCAGCTAACGGCTTGCCAAACAAATTCGTTTTTGGTGTGCTGTCCTTCAATCCGTGCTGGCATGAGGAAATGGGCCCACGTGTCTGTGGATACATAAGGTTCAGGACACCAGTATTTATGGCTCCTTTAGCTGGGCGAAAAAGTATTTAACCCCACAGTGACTTCTGAGGTTCGCAGGACCGCCACAAGATGTTTCATAAAAATTAATGAATCAATTACTGCCTATGTTTTTTTTTTTGGTTTCGGTAGGAAGGTGGAAATCTTCAAAAGATACCTCTAGACCGATCCAGGGGCATGCCGGGTTTTTACCGAATAAAACCACCTCCCGCCAGGTTCATATTCCCGTTGATCCCCGCGGAACTTTCTTTTAGATATTCCATCGCGGGGCGGGACGGAGTTTACCTGTTACTCCGCTCGTCACGTCGCAACTGCTGCATCATTTCACAGAGAATACCACTGGTTACGGACCATGCCCGTTTTGAACTAAGCATGTATTCTATTACTCCAGCCGGAGTAACTGTCCGTCCCGTGTGTCTCTCCAAAATCTTTCGTGCGGTCTCGAATCTCACGCACTCTGTGAGTACGTGTTCCGCATTCTCTATTTGGCCTTCGCAATACAAGCAGTATGGGTGATTCACATGTTTATACTTGTGCAAGTATTGCCGAAAGCATCCATGTTCTGATATTAGCTGAGTCAAGTAGTAATTCAGCTCGCCATGTTTTCTTTTCACCCATGTTTCTATATCAGGTATCATGGTGTGGGTCCATCTTCCCTTGGTGGAAGAATCCCACCTTCATTGCCATTCTCTTAGGCTTGAGAGCTCTAATTGTTTCCGCATTCTCCAACGATTCTCTTGGGAGATCTTATGCCATGCAGCGTTTTCTTTAGCTGCAATGTCAAGTGGTGTCCTCCCGGCCAAAACATTTATGGCATCTTCGGATACCGTTCGAAATGCACAACATACTCTTAGTGATGCTAGTCTATGCGCTGAGTTCACTCCCCTCATGTATGACTTATACTGCGCGGCTCCTGCCCATATGTGAGCTGCATACATTATAGTGGAGGTGTTGACACTGGTTATGAGTTTCCTTATGTGGGGCCGGGGTCCTCCAACATTGGGTAGCAGTGTCGCCAAAACTTTGCATACTCTTGCCGTTTTTTCACTCGTTTTCCTCAGGTGTTCCTTGAAGCTCAACCTGTTGTCGAGTATAACACCAAGATATTTAATATAGGGACTGGATCTGATTATTTGTCCTTCTATTTCCAAATCAAGGTGTTCAACTGCCTCCGTCTTATGTCCAGCTAGTTTCAGTCCTGCCATATCTAGCCAGCATATAATGCTCTGGATTGCTTAGGAGCAAATATTCTCCAGGTCATCTAGATGTTTAGCGACGGCTACTGCCTATGTAAATAAACAAGTATGTGGTTCGCAGGACCGCCACATAATGTTACTGACACACACCTGCAATCAAAACAATAAAATGGTGACACACATGGATGCGTGTACCTTATTTTTATCATTGCAACAACACACTCCGTTTCCATATGCGTCTAATCATTTCGCTACTTCACCACAATAGCTTCATTCAGATTCAAATTTAATTGGTTAATTAAGCAATTTTATGTTGACCTATCAATTTGTGACATAAAAAGCATCTTGGGTTTTATTTATTTTATTTCACGATGTTCATTCATCATTCATCACACGGCTTTGGGTGTTTGTAGAATAATAATAACCAATATACACTTCAATTAATTTCTACGTGTACCTTTCCAATATATATTTTATTTAACGAAGCTCCCCAAATGGTTCGATTATATGCCAGACAAACAACAAAATTCCAATGTATTTGATAATATTGATTCTCCTGACAAACAGGTGGTATGTGACCCAACGGAGCTCTTCATCGAGTTCAACAATGTGCGAATTTGGATGATTGGCGAAGAAAACGTTGTCGAATATTACAAGCCCGAGGACTTTATAGAGTATGACCACGACTGGATCGGAATCTATCCTAGTAACTATGCCAGTTTAAATGACTACAGGGCATATCAGTATGTAAACCAAGCCGACACTCCATCAGTTGAAAAAAGTGTTAATATGACCCCAATCGTGTACAAGACTCGAAGCAAGAACTTTACAACAATGAGAATCCAGTTTTCCGAAGATACTGACCTTAAAGATGGTGAAGACTACATTTTGATATACTTCCAAAACACTGGAATTCGTGGTGTGTCGAGTGTGGGAGGTATCAGCAATGTTTTCAGGGCAGAAAAGAGACCACCCACGCCAACATTGCAAAAGGTGGACTAATACAAATAAATGTCGTTGCATAAGTTAGTTTCACTTTATTTACCTTTTTTTTTAAATCAACTACAGTGGTACTTTTACTTGCTTTAGTTCAAAAGTAAACTACAAGATACCCTAATACTTATGTAGCTATAAAATATAAAATAACATTTTTAGGTTAAGTCGTTGAAAATCGTTAAGAGGTGTTGCTTTACAATTAAACAGTTGTTGAACATATAGACTTCTGAAAGAAGTTTGATATTTTTAGTTAATAGTGTTTTTCATAAAAAATAGACATTCTTAAATATGGAGGCTGGCAAAATAATTCTGACAGTTTTTTAAGGCAGCTGCAAGCGGAAAAAATAGATCAAAGTTATTCGAGAAAGAATATATACAAGTTAAACTTTATTTATTACACGTTGCAATTTATCTGGAACATGTTAATGTAGTCGCTTATATCCTTTTACCATAAGCAGATGAATATATCCAACGACTACAAGAAGAGCGGTACTAACGACGGACATTTTCTTTTTCAAAACCTTATGAAAAATCTTTTAATTTTAAAAAACGCCTGTTTAGTGATAGATTTAAAGTTTGCAAAGATAATAGTATTATTGTGTGTTGTTCAACAATATCGTCTTCGCGTTTTAAATATGGCTCATACTACTATACTTTGTTTACTTTGCAAATAACAAAAAGACAAAACAATTTTGAAACATTAGTGTAGAACATCATATTTCTAACTTCGATTGTTTTATAATTCAATTTGCATTTTCAGACTTAAAAATGTGAATGTTCTTTTAGTACTAAAAGTAAAAAAAAAGTTGATCTGTACACCCTGTATTGCAGGTAATACGATAATAGATTAGCATTACGTTACCAGCAATTTAATTATATAAAAAATAATGATACTGTATTTTTAAAAGATGCATCAACAACAATTTTCTTCAAACACAAGAGCCGTTGCGATTTTTAACCTAACAAAGCACATGGCATTATGTCTGTCAGCTGTTGTCAGCAAACACACTTAGCAAATAAATATTACTATACCTATTAATTGGTCTGCAGGAACCCGAAAGTATAGGGTGGCGCAAAATTAATCAACCTATCGGAAGATGTTATAATTTTTGCAAATGGCGTCGTACGTCAATCATATTTGACATTTGTGAACTAGAAAAATTTGTAATGGTCCAATTAAAGATTTCCATCACTCTAAATCATTTTTATTTATTTAGTAAAAAAGTAATTCAAAAACAAAATTGGATGATTAATTTTCCACCACCCTGTACATGACTGCACTAACTCGGCTACGCCATCATTCCGGAATTCCGCAGGTTTCTGCTTTGTGACGGAACGAGTTCTGATGCAGAGATGTTCGCGCCGTCAGGAGATGAACCGAAAATTGGTACGTTTCGTCGGATTATCTTGTGGAGCGCATATTAAAAAAAATTATAATAATAATAATAATAATAACAATCATCATCACCATCGGCACTACAACCGGGAACCGGTCTTGGTCTTATTTAGCAAGTCCTGAGGCTTGTTAAATTTTCCATAATGATTTGTTTTCTCCGGGCAAGGTCATTAGTCTTAATAACAATAATAATAATAATAACAATAATAATAATAATAATAATAACAACAATTTAAAAAAAAACGAATTGCAAGGTTCTCCGAAGCACAGTACCCGTGATAATATCTGCGAAACAGGTCCCGACATCAGGGTCGTGCCTCCGATCAGGCGGATCGCTCGTCTCTGTATGCTCTCAAGTGGGCCGAGGGTATGCTTAGGAGCAGAGCTTCAAGCATGAGAGCAATATTCGAGCGCAGATCTTATTTGGAATTTATACAGAAGATGTTGGGCCGGAGTTTCAAAAATTCGACACAAAGTTGGGCCGGAGTAAAATATTCATCATCATCATCGGCACTACAACCGGGAACCGGTCTTGGCCTTATTTAGCAAGTCCTGAGGCTTGTTAAATTTTCCATAATGATTTATTTTTTCTGGGCAAGGTCATTAGTCTTGCGCCAGGGGCTCCCCGACGGGGAATCGAACCCCGGTCTCCCGAATGACAGGCGGGTATACTAACCACTATACTATCGAGGAGCTAGGAGTAAAATATTATTTTGCTTTAAAAAGATAGTTCCGTTTTCCAGCGGCGGACCCGACAATGTTCGACTCGTGTTTATGTAAAAGCATATGAAATCTCACATCGGGTTATTCCACGTATGGGAGTGAACCCCGTATGTAATTAGCTGAAGATGGGCGCTTGTGTATAACGCAACTTACATTGTTTTTCGCACCTCTCACGTCTTTCCTACCGGTCTCATCCCTCGGATCTAATTTGGGATTTATACAGAAGAAGTTGGGCCACAGTAAAATATTTCTTGGCTCTGAAAAGATAGCTCAGTTTTCCTGAGGTTGACCTGGCGATACTCGACACGTGTTTATGCCATGATACATTCCCACTGACCGTGACGGGGAGCAATTTCAAACTTTCCCCAGCCTCGAGGGCCCGGCCATTCATCATCAGCTGTGGAACCGATGATCCAGTTTTCTTTGTGAATGTTGTATACTGGGTCTTCGTTGCATTGAAGTTGACAAGATTGGCCTTTCCCCACTGCAGGACTTTATCCAGATCCCGATTCAGAGAATCAATCTGTCTTTCTACATCTCAGCTGGTGTGACGCAGATGCACCAATCGGTCGATCACTCGAAAAGGAGGAAACAAGCGTACTATCATCCGCAAAACTGACCACTTTGTTATCCGTTGTCTCCAACAAATCATTTATGTGAAGCAAGAACAAGGTTGGAGCCAAAATAGAACCTTGGAGCACCCCTGAATTAACAGGATACAGATCCGAACACTCGCCGTCCACAACAACCCGGATGGATCGTTTCTCGAGGAAGCTCCTCGTCCAGTCGCAAAGCTGTTGGGAAAGTCCATATGAACGAAGTTTGCTCAGCAATGCCCCGTGCCAGACACGGTCAAGAGGCTTGGATATATCCAATGCGACCGCCCTTGACTCACCATGCCGTTCAATCGCAGATGTCCATATATCGGTTATAAGTGTCAAAAGGTCTCCTGTGGACTGCCTGCCACGGAATCCGTATTGACGATCATTCAGGAGTCCGTTGCACTCCAAATACTTAACTAACTCTGTATTGATGACTTTTTCCATTACCTTAGATAAAATAGACAGAAATGCTATCGGACGGTAATTTTGTAGGAGACACTTTTTTCCCGTCTTTAGGATTGGCTGAACTCGAGCGGTTTTCCAGCTGGCAGGAAAGGTCCTCCGTGCATAAGATAAGCGGAAGAGTCTGCCAAGAACCGACGATAGTTCTGGAGCACAGTTCTTAAGGACTATTGCTGGTATTCCGTCCGGGCCGGTTGCCTTCCTACAATCCAGTTCACGTAGAATGCGTTGAATAGTGCGCGGACGAAATCCCACATCCCGCATGGAAGACTGTACCGGCGAGATCACAGGTGGGTCCAAAAGGCCAGGTTCGAGGTTTGAATTCGCCGAAAATAAATTTGCGAATACATTAACTTTATCCCTTGAATTCGTGACTAACGTCCCGCTGTCTGTCACCAACGGAGGGAAAGAAGAGGATGCAAAGTTACCGCTGACAGCTTTTGCCATTGACCAGAAGGAGCGCGAGCCAGTTGGGCACCGAAGGAGCTTATTGATCACCATGTCGTTGTGAGCCCTCTTCGCGGTATCAATCGCCTGGTTGCACGCATTTCTCATTCTAACAAAATTCGTTATGTTAACATCGGTGGGATTGGAGCGCCATTGCTTAAAAGCTCTATTTTTTGCCGCTGTAATCAGCTCGCACTTTTTGTCAAACCAAGGTTTATCAGACGAACTTCGTTTGATGGAATGTGGAATATACATCTCCATCCCCAGAAGAATAATCTCTGATACCGACTCCGCGCATGCGTTAACATCGAAGTTTCCGAAGCACACCTCGGACCACGGAAAGGATGCGAAGAAGTCTCGCAAATCGTCCCAGTTAGCGGCCCCATACTTCCATACATGGCGAAGCTGCCTAGGCCGGTTGCTTGCTTGGTATGCAAGTGGTTGCGCGACAGATACCAAGCAGTGATCTGAGTTTCCCAGTGGCGCAGAAACCTCTACGGTATAAATACTCGGTTCGGGTGTCAAAAACAGATCCAGGGTGTTCGCATAATCCCCCCGGGCATCCGGCACTGGCGTTGGCTCCCCCACGAGTTGAGTCAAGTTGTGGCTTACAGCAAACATCTCCGCCAGCCTCCCAGCCTCGTCGGTTCTGTTAGAATGTACCAACCAGCCGGAATTGTGCACATTAAAATCACCAAGGACAACAATTTCAGAAGCTGGGTGGTTGATCCGTATCCAGTCGACGGTATATGAAAGATGTTCGAAAAATGTCGCCGGTCGATCGTCAGTCGGGGAGCGGTAAAGACAACAAAGAAATTTAACGGAATTCCTCAGCACGACCCTCGACCATATGATGTCCATATTATTGGGTTCCAACGCCTCCATCCTCTGGCATGCCAGATTGGACCGCGCGAAGACGCAGACTCCGCCCTTAAAACGGAATCTTGAATGTAAGTCGTATCCTGAGCAACGAAGATATCTCGAATCAGTTGACGAATCGACCTGGGTCTCAGTTAGGGCAAGGATATCAGGTTTCGTTGTTTGCAAATATTGGTGGACGGCGTTTACGTTCGTATTGGTGAAACCGATGCCCCTGATGTTACAAAATGCCGTCACCAGTCGAGCGTGGGCCGAGCCTCGAGAGCGAGCCCGGTTATGCGATGACGAACCTCTCAAAGTTCCATTATTTATCATGATATCTGCATGATGTTCTCCCTGACATAGTCGCCCCCCGGAGATCCGAATGGGAGACTAGTTTACCTCCGGAATTCTTTATATCAGAACGTACCATCATGACTTATCTCCGCGTCAGTCCGGGCCATCAGCCACACATCCGAAACACCGTCGAAGACTATCTCTCGGCGATATCGCGGAATGTACAGCGTGACGGGGTGGTATCTCACCTTGGGACCGACTACCACCTAACCAACTTTTTCTCGAACCGGTCCATCAGCCAAGCTCCGAAAGATGGCCAGGGATTTCTCCCAACCATTTCACGGAGCCTATAGCTTGATGTGGTGGTATTTCAAAGGGCGCACAGGGCGTTGGGACCCCGGCTACCACTCGGCCTTTAGTCGCCTCTTACGACAAGCTGGTCTAGCTGTGAGTATATTCTAACGCCCTACTCACAGGGCATGAAAGGGTGCGTTCACAAATTAAATTCAAAGTTGTCAAGTCGCTATTGGAAAACCCCGTACTTGAGTATTCACAGTGCTCGTTTGTTTTTTAAACGCATTCGTATTGCGTTTTGTTCCCAGTAGAATATGTGCAAAATATCCTATTCAATATGCAAAGGTGAAATAATTGAAGAATATTTATGTTTAATTACTTAACTAAAAGAAAAAACATAAAAGTATACAGTATATTTATTACTACTTCTCTCGGAGTTAAATATTGTTTGTGTTAAAAAAAAATGGATGTATGTAACACCGGTTCGCCAATAGTTTTATTAGTTCACTTAATTTTTTTTCCCTTTAAACTTGCCTAGTACATTTGTAATCTATTTAATATATACGTTGTTTAATAAAATGCACGCCCTGAAGGAATTATTAATCCCCTTATAGTATCAAAATGTACAATTCGCTCGTAAAGGGAGTAGCGATATTAAGGATGAAATACAAGAAAAGGATAAAACCACAGTAAACTACTTTGATTCTACAGTTCTGCTAACTGCTGCAAGTAAAGAAACTGATTTCTATAGTAGTACAATGATATATTTAACACAATATTTAATTATTACTTTTTATGACTAGTACAATGATATACTTACACAATATTAAATTATTTCTTTTTATGGTTAGAGCTTAAAATTTCAAGGAAAATATTAAAAAAATTGGTGTTGCATTTTTTATTATTATATATATTTGTAGGTATTTTAGCTTTAAGGCCGTATGGCCAAAATTATCTTTTTTTATAAAAATGTTATGTACCCATTGTTTAGAACAATCATATAAACAATAGAGTGGCAAATGTTTGCGAAACTCTAAGTGCCTCATAATGCTGCTTTTTATTTATAAATGCCTTTCCCAGCTTGTTAGTCGGTTAATCATTTTACTAAGATAGGATCCTTTAATAATATTATAGATATAAAATTAACATGATAAAAAAAAAAACAATAAAATGTGAAAGTAACAATAGCAATACCAAATATGAAAAAAAAAGTAAAACTAAATATTTTTAAGAAACCAAAAATAAATTAATAGCCCGATGAGTAACCAATAAATTTCCATGATAATAATAAAATGTATCATTAGCTGGTTAATAATTAAAAGCGGAGACTGTTTTACACGATCCGAAATATAGCTTTTTTTTAACTTATAGACGATTAAATTGTTCATCAATGTTTACTATTAATATTCTTTTCAGATTGTATTTACAAGGATAAAGTGTTCTTTGTAAAGTAAGAAAACTAACCAACTCTATTGGCTTTATGCCAATTGTATGCATTATTGTAAATTTCATATAATATTATTAATCATTCAAGGGCATTGGCCACACACATCTATTTGCCCTTTTTTATTTTTAATCCAAAGCCTTACTGTTAATATTTAAATACTTTCTTAGAATTAACCAACAGCGAAGAACGACTCCATAAAAAAGTACTCCGTAAATGACGGCAAGAACAAGGAGGTAGAGGGAAGACAACTTCGCTGAACCAAAAAATGTTCTGTAATTTTTATGTTATTGTTATGAGTATATTAGCGTTAGCTTATGTAAGATTCTTCATTACGGAGTTTTTACACTCCTCCTAGTGTTCGGGTAACAATTGAATTAATTATTAATTACTTCTTGTTGGCCGTTCTGAAGTAACTAAATCCAATTGTGCACAACAACAAAAAACAAAAGTAAAAACCCATATTATAGAATTGAACAACAAAAGAATTATAAAAACAACAAGTTGAAATTTTGTAAACACTATACTTAGGCAATATTTACTTGAATTATTGTAAACAGGAGGTTTCCATAAAACCTAAATATATAGATTCTTCTATACGCCAATAAACCCCTAAAGCTTCTGAGGCATGTTGAAAGCACATAACAATATATTGATCATTGATTTTATTTCGAAGCAAACCAGTAGACATAGTTAAAAACAGTAAATAATTGTAATTATGATTAGAAAAATAAATTAGTAACATATAAGCAAATATCTTAAACGTTTAAAAAACAGAATTAAAAATTTATTGCATGTGATAATAATTTGAAATTGTATAAATATTCAATACAAAGATTAGGAAAGTGTTTGATTATTTAAACTTATCGTTACTAGAACAATTCCAAAGCAAATAAAAAATGCAGGTGATCACTTACATACAAACACATTTGTAAGGGACTTAAGGTCATTTGGTGCTTTGAATGTTATAACAATTTATGTAAGCATACTTTTCTATATTCTCTGGTGGCTAAGTCAAATAATCAAAATCCTTTCCCATGGGAACAAAATTTAAATAACAACACATTTATAAATGTAAAAAGTATATTGAATATTATTTTTATGAAATATTGTTAAGGGGTTTCGGTACAAGCATTCTAAATTGTGATTTTGTAGTTATACATTGATTAAACAAAGTTAATAAAACAAAGGAAATAAATTCTGCTTAAACGTTATTAAGGTTTCTCTGAAATTCTGTCGATACTGCGTGGAGTTCATCATCATCATCAATACCGGAACTACAACCAGGATCCAGTCTTGGCCTTATTTAGCAAGTCTCTCCACCGGTATCCGGCCCTTATCCTTTTTAAATTGTCCATAATAATTTGTTTTTCCGGGCAAGGTTATTAGCCTATTATGTCCCAAATCATACGGGGAGACAACTGGACCTCGTGTTCACAACGGACCCACACAAGTCCTCAGTTGCCCCTAGTCCACACGCCCTCTCCACCATTGATAATTACCACTGTAGCGTTTCCGCCAAACCCTACGGTCTACTTACCTGAAAAACCCCCATAACTACTACCCAACTCCCTTAAGTTCGCTAATGCAACGGTATTAGTACCTGTAAATGCTTCACGCATTATATAGATCACCATCTGTAATCATAAAATCACTATAAAGAAAACTTACCTTCATGCATCCCTTCGCATACAATTTTCCGTAAGATTTCTTTGTTTGCTTATTTGGTATTCTGAACCAATTCGGTACCAGACAAATTCCAGTAAACAAAATAATTCGGATTGCATTCAATGTAACCGTCATGACAGGGACCATAAATATCGCGCCGTCTATTTTCCCAGCCGCGTCATATACCTTTTCATACACATTGCCTGGCAACCTTTTTTGTTTGTCTTACCAACAAACAACCCAAGCAGCTGCATATAATTAGCGCAATAGACGCTGAAACCAAATTCTCCAGCATTTCCTAATGCAAATATGAACCCGGTTTCTATTGCAGCCAGAGATGCCATAAACATCCAATTTGCTTTTAGCACCTTTTTCTCCTAACGTCGAAAATAGCGACGAGGCATCGTATAAACATGACCCTCATTAAAGAGCGAACCATTTGGTCGCCTTTTCTTTTGTCCTTGCCGCCTGCCTGTTTCGTTGTTCCACTGCACGTGTGAATAGCATTGATCTCAACGATCCCACACATACTACCATGACCTTTATTACAAGATCTGGTTTCCTATACCACCAAGAGAGACTTTACGTTTCCCTGGTGGTAGGTAAAAAAAAACGATATCCTTATTGGAGAGGATATCGTTGGAGTCTTATCCCAACTACCGGACGGAGCGGTCGAGCCGTTCAGTATCCCGTGTAGGGTGTGCTCGGAGTGCACACCCTGGAGTCCAATTACATCAGCCGACCGCGCTGGTCGGCCTGTCTCCAGCTCGCCGTAAAGCTATCGCGAATTAACCTCCCACCGAAATTAACGGTGTGTGTTTTATTTTTCAACTCTAGGAAGTTTTAGTTTATTTTTCCACGTAAATTTATCCGTAAACCTATGAAATAACGTAAATTTATTGATCCCAAATTGTTTATTATCAAAAACATATAGTGCGGCACAAAAAATCGGTATGCAATAGTCTCTTTGATAAAAAAATATCATTAAGTTCATACGAAAGTGTTCAATCGTTTTTGTGAAAACGAATAAATCATACAAAAAAGTAAAAGACAAACAATAAACAATTTATAAATTTCATTAACTGTTTGATTTTCAAAATTTAAAAGTAAATTAAATTCAAAACTAGACACATTTCATTGTTAAAGCGTGTTTCCTGTGCTGCTGCCCAATAAAACGTTTTCAAAAAGAAAGGAAATCCCCCAACATTCAACTTCCTGTGAACAACTGAGTTGGTGTTTGTACCTGCTGCGATATTCGGCCAAATTTCGTTAGTGAATGATGGAGGAAGAAGGGAACCGAGTGCCCATGTCTGGCACAACACTTCGTTCCCCACACCACCCCCCGCTGCTCTTATCCATACATCTTGATCATGAAACCCAGCCTTCTCTACCTCATGACAGCTTTTCCTACAACTTCCACAAAGCTAACTTCCGACTTTTAAATGAGCATCTTAGCAAAACAGCGCTTCGCTTTGATCATTTTGGGGTAGAAGAAGCTACTGCCACTCTCTATAAGGAGATCTACTATGCCGTCGCCTTATATGTCCCCTATTCTCATCACAGGTCATCGGTTTCAACGCCGCCAGGGTACAACCGCACACTCTGCGCTCTTAGAACCAAGAGAAATAACTTGTGGAACATTTTCCTCAAAACGCGTTCCTTCCAAAACTACTCCAACTATCTCGGTTTCTTTTATAAATTTTCCGAGCTCTACAACTCCCTCTACACCAACTACCTCACAAAAACACAATCTAATTTGATCAATGATCCCAAATCTTTTTTCCACTTCATAAATTACAAACGTAAATCCGACGCCTATTCCAACTCCCTTTCTTATGGCACGACTACTTCAACCGACCCTCTAACTATTGCTAATCTATTCGCTTCGTTTTTCAATAAATCCTTCACAGACATCTCCTTCGAACCCAATCCGTCTCACTTCAAAGACTTGCCCGAATTCTCCCTCGGCCCCTTCACCCCTCAAATTATTCAGCGTCACATAGTTGAGGAGAAATTAAACTTACTCAAAGACGAGTTCAGCCCCGGCTGTATTTTTAAAGAAATGTTCTTCTTCTCTTTCCCTCCCGATATCAAAGATATTCAATCTATCCCTTTCACAAGGGATCTTCTCTAGTATTTGGAAATCCTCCTATGTTACCCCCATACATAAAAAGGGACCTAAAAACGATATAAGCAACTACCGTCCCTTCGCCAAACTGTCTCATATCTCCAAACTGTTCGAAGGAATTCTTTACAACGCGTTATCTTTCCGTTGTAAATCCATCATCTCATCCAACCAGCATGGTTTCCTTTCACGTAGGTCGACCACAACGAATCTGATCGAGTTCTCATCTCATACTTTCCGTGCCTTAGAGAATGGCAATGAAGTCGATGTAATCACCACCGATTTCAGCAAGGCCTTTGACAAGATCTCCCATAATCTCATCCTTTTCAAGCTGTCCTCAGTAGGTTTCGAACCCCTATTGATCAAGTGGTTATCTTCTTATCTGAAAGATCGATCTGTTGTGTGTTGTTAACAATTTATTAATATTAGAATATAACTTTAAGTATGTTTATTTTAATGTAAGTTAATGTAAGAAGGGGACTTACTGTGATTAAGTTTGTGCGACCGTTGAGCGGTCGCTGTGCTGTTGTTGTTGCCATGGTCCGCTGGCACGTTGCAGGGGGCGTTGAGATGTTGCTCCCCTGTTAAGTCTCTCGTTCAATTGATCTGTAAGTTTAAATTGATCTCAATTTGTTGCTGTAGTTTTCTTCGTGTATTTAATTTCGTCCGTGCTAGTTCGGAGATTTACGTCGAATGATTTTATGACTTTTTTCGCCGTTGACGTTTTATTTTATCATTCGACGCCAACGCCGGTTTTTATTATTTTTCTCTGCCAAGTGGAATTTGCATAAAGTAGTTTATGCAAATTAACTACTTGGCGAGTTGTTCTCCTTTTATAGGTAAAGAGGGGAAACTAACGAAAGGGGATTAGTGGATGTGGGGGGGGGGGGGGGGGGGGCTCAAGGTCGGTCCGTAACAATACCTTCCCCCTTAAATAGTGATAGTTTCATTCTTAGAAGAGGAATGAAGCTTGGCTACAAAAGTATCAAACTGTAGCGTTGATCCTTACACCGTCTGTGGTGTATTATCTTCCCTTGTTTGTCGTGGTCTTGTCTGCTTTTGGCTTCCTCTATTCGTAATAGGGTTTCAGCCTATATTGTGCACCACCACATTTCTTCTCCCTACCTTAACGACGCTGTTTACCGGACTATTTATTTGCACTACCTTATAGGGACCCCTCCATATGGGAGCTAATTTCCCTTGCTTTTGAGCGTTCCGTATTAAAACTTTGTCGCCCACATGGAACGTGAATGGGCGTGTCTTACGGTCGTAGTACTGTGGCGTTTCTACTAACACCACTGCTACCTTTTCAATCTACCTCAAAATCTTCCCTCCTAAAGCTCCATTAATTTCGTCATTTTTGCGTATGCGAGCGCAATAACTTCCCCAACCATTCTCTCACCGATTGCATTACCTTTCGATTATGTAAATCCCAACATCAAGCATCTGCCCATCAAGGACATTCACGCAATTAACGCGTTATATAAAATTTCCGTAGAAGAAATTCGGTACGCCAGTACCGCATACATCAATGCATCTCAGCATTGTTCTAAAAGGAAAACATTTCGGTTGCCATACTAGATAACCGAAGTGGATTATAAAAACAATCAGCAGAACCCCTGTCTGCCTGCATTTACTGTCCCACACGTGCGCAACAGATTTTCATGTTGCACCAGTACTCACGGCGGCTTTTATGCAATCTTCAAAGCACCGGCGCAATTCGCGCCTAGCTGCCAAGAGCCGAATTCAATGCCAGTGTAAATACTCACACTGGAATTCGACCCACGACTCCCTAGGATTGCAATACACAATTAACATGGTTGTAAACACAACCATCATTGTGTAATTATCCCAAATGCATCCTAATCCCAAAGATGCTTTTTAATGAATTTTTATTCCCACGGTTCGACCACCCATGAGCTCGCATCACGAGCCAACAAGGTGATCCGCACACAAAAGTAGTTTAGTCGATGAGATAGTTGTATAGGAGTCGTTTGTCCACTGAGTCGAGGAGAGGAGCATTCCTAAGTTTAAAATCACGGCCAAGTTTTGTTACCGAGTTTAATACCCGGAGTAGTGCGCCCGCGCGATAAAAACGTTTATTTAAATTGTAAAATGGAGAAACCACGAATAGAATAATAGTCCCGGATTGTTTCGAATAAGTCGAGTCCGATACACGGTGGAGTTCGCCTGCGCTAGTGCAAGAGATGGAATAGTGAAGTTCCTATAAGAAAAATCAGTGTAAATTAAATAGAATTAGGACCTTGGTAAATTTATAAACACCCGCGAATATTTGTGTCAGTAAAATTTACGAACTTAGTGCCGGACCTGATATTGTGAAGATCCGCCACAGTTTTCCAACAATAAAAACAAAACAGTATCACCAACCCCTAATGTTTCTATGTTTCTGCCTGGTATCTGCGCTGTGTCTTAGCGCTCGTTGTGAAGTTTATCCCGAAGTGACAGTGCAACGCCCAATCCTGAGGAAGCTCTATCTGGCTGCTGTTTACCTGAGGACGTGGATTAGTTAACTTGTAAGGAGATCTTAGTCGACCCGTGCCAATGTCGGCACATAACTAAGACAAGTCCTACAGTACTCTTTCGACTTCTTCTTGGAAGTTAACAGGTTACGCCTTGCTATTTCGTACGTATGTTGAAATTTGTACTTCAATAGCTTATGGTAACTGTCATGGTTGTATACCGGTTCCGGAGGTTGCTTTATGCTCGTCGGTACCTCCGGGGTGAACCCAAATAGACAGTCCATTGGCGTAAATTTAGTACCTTCGTGTACATTGGTGTTGTATACGAATGTTGCCGTTCTCAGGTACTGGTCCCATGATTGGGAATTTCCATCCACAATGCTTCGCAGGTAATCTACGAGTGGACGATGGGCTCTTTCTAAGGCTCCATTCGATTGTGGGTGGTACGCTGAGGTTTGTAGTTTTTTAATACGGAGCAGTTTGCACACGCTTTTAAACAAACTGCTTAGGAAATTGCTTCCCTGATCGGTGACCAGTTGCTTCGGAACACCATACCGAGCAATTATTTGGTCGAAAAAGACTGTGGCCACCGTTTCTGCCTCCGCGTCTGGGAGAGCGTAGCAATCTATATACTTCGACAAGTTGTCTTGCAATGTAAGTATATATTGGTTGCCGGTTGGAGTGCGATCAAGAGGACCTACTATATCTAAGTATACTTTGTCGAAAGGCCTCTTTGTAATGTCGGTTATTACCATGGGCATGCGTATGTTCGGTGAAGATTTCATGGTTTGACATGTTTTACATACTTTGATGTATTTTTTAATGTCGCGCATCATGTTCTACCACCAAAAATGTCTACGTATTTTGTGATACGTTTTACTCACTCCTTGGTGTTCACCCAAAGGAGGATCATGGTATTCCCGGAGTAGGAACTGAATGTCTTCAGGATTGGTTATCTCCATTCCGTTTTCCGTGCAGGCCGGAATGGGATTCTCGTTAAGAGAGGACTTATCGTCATTTGGACTATCCTGAGTTCGTTCGCTTGCCCTTAACTTTTTAGCTTGGGTGCGTGTTAGTACATTGCACCTTGGTAGTGTGGGAGTCTCATCACAAATTTGCGGGATACGACTCAAGGTATCCGCATTAGTGTTGTATTTACCGGGTTTATACTCGATTTGGTAGTCGTACTCCAGTAGTTTGCGATGGAACCTTAGTAAACGTGACGTGGGGTCTTTCACGTTGAATACTCCCTTTAACGGTTTGTGGTCCGTGTATATATTAAATTTTCTCCCTTGTAAATAACAACGGAAATTCTTAGCCGCCCAAACAATGGCTAGTAACTCTTTCTCGATTGTAGAGTAGTTCTCTTCCGCCTTATTCAAGGTTCGACTGGCAATGCGACTGGCTGGTCCTTACCGATTTCGCCTTGCGACAGTACTGCACCCAGTGCTTCGTTGCTCGCATCCGTGGTCAGATTAAAGGGTTTGGTAAAATCTGGATAGATTAACAGTGGCGGCGAGACCAATAACTCCTTTATGTTATCAAATGCTTGTTGGCATTTGTCTGACCAGGTGAATTTGACGTCCTTCCTTAACAAATTTGTTAAGGGGGGGTACTATCTTCGAAAAATTTTGAACAAATTTTCGATAGTAGTTCGCCAAGCCTAGAAACGATTGGACGTGCTTTACCGTTTTGGGAATGGGGAAATCTCTGACACTAGCTGTCGTGTCTGGATTTGGCATTGCCCCCTTTTCGGAACAAACCTGTCCGAGATATACTACTTCCTTCTGGAGGAACTTGCATTTCTCCGGTTGCAACTTGAGGTTGTGGTATCTAATTTGGTCGAATATATTCCGGAGTTTGTCATTATATATGACCACGTCATCCAGATAAACAAAGCATTCGATTCCTTGCAACCCGGTTAGGACATGGTTCATGAGTCTCTGAAACGTAGCTGGTGCTCCCTTCAGACCAAATGGCATACGTTTCAACTCATAGTGCCCGTAATTTGTGCTGAACGCTGTCTTACTTTGATCCTTCGGATCTACTAAGATTTGGTGGTAGCCGCTGGCTAAATCGAGCGTGGAAAAATAGCGTGAGTGACCGAGCTGGTCTAAAATGTCCTCTATTCGAGGGAGAGGGTACGCATCACCGATGGTTTTGTCGTTCAGTTTTCTGAAATCGACCACAACTCTCCATCGGGTTTTTCCATCGGGGCCCGCTTTCTTAGGAACTACCAAGAGTGGTGAGTTCCACGGACTTTTGCTTGGTTGAATGATATCATTCTCCAGCATATCCCGTACTTGCTCGTTGATCACCTCTTTCTTGCACTCAGGCAGACGGTACATTCGTTGATTGATCGGTGCTTGATCCTGTATCACCGGTATCTCATGCGTTATTGCACTGGTATATGTTAGGAGGTCACCTTTAAGGTGGAAAATATCATTGAACTCCTCACATATTTCCACTATGGATTGACACTCTTGAGGACTTAGGTTTTTACCTAAGTGGAGTTCCTCATGCAATAGTGTCAACCTTGGATCTTTTGGTAATTCCTCCTCTGAGAATAAATGTCGGATATACTGGAGGTTTTCTCCCTCCGAAGATATTTTATCCGCATTGTTTTCCGTAGAACGGTTGTCCTCATTTTCCAGCGGAAAGGTGGAAAATTCCTTCATTGGATGTAACTCCATCATGAATCGGTCTATGGTTTGGAGGTAGTTTGCGATATTGAGTACCTCTACTTGGGCACTCTTCGCTTTCCCTACAATACAATTGGATATGAAAATCCCTGATTGCATTGGTTTAGGTACTAGAATTACCTCTTCCCGAATTTCTATGGGAAGTCTCAGCATTTTTCGTGAACGTTCCGGTATTATTGCCGGTTTGTTCAGAACAATTTCTACCTCCGAAGCGTTTGGCAGTGAGTGTTCTACCACTGTTACTTCTTTGTTAGCTTTCTTTGGTTTGTCAGCTACTAAAGTGGGGTTGGAATGCTTGGAGCCTGACAAAATATCGCCCCCTTTCCCCTGTTTGGGTAGGGTACCCGGTGTATTTCCGGCCGAGGTCTGGACCTCTATGGATCCCCTTGGATCGGGTTCCCGACTGGTTGCCTTATGTCTTGACGTCCGCTTCCTACCTTTTGTAAATTCAACGGAAAAACTTACCGGATTTAAATTGGTTTGGGAGAATTCCAAACAATTCCCGGGTCC
This sequence comes from Microdon myrmicae, assembly GCA_963931805.1. Lineage (NCBI taxonomy): Eukaryota > Metazoa > Arthropoda > Insecta > Diptera > Syrphidae > Microdon > Microdon myrmicae. The sequence continues at coordinate 19,049,748 of OZ007498.1, read as the reverse complement.
ATTGATTTTACAATTCCTAGCTAGGAAGTCGTTTCCTAATAACCCATCTTCTGACAATCCCGGTAGGGAGTCCATTACCTGAAAGTTACAGGAGATTGGTTGTGGCAGTTTGAATATTCCCTTACAAAAGCCCCTAGAGTTTCCCTTTCCAAAAAGCATTTGGAGAGTAGTGGCCTTTTTGGTATCCAGTTTTGTTCCATTTTGGAGTGCCTTCAGCTTAAGAAGGCTGATCTCCGCACCTGTGTCCACTATTATACATGTAGTGTTTCTACATCCAATCTAATGGGAGCTGGACTATTGGAACTTTTGTTGGCGGTTGAGGACAGTTTTCTTTATTTGGCGGCTTTAATTCGGTCGGGTTGGGGAATTCCGGCCCGACCTCTGGGAGTTTTCCGACTTCTCACATTTTGCTTTTAGTCGACACACTGTCGCCATGTGGTTGTGTCGCTTGCAAAATGTGCACCATTCCCCGTTCTTCTGTCGCCGATGCCTCTTTTTTGGCGTCTCTGACGCGTCCGTAGCGGTTGAATTCGACTGGCTACGGTTCGATTCGGGTCGATGGCGTTGTACTCGGTGTTGGCGTTGTTTTATTTTTCGAGCCTCCGAGTGTTCAGTACTGCTCGTACTAGTACTACTCTTGGCTCGAGTCTGTTTACCGCTTTTGTCGCGTGGCTGTTTGTTGTCCTTTGAATTTTTCCTTTTTTGGACTGTTTGCCATTCGTTATTGACCGTGCAGATCTGTGGGGTGTGGTCGCTAAGTACAGACTTAACCACATTGGGTGTGTCTGTTGGCATTTGTGGTTTTATCCACTTTGCCTTGATACGACACTCGTCCCACGTGTGACCCTTTCGGCCACAAAACTCACAACAACATCGAATATTGTACACTCTACGATTCGATGCCGTTGCTTGTTTCGATGTGGATGGTCGTTCCTGCCCTTGGTTTGAGGTATTCACAGGTGACTTCCTTTGGTTCTGCGACCTTGGTGTGGGTTCGGGATTGTCCGCCTTTGAGCGGTCGCTGTGCTGTTGTTGTTGCTGTGGTCGCTGGCTCGTTGCAGGGGGCGGTGAGATGTTGCTCCCCTGTTAAGTCTCTCGTTCAATTGATCTGTAAGCTTAAATTGATCTCAATTCGTTGCTGTAGTTTTCTTCGTGTATTTAATTTCGTCCGTGCTGGTTCGGAGATTTACGTCGAATGATTTTATGATTTTTTTCGCCGTTGGCGTTTTATTTTATTATTCGACGCCAACGCCGGCTTTTATTATTTTTCTCTGCCAAGTGGAATTTGCATAAAGTAGTTTATGCAAATTAACTACTTGGCGAGTTGTTCTCCTTTTATAGGTAAAGAGGGGAAACAAACGAAGGGGGATTAGTGGATGTTGGGGGGACCTGGACTCTAGGTCGGTCCGTAACAGATCCTACCATGTCAAATTCAGATCCTCCCTGTCCAATCCTTTTCTTCCTACGTCAGGGGTTCCGCAAGGCAGCCGTCTAGGTCCCCCCTATTTATCCTTACCATCAATGATGTTGACTCCATTATTAAATACTCATTCATCTCCCTCTATGCGGACGACGCCAAACTCTACAAAATGATCACCTCTCCTCTCGATTCCTCACTTCTCCAAACAGACCTTGACAGCTTCTCAACTTGGTGCCGTAATAACAGCCTTGAACTCAACGTTGTCAAATGTCACTCCATCACCTTCTCCCGCAAACGCCCCCCCCCCCCCGCTCGTTCCTACTTCCTGCTAAACCAGCAGATATCTGTACCCTCGATACGTGACCTCGGGATCTTATTTGACAGGGAGCTTAGCTTCATCCCGCATATTGATGATATTATTCTTAAGCCCAACTCTGTCCTTGGTTTTGTGAAACGCTGGTCTAAAAAATTCTCTAATCCTTACGTTTCCCGTTCTCTCTACATAGCCTTCGTCCGCCCCCTTCTTGAATGCGCCAGTCAGGTCTGGTCTACACACTCTTCGTCCTATGTACGCAGAATCGAAAGCGTGCAACGTCGTTTTCTGCGTTTTGCCCTCCGCGGACTGAACTGGGTGAATCCTCGGATTTCCCCCCTTCCATACACAAGCCGGCTCCATCTGATCAACTTCAACACACTTGAGGAGCGCAGAACTCATGCCGATATCCTTTTCGTCCACCGTCTCCTTTCAGGCACAATCAACTGCCCAAGGTTGCTCTCCATCATTGCACTTCACACTAACCCCCGTAACCTGCGAAACCCTCATCTCTTCTATCAGCCCACCCACCACACTTCTGTAATGGCTGTAATGAACCCATTTCGCGAATGCTGCGGCGGGCAAACTCCTACCCCACCTCCTTCGATTTCAACTTTACCTCTACTGCTATCAAACTTCATCTCCTCTCTTTCCCCCCCTGACACTCCTCGTCTACACTTTTACATCCTGTACTATGCGAAATAAATGAATGAGTGATAAATGATGGATAAACCCAGTAACCAACTCGCCAAACACACCCCCCTTTTTTTCTTTTTAACCATAGTTTATATTCTTATATATAGTTTTAAGATAGTTGCTAAGTTTTATCGCTTGTACTAAGCTAAATATATGAGGGTTCTGCCCTCACTAAACTAAACTAAACTAAACTTGCACCAACCTTTCTCAGGATGTCGCTGCATGCATTGATTCATTTTTGGCGGGTGCCAAAGTAGCTATCCAGGGGTGCCACGTGGAGACTGCATGGCAACTTGGATTGAACAGGGACAAGGATCGTCCTGGCCTTTGCCGGGTTGAAAGCACAGACTTTACCCTGTATGTAAGTGGGCGACGTTCACACCTTGTAAAATTTTAATTTCATTTATGTATGGAAGGTTTGTAATCGACTTACGTTATCAGTTAGCCCTTTTGGTGGTTACTTATCTCCTCATATTTTTCTTCTCTTCCACATGAAAGTCAACCCGGATGCTTCCACTTCAACCAGTTAACACATTGGTCAGTGATTTGGAGTTAACTCGTGTCTTCCTGCCCAAACATTGCTGACCGGTCACAAGTAAACAAGTTCTTTTTGAACAGTTGCATGTTGTAACGCTCCGGAAATACTTGTGTGGGGAAGGACTTCCACAGCATTTCCGCTATGTAACGGAACGAGTTCTGATGCAGAGATGTTCGCCCCATCGGGAGATGAACCACAAAGTGGTGAGATACATCGGATTTTCTCGGGGAGCGCATATAAACTGAATTGCGCGGAACAATACAGCGTTTGAAATAATAGTGAAGAAGATCGTGTGATTCGAACTGAATCAGGGGATGGCACGGATTCGATAGCAGAGGGTCACCAACAAGGGTAACGACATACAAGTCTACCACTTCAACACAAACAAACACGGTCAGTAGCCTGATGGGTAACGCTTAAGTTCAATTTTTTTCGTGATTCAAACTGTCATAGCGTCAGTTCGAATCACACGATCTTCTTCACCATTATTTCAAACGCCATAACAATACCAAGAACAGTACCCGTGATAATATCTGTAAAACAGACAGAGGTCAGCTACGCGCCTTCGATGTGATAGCGACTCTAGCCCCGACGTATTACCGTATCCCCTATCAGGCGGATCGCTTGTCTCTGTATGCTCTCTAGTAGGTTGAGGAGATGTTTAGGAGCAGAGCCCCAGACATAAGAGCAATATTCGAGCCCGAGTCTTATTTGGGATTTATACAGAAGAAGAAGTCTGGCCGGAGTAAAACATTTCTTGGATCTAAAAAGATTACTCCGTTTTCCTGAGGCGGACCTGGGTATGTTCGACCCGTGTTTATGCCACCATACACTCCCACCGACTGTGACGCCGAGTAATTTCATGCTTTCCCCAGATTCGGGGGCCTGACCATCATCAGCTGTGAACCTGTGGGGGTTCTCTAACCTTACGCAAAGAACCACCCACAATTCCAAACCTCAACTCCCTTTGCAAATCTGCAAACATTTACTTCATCAAGGACATTTAATAGGTGCATTACCTAAAATTTCCTGTAAATAACTCTCATCATTCATGCATTCGAGCATCTTCAAAATTCTCCGAAAGAATTCTTTACAATCAAATGCATCATAAATTCGAAAGCCTTATCGGCGTCCCTGTTTGGAAAACGATTCTGCTGCACACGTGCACAGTACATTTTCCTGGCGTATCCATGGCATCGGCAGCCTTTTGTCCAACCGACAAAAGCAATACACGCATCTAGCGTCTACCCGCCATGAACCGAATTCTTCAGCATACAAACATGCAAACAAATAATTTGACCCTTGCCGCCAGCAAGATATGGTGCACATCACCACTGTGTACCGAAATTCCTTTTAGCACCTAGTTTCCTAATTGCGTTGCAGACTATTTACGCAGCTGCACCATGTATCCTAAGATGCCCTTTGTTCCTTCCGATTTTCCCAATTTCGTTTTCCCTTTACCTTCGTTGCATGAGTAAACAATGGAACTATTAGCACACTTACTAAGACCAACCCGGAGAGATCCTCTCCAATTCACCACCACAAAGAGAGACCACGTTTCTCTCAAAGAAAAGAAAACTCACCCTTAGCTGGGAGAGTATTCACCATGAGTCGGATTTCAACCACCAGCGTGTGCACATCGCTGAGTTGTCATTCATCCCCCATAGCGTGCGCACACCCCGGAGCCGTGTTTTTCCCTTACGCCGTCGAGTTTCGTTTAGTCGCCGCGATCCGAGGAAAGTCTCTGCGCGAGTGCCAGAGATTCTCCTGACGGGTTAAACCCTTAATGCCACATAAATCCTCTGTTAAACGTGCATAAAATAGAACCTATTAATAAATCAATAAACAATGTCGGGAATATACCAAAGTTAACAATTGGGGTACATCAAATAAAAATCTGAATACCTATGTCTCGTTAAAAACAAATTTGTGTAACAAAAAATATTAATAAAAACTACTAATTTAGTGTCAAAATTAGAATTGTGAACATTCCCTACATCTCAAGAAGTTTTAAATTAAAAGACAAACAATAAACCATGTATAAATGTGCTTAACTGTTTGAGTGTCATAATTTATAAGTAATTAAATTCGAGACTCGACACATTGCATTGTGGAAGAGTGGTTACTGTGCTGCTGTCTAATAAAATAAAAACCAAATTTCGAAACAACATAAATAGTGTTTTATTTTCTCTGCTTGGTGAATAGTCGCATTAAGCAGTAGGACGACTGAGTGCAGCTGTAAGGATTAGACGTGAACAATAACAGACAGTGAACTCGCTATTACAACTATTTATTGGCCTGCAGGAATCCGGAAGTTCATGACCTCACCGACCCGACTCTGCCATCGTTCCCTATTCTGCGCACTCTCCTTCTACGCTTGACCAGCCGATCCGATCTCCTCAAGGTTAAACCTTTCCCCCACTGCAGGACCTTATCCAGGTCCCGATTCAGAGAGTCGATCTGGCTACATCTCAGAAGACGAGGAAACAAGCGTACTATCATCCGCAATACTGCACACTCGGTTATCCGTTGGCTCCGACAAATCATTTATATGAAGCAAAAGCAAGGCTGGAGCCAAAATATAACTTTGGGGTATCCCGTATTGCCACGATAATGAACAACGTGTAATTTGATCTTACGCTATGACGATTAGAATCACTAAAAATGTAACCAATGCTCAACACATCAGACCATTGCCTCGTGTACGAATTCGATTTCTAAACTCAAGTACACTCAACTGATGTGAAATTGTTATGTTATCGCTATGGACGTGATACTTTTTGCTTATTCGAATTTCTTTTCGATGTTTTTCACTATTTGCTTGCATATTGTGTATGTGTCTGTTAGAAACGCTACAGGGCCACTCCGGAATTAACAGGATACAGATCCGAACACGCCGTCCACAACAACCCGGATCGATCGATTTTCGTGGAAGCTTTTCACCCAGTGGCAAAGCTGCTGGGAAAGTCCGTCTGAACGAAGTTTGCTCGGCAATGCCCCGTGCCAGACGCGGTCAAAAGCCTTGGAGATATCCAATGCGACCGCTCTTGACTCACCATGCCCCTGAATGGCAGATCTCCATATATCGGTTATAAGAGTTAAAAGGTCTTCCGTGGGCCGCCTGCCACGGAATCCGTAATGACGGTCATTAAAAAGTCCGTTGCTCTCCAAATACTTAATTAACTCGGCATTGATGGCCCTTTCCATCACTTTAGATAATATAGACAGTATTGCTATTGGTCGGTAATTTTGTGGGAGACACTTTTTCCCCCTCTTTGGAATTGGCTGAACTGGAGCCACCTTCCAGCAGGTAAGAAATGTTCTCCGTGCATAAGATAAGCGGAAGAGTCTGCCAAGAACGGGCGACGTTTTTTAAGGACTATTCTGGTATTCCGTCGGGGCCGGCTGCCTTCTTACACTTCAGTCCACGTAGAACGCATTGAATAAAACGCGGGCGGAACCTCACATCCTGCATCGAAGACCGTATCGGCGCGAACACAGGTGGCTCCAAAAGACCGGGATCGAGGTTTGAATTCTCGGAAAATAAATGTGTGAACATTTACGTCCTATGTAGCTTTATCTTTTGAATTTGTGACTAGTGTCCCGCTGTCCGTCACTAACGGGCGAAAAGAAGAGGAAGTGAAGTTACAGCTGAGAGCCCTTGGCATTGACCAGAAGAGACGCGAACCAGTTGGGCACTCAAGGAGTTTATGGGTCACTATGGTTGTAAGCCTTCTTCGCGGTATCAATCGCGTGGTTGCACGCTTTTCTGATTCTAACAAAGTTCGTTCTGTTAACATCGGTGGGAGTGGAGCGCCATTGTTTAAAAGCTCTATTTTTTGCCGCTGTAATCCGTTCGCATTTTTTATCAAATCAAGATTTATCGGAAGAATTTGAAGTATTGAATTCAAAAGTTTCAGTGGTGCAAAAATAAAGCAAAAATATTTGATAAAAAAAGTAAAGCGTTTTAAAAAACTTGGAAACCAGGTCGTTTCTCTTCCTCAATTATGAGAAGCACGGGAGCGACTTATATTAAACATAAATAAAGAAAACTAACCTTTTACAAATTGTTGTTTTTGATAATGTGAAATTTATTTAAACAAAGTATGTGTTTTCAAAATTACGGTGAAATAAATAGGCTATTAAAAAAGAGGTAGGTAATCTTAAATACCATTAAATGCACTAAAATCTGATCTGCCGAATTTTAACATTAATTTTCAAGGTAGCTTGATGTGAAAATTATTTTATATCATTTATAAACGTTTTGAATAGCAAGCATTAAGCTTATCTCTATTTCCCTAAACATTTTGCGTTGATATTGTACTGGGACTAAATATTCTTAATAATAGTGTACATAAACAAAAATAAACTATAAAAAAATAAAGATTTTTATTACAAACATAGTCTAAATTGGAAAGCGTATTATATAATTTAATGTAAATAATTTATTAAACAAACCTAAAACGAAAACAAGACTTCTTTTCAACTTAACCTAAGGAATCGTGGGGGTCAATAGACACCCGGTTACACCGGTTTTCTGTTGATGTCAGTCCCATTTTCTATTTCAGTCGATGGTCGGAGTCGGTTTAGCTCGACTTGGGTCACTTCGTGGGATCCTCTGTCGTGCCACCAACGGATCACTGTATTTCTTCGTCGTCGTATTGTAATAAAAATCATTAGAATGAACACACCCTGCAAGGCATTGATAACGTCCATCAACGGAGTATAGGAAATGTAATGCTTATAAAAGGTGACTAGTTCCAGTATCCAAGTAAAAACAATAATACTAAAAAGGCAGGATATACAGTTGGCACTGAAAAAGAGAGAAAATCATATTTCAAAATAATAGGTATTGATTTTTAAATATCGTGGGAGATTGTTACATGAGACAAAATCATATTTTGAAATAATAGGTATCCATTTTAAATACCGTGGGAGACTGTTATATAAAGAATGAAATTCACAAGCAGTAAACATATAAATTAGTAAACATTATATATTATTGACCCCCGCTTGGTAGAAACCTTGACGCGGTGCGGGGGCTTAAAGTACAATGAATCACTCAGGCTATGCTGACGGAAGCATATGCTTCCAGCAGGGTCACGCATGTCAGACAGGCTAGCGAGGAGTAACACACAAAGATCTACCACCCCTAATCCAGGGTGTTACGCGTCACCGTGCCTATTGGATGGTTTGCAGCCAGGGGTATACCGGCTGTATTATAACGGCGCCTCTCTGACACCGGGTCGAATCAGAGCAGTAAGCAGACCTTACCACATCAAAACGGAGCTCTGATGTGGCGGACTATTTGAATCCCTAAGTCGCGTGGGATCAAAAATGAATAACCAATATACAAAAAACAATCCCACGAAAACCCGGTAGGCGTAGGTGTGATGAGCCGACACTACCATAAGGGAAAAAATCATCAAGAAAACACCGACTCGGCAAAAAGAAGACGTAGGGAAAAACTGAAAAATCGGGATATACGCGTCGGGACGTGGAATGTTCGAACGTTATATAAACCAGGCGCGACACAGACGGTCGTAGAAAACGCGAAACAATATAAAATGGACATCGTCGCGCTTCAGGAAGTTCGACTCCCACATCAAGTAATCGAAACCGACGGGTTTACACTGGTGTGTGGAGGTACCGATACACATAACCTCGGAACTAGCTTCATCATAAGCAAGAAGATTACGTCCTATGTAAAATATGTGAAATTTATTAATGACCGAATGTCGGTGCTAGAAATACAGGGCCCGTGGTACAATTATGTATTTATAAACGTACACGCCCCAACAGAATCTACCGATGAAGAAACGAAGGACACATTCTACGAGACCCTAGAGGAAGTATTTGATGGGATCTCATCATTCGATGTTAAAATTCTCCTCGGCGACCTCAATGCGAAAATTGGAAAGGAAGATATCTTCCAACCAACAATAGGCAAAGAAAGCCTACATGACGTTTCAAATGATAATGGTATTCGAATTATCACGTTCGCAGCGTCAAAAGATCTGGTAGTGAAGAGCACGATGTTCAAGCACAAGCAAATCCATAAAGCCACATGGATATCACCCGACAGCGTAACGCGTAACCAAATAGACCACTTCCTCATAGACAAAATACACCACTCGAATATCCTTGACGTAAGATCATATAGAGGAGCAGATTGCGACTCCGATTACCTTCTAGTAATGGGCAAAATTAGATGTCGGCTTGCAGCAAACCCACATGGACAGTCACGGGCGACGAGCAAAAAGTTCGAGATTGATAAACTAAAAGACCTACGTAAAAGGGCGGAATATCAAGACGAACTAACGAATAGATTTAGCATCCTAGAGAATGACAGTAGTGAGGAAGAGGAAGCCAATAATGTGGACACTAAATGGGCACCGATCAGAGACACTATCAAACAAACAGCCCAAGAGGTATTAGGATTTAAGAAAACAACTAAGTCCAAACCTTGGTTTGACGATGAGTGCAGGGCAAAGATCGAAGAACGTAAACGACTCAGAATGATCCACTTAGAAGCACATGATAAAGTCAACGCAGTAAGATACCCGACAATTCGGAAAGAAACAACTAGGCTTTTCAAACGCAAACAACGCAAACGGGAGAAGACTCGGATCGAAAAAATCATAGAAAATGCCAGAGCAAAGAACAGCAGAGGTATGTATGCCGGCATAAATTCAATTAGAAATGGCTACCGAGGGAGAGCCAAAATAATCCGAGACACAAACGGCTGTCTGGTGACAGAAACAAAAAATATCGTGACAAGATGGAAGCAGTACTTTGAAAACCTGCTCAATGTGCGCACCCATCAACCACAAATAAACGCACCAGACGTACATACAGCCGAGCGCCAGATCCCAGAGCCCTCTTTCGACGAAGTTGTAGACGCGATAAATCGACTGAAAAACAACAAGGCCCCCAGAATCGATTCCATACCGGCAGAGCTTGTGAAGCATGGAGGAGAGGCAACCGCTCGAAAGATCCACCAACTGGTTAAAATAATATGGGACAAGGAAGTCATTGAATGGAAAACCGCAATAGTCATCCCCATTTTCAAAAAAGGCGACAGATCTGACTGCGAAAATTACAGAGGAATATCATTGCTCCCAACCGCATACAAAATATTAACAAATGTCATACTGGCAAGAATCACACCGTACGCAGAAGAAATATTGGGAGACTACTACTGCGGATTCCGTAGGAACCTATCAAGAAGCGACCAAATGTTCACAATAAGGCAATTGCTGGAAAAGAAGTGGGAATACGGAGAGACGGTTCACCAACTGTTCGTTGACTTCAAAAAAGCCTACGACTCAGTTGCAAGGCAAAGACTCTACCATACTGTGGTTGAGCTGGGGATCCCGAAAAAATATGCCGCCCTCATTCAAATTTGCATGAACGAAAACAAAGGGCGAGTTAGAATAGAAAACCACATCTCATCACATCATTTGAAATCCGGGAAGGACTAAAACAGGGTGACGGCATCTCACTATGCTTTTTTAACCTTGTCCTCGAATATGTTATCAGAAAGGTACAAGACGACAACACGGCCGGATTATCCCTGAACGGGATCACACAAGTGCTCGCGTATGCGGATGACATTGCCGTTCTGGACGATAATCTCAAAACTGTAAGTAAAAACTGTCATGCAAGCAGCAGAAGAGGTGGGCCTAGAAATAAATGAAGACAGAACAAAATACATGATTACGACGAGAGCAGGTGGTCCTCGGAAAACACATATAAACGTCAGGGGCAAGATATTTGAAAATGTCAAAGAATTTAAATATCTGGGAACGATACTGACGACCAGAAACGAAACGTTAAAGGAAATTAACAAAAGACTACATTCCGGCAACGCTAGTTGGCATGCAGCCAGTAAACTATTAAAATCCAAACTGCTATCACGTAATATAAAGCTCCGTGTCTATAGAACCATAATCATGCCGATTGCTCTATACGGATGCGAAACATGGGCTCTCACAAAACGGGAAGAAAACAAATTCCGCCTATTCGAGAATAAAGTTTTAAGGAGTATCATCATCATCATCGGCACTACAACCTGGAACCGGTCTTGGCCTTATTTAGCAAGTCCTGAGGCTTGTTAAATTTTCCATAATGATTTGTTTTTTTCCGGGCTTAAGGGGTATATTTGGCGGTAAATATGACGAGGAGTCAGGACAATGTAGGAAACTCCACAACCACGAATTGGAAGAGCTATACCACAAACCTACAATAGTGAGAGTGATCAAGTCGCGAAGATTAAGATGGGCCGGACACCTAGCGCGAATGGGCGACGATAGGACCGTGCATAGAATTCTTGACGGTAAACTAACGGGGAAGAGACCGACAGGACGGCCGCGACGGAGATGGGAGGACAATGTTAGATTGGACCTCGAGGAGATCGGATCGGATGATCGAACGTGGAAAGAGAGCGCACAGGACAGGGAACAATGGCGGAGCCGAGTCGGTGAGGTCATGAACTTCCGGGTTCCTACAGGCCAGTAAATTTCATTCAATGACAAGTCTTGTGGTTGCAGTGGTGGTTAAAAATGTTTCCTACCCAAAGCTCCTTCATCATCATCATCATCGGCACTACAACCGGGACCCGGTCTTGGCCTTATTTAACAAGTCTCTCTACCGGTATCCAGTCCTTATCCGAGACTTGTTAAATTGTCCATAATAATTCTGGTTTCCGGGCAAGGTTATTAGACTTGCGCCAACCTTTCACAGGATGTCGCTGCATGCATTGGTTCACTACTTGGGGGGTGCCAAAGTAGCTATCCAGGGGTGTCACGGAATTATACCAAGTAAAATTCTTCACATCTGTAATGTCAGAGGAAACACGCTTCTTCATAATTTCTAATTTCTGCTTCTTGATAGTTCCATCCAGAATAACGAACAGCGTGATAATACAATCCTTGAGAATTTGAAAGAATCCAACTACACAACGATAATATAAATCGTTATCCCCGCCGAAAGAAGAACTATATCCTGCATAGATTTGTACAAATTACTTGCCACATCGATGACGATATTACTGTGGGGGTTCTCTATATTACATGGAGAACCAACACACAATTTCAACCGCCTACAGTGCGCCACATTATCCCCTATCCCACCGTTCAGCTATTTTACCTGTAAAAGAAAGCATAGCTGAATTCATTATTCTATGCAGATAATGCAGAATTTAATTCATCTCCCTTTTGCCATACTGTAACTCCATTTCATTAACCCTATGAGATTTCTACCGGAAATCTCAACGTCATATTGGTTAGCAACAACTAAATCTAACCAAACGACGCTGTTGCATAGCAAAACCGCTGGGGTTATTTCAGCGTCTTTGAGTCTGGTGCTCACGCTGATTATTTCCCAAGCACCAGCGGCGTGCTATTGACTTTCCCCAGACACTCTATTCGCTGGAGATCAATGATCTCTTTTTACAGGGGATTAGCAAAAACCATTTTCCTCTCTTTTCCGTTTTTATCTTCCCATAGTTCAATGTACTCTGAGATCACCACAGCCACCGCACTAGGTCAGTGGGTTATCTTCAGAGGCTGCATTGACAAACGTACACCGAAGCCAGATCAACCCTGGGTTATTGTGCTTTTCCTTTTGATTTCTTCATCCTTTCTATGCCCATCGACCGCCGAACGAATACACAAGTATTTATTCACCTCCATGAGCGGAGAAAATCGAGGAATGCACAGGAAAGCGCGATTACCATTGGCTGATCGGCGTGTAAAATCAAGTTTCAATCCCTAAGTCATTGTTCAATCACCACCGCGGGCGGTCATGCCGCAAGAAGTCACATCTCAACCACAGTCGAGCATTAACCTACGTCGTGTGCGCACACACGTTTTATTCTGAACTAGTTTTACGAACAAGTCGAAGTTTACAATCGGTTGTACGAGACAGTGCAGTCAGTTTTCATCGAAGTGAAGTTTGTTGCAATTAATAGACAATTTGGAAAGAACAAATTTATGTGAGCATACTATTAACATTAAAATTCCAATTCAAGACTCAATTGCTGTCCACCAGTGTTACATTCAAACATAAAATTAAATACAGAAAGTGATCCTGTGGAATTACCCATATGTATTAAGAACCACCATCAGAGAGTGATGTGTGTATATCATCATCATCGGCACTACAACCGGGAGACGGTCTTGGCCTTATTTAGCAAGTCCTGGGGCTTGTTAAATTTTCCATAATGATTTGTTTTTTCCGGGCAAGGTCATTAGTCTTACGCCAGAGGCTCCCCGACGGGGAAGCGAACCCCGGTCTCCCGCGTGACAGGCGGGTATGCTAACCACTGTACTGTCGAGGAGCCCGATGTGTGTATATACTGATATAAAAATTAGTAAAAATAAAAAAACATTAACCATAAAACAACCCTGTGCGTTTATATTCATTCTTCTTCCTGTGAACAATTTTTCGGCGGACAAGTGTTTGGGGATAAAGTGGACCTAGTGCCCTTTTTGGCTACAATACCTTTTCCCCCCACATTACAGTCATGCAGTTCGTAAGGACGCAAATACTGATGTGCACTATTTTTAATGCAAGTTGTTAAACCACTCACTCCAATAACTAATAATTAACTGATATTCACACAAGGCTAAAGACCGAACCGCACCTTTTATCCATCAGCATTCAACTCAAACGGGGGGATGGGAGCGAATATACAGGGCAAAGTCACTGATTGCTTTCAACCCGCGCGAAGACCAGGACGATGCTTGTCCCTGTTCAATCCGAGTTGACATACAGTCTCCACGTGAAACCCCTGGATAGCTACTTTGGCACCCTCCAAGTAGTTAACCAATGCATGCAGCGAAATCCTGAGAAAGGTTGGCGCAAGATTAATAACCTTGCCCGGAAAATCAAATTATTATGGACAATTTAATAAGTCTCGGATAAGGACCGGATACCGGTGGAGAGACTTACTAAATAAGGCCAAGACCGGATTATCTCGCTGCTGTCTCGTTGCTCTGATAAAACAGTTGCGCAGATACAGACGGCATTACAGTTTCAGTTCTATTGGGTTCCGGTTGTCCCGTAAAGTGCGCGTATCGAATTGTGAATATTTAATGAAACATCCAAAGTGGTTGCTTACTTAAGGTGGTGCGCTATTTTGTTCCATTCCGCGATCACCGTACGCTAAACAAAATAGTAACATCCTTTTGTGCTGTCCACACATAGTCCACCACACTGATCTCTGATCAGTTTAAATCCTTCTTCTCTCAAATCCAGAAAATTAAGACATTCAAATCCCTTTCAAAAACTTGGACATAGCAGTTTAAGTTGAACCATCATCATCATCATCATCATCATCGGCACTACAGCCGGGATCCGGTCTTGGCCTTATTTAACAAATCTCTCCACCGGTCTCGATTTCAAAGCGATGTAATCCAGTTTGGCACTCCCAGGCTCTGAGCGTCCTGATCTACGCCATCCCTCCATCACAGACAAGGTCTGCCGCGCTGTCTCCTTTCATACATCCTGCCACAAAGGACAGGCTTCTCTTCGCTCATTCTAGCTAGGTGTCCCGCCCACCGGAGTCTACCGAGCTTGATTTTTCTTACAACATTAGCTTCAAGGTAGATTGCATACAACTCATGGTTGTAGCGTCTCCGAAATCGTCCTCCCTCACATACGGGGCTAACAATTCTCCTTAAGACCTTCCTCTCGAACGCGTCTAAGAGTTCAGAGGGCCTTTTATTGAGCACCCAGGTCTCGGATCCATACATGAGTACTTGTAAGACCATGGTCTTGTACAGTAGTAGCTTGGATGTTCTGGATAAATTTAGGGATTTAAAAAACCTTGATAGACCATAGTAGGCTTTGTTGGATTTGATCAGCCGTTCGCGTATTTCTTCTTCCATATTGTTATTGGCTGATACTATTGACCCAGGGTAGTTAAAGGATTGCATTACTTCAAATTCGTGCTCCGCTACTCTGATAGTTTGACGAGCGTTAGATCTTCTCTTCGCAGAAGTTGCCACCATGTACTTCGTTTTTCCCTTATTAATGTGCAGTCCCAGTTTTTGTGTCGTCTGCTCGATCTGGGTAGGGGAATCCTGTACAGCCGAATCGGATCTACCGATGATGTCGATGTCATCTGCGTAGACAAGTATCTGGCAGGACTTGGTGACAATAGTCCCTCTTATTGTAACGCCAGAGTCACGGATTGCGCAACGCCAGGTTGAATAGGAGGCAGGCCAGACCGCCCCCTTGTCGTAGTCCATTTAAGATGTTTATTGGTTTGGAGAGCAATCCCGCTATTTTTACTTGACTAGTTACGTGGGTCATGTTCGACCTACAAAGTCGTATCTATTTGTTTGGAATGCCGACCTCTCCCATGGCATTATATAGTTTTATCCTGGCTATGCTGTCGTAGGCGGCCTTAAAGTCTATAAATAGATGATATAGTGGAATCTTAAATTCCAGACATTTTTCCATCGTCTGCCTAAGGATGAATATCTGATTAATCGCTGACTTGCCTGGGATGAAGCCACACTGATATTGACCAATGATGGTTTTGGTGTATAGGGCTTTTAGCGGATAAGTATGGTCGAAGTGTCACCGAACTGTTCCGCCGAACATTGTTCACGAATAGAGAAACAACCTGGAACACAGGGGCATTGTCACAAATAAAACGCTGAGAGATCTTTTCACTTTCTATTTTATTTTAAATGTTTTAGCATCTTTCGCCACACATAAACTTCAACGTATAAATCCGAATTACACGACAACCGACACACATTTCCTTTTTACGCCACGGAAGGTTTACTATTACCTTTAATAGTTTCGCGGTGAGATACTTTAGCGCAAGGGCGAAACAACGGATACCTCCTCGTCGAGCTCTCTCTCATTCTCGACCTCCTCGAATGCTCGAAATTTCAATCTCGACCGTTCGATACAGACCTCTCGTCCCGGTGACGATCCCAATTAGACTGTCTGTCTGCCCACACAGATATCCAGATTCCAAACCGGTATCCGTATCTATCCGGAAAATATTCCCTATTTGCTCTGCAAACAGAACTTCCGAATTTCTGTTAGCAGCATGTTATCACATCCCCCGGGATATTTTGTAGTTTCCTGAAAGGGGAAAGTCATCTTTGCATACATCATTATTATCGCTGATAGAATTTCATTTCCACGGCCTTCTGTTTGCACAGAACATCTGGCGCCCAGACCAGAGATATTCGGCGATTGTTTTGACGTGCAGTCCGTGGGACTTATTTGAACTTGGTACCCGGAATCGAAATCCATTAGATCTTTATAATGGTGCGAAATTCTAGCGTGGCCATGGGACCGGAGTATTGCCTTTCTTGGCTTAACTCCTCATAAATTATCGGATATCTCGTTGAGATATATTCGATTGCGATAGGTCGTGGCTGCCTTCTGTTGTTCAACGGATTTGGGTGGTCCTTGCGTTAGATTACCCGCACGTGCATCCGTTGATCGGCTCATCCTTTGATGATAGCAATTCTTTTGTATTGAATTTCGGAATTGCCGGTTCGATGAGATGTTCCTGGGCGCAGGCAGCATGTATGGCATTTTGGGAATTGTTTTTTTTTTTGGGAATAGAACGCATGGATGTTTATACCTTTGTTTCAGGCATGAAGAATTATAGTTGTTGAGCTTAACCTAAAAAGCTTTGGGGACGTTCAGTTCCTTGCTTTTTGGTGTCGGTCTCAACGTTGGCTGCGAGTTGCAGGCCCTATCGTGGGACTTTGGGGCACGCGTCTGTGGGCGCGTGCAACGCTCTCAGGTAAGTAAGTTGTTTGAAGGTAGGAACCTTACCTGCGCAGAATTGTGCGTTCGTAAAACGCTACAGGCTATCCGATCTTGTAGGATAGAGGAGATTATCTTATAGGCGGTACTCAGCAATGTTATACCACTATAGTTGCTGCACAGTGTGATATCTCCCTTCTTCTGTATGGGGCAACTTATATCACGACGCCAATCTTCCGGCATCTCCTCTTGCTCCCATACGTGCACCACGATCTCATGAATTGCGTGATGTAACGCTGCCCCTCCTTACTTGATCAGCTCAGTTGGTATGCCATCAGCTCCGGTGGCTTTATTTGATTTGAGCTGTCTTATGGTTTTTACTGTTTCCTGAATACCTAGTGGCGGCAGCATTTGGACTTCATCTTGCATTGGTGGAACCTCCAATTCTTCTGTGAACTGACCCTTTAGCAATATATTGAAGTGCACTTCCCATCGCTCCAGAATGCCTTCAGGATCGGTGATCAGATTACCCTGTTTATCCTTGCAATAAGTGCAGCGTGGTGTATACTGCGCCATACTGTGGATTATTTGGTGGAACTTCCGCGTCTGGTGCGGACCTCGCTCTCTACTTTTCTCTAATTCTTTTTTTCCCAGGCACTTTTCTTTTGCCTGTGGAGTCTTTTTTCAGATATTCTGAGCTCTTTGTATTTCTCCTCGCGTACCCGCGTCCTATGAGACTGCTGTATTGCCCGGTATCTAGCATTCTTACGTTCAGTCGCTAGTTTGCACTCATCATCAAACCAGTCGCTCCGATCTCTACGACTAGTGCCTAAGATGGAGTGGGCAGTACTAATGACAGTATTCTTAAAGCGTGTCTATTTCTCTTCTACGCCCGGCACTCTGTCCTCAGGTCGAGTTCTGTGGGCGAGTCCTAGCGCATGCCCAAAAGTGTTACTGGTATTCTCGTTGCGTAAGGCAGCCGTGTTGATTCGAACCTGATCCGCGGATGAAACACGTCTCCGTAAGGCAATCCGCGCTCGGAAAACTGTACCAACAAGATAGTGATCCGAGTCGACGTTGGCACCTCGCTACGTTCGTACCGTCATCAGACTCGAGGAGTGGCGGCGATCCATCCGCACGTGGCTCCATCAGGTGATACCCAAATAGATTTATGGACATCTTTACGCGGAAACCTTCTTGCAACGACCAAGTTTTTTAATGCTGCCAGTTCGATGACTCGTAGTCCATTGTCATTAGCGTTCTTATGGAAACTATGGGAATCTGCGTAGTGCCTGAAAACCGGCTCCCGACCTACTTTCGCATTCAAATCACTAAGAACGATGTTCACATCATATCTCATGGCTAAGTACACGAACGAACAACATCTGCAAATTATAAAAATTTTGTCAAGTCCCTATTGGAAGACCCTAGGGTTATACAATATATAACCGTTCATGTTCCATTGCAAAATGGTGAATGGTTTCTGTTGTGGAGTGGGTTGTGGGCGCCCTAATAGTGTGCTTGGGATTTGATTGTTTTGCGAAATGGGGTAGTGTATTTTTAAATTTATTTTCTTGTAGGAATGTTGGGTGGATAGGCTTGTTCGTCAGCCAATGTCCATTGGAGATGGGGGAGGTTAAAATCGCCAAAAACGACGATATCGTCTATTGAGGTGCTTAACTCGGTTAGGTTATCTACCGCTTCTATTGCGAGTTCGAGGGGTTGGTTGGAGATAGTTCAGTTGTTGATGTTAGATGATGTTGTTGAGTCCGATTTGGTGAAATTGTATTTTATTGGTTTTGATGGTTGGTGAGACGATTTTTGATGTTGTTTGCTGTATGAGATGTGGAGGGGCCATATGAAAGGGCTTCTCTGAGTGTTGGGGTTGGTATTATGTTTGGTTTGTTTTGTTGTTTTGTGAGACCCTGCGATGGGTTAAACTTCAGCGTTTCTGCGAAAGTTCCGGAAAGTTGATCAAGTCTGAAGACATTTTTTTCCTTGTAGATACGTTTTACTTCGCCCATTGAGCGAAGCCAAACGTATCTACCATTTGGTAGTGGTTTTTATCGCCAGTATTTCCTTGGGTTTAATATATGAGGGGCAGGTTTTGTCTGCAGCAGAATGAGGGAGTGAGCAGTTGACGCACATAGTACGACAGCAATCGGCAGGCATATGAGGTGGGAGGTTACATTTCTCACACATTGTGGTATTGGTGCAGCGTTTTGTAGTATGGCCGAGTCATTGGCAGTTACGACATCTCATGGGATTGGGAATGTATTCGGTGACCTTTGCTTTGTAGAAACCTATATCCACAGATTTTAGTGGTTGGAAGAGGTTGAAAGTAAATAACATGGGTTTTATTTTCATCCATTTTAAAAAAAATTTAAACTTGTGTTACACTTTGCGATTGCATTTCCGAGATTATTTCTGATTCGGGAACATTTATCAAGCAGGGAGCGTAAACTATACCCTTAGACTCGTTCAATTTCTCGTGAAGCTTAACAGTGACGGGGCACACATTGTCTAAATTAGATCGTAATTTGTTCGTATTCTCGACTGATATCATCTATCACTTTTTTTATTACAAATGGATTAAGCGACGAGATAGGTTTATCACTTTGTTTGGCCGTGATAATTAAAAATTTCGGATTTTTTACTGATGCCATCGGTAAATTTGGAAAATGTTCCTCGAATCTCGGAAGTGTTCTTTTTATTTTCTTTTTGCATATTTCGAAATCTACGTCCTCGGCAGGATCCCGAAACCAGTTAGCACTCATATTTGGCCCGCGGCCCATTGTACCACAATTATTGTTCACTGGTCTTTGTCTATTCACTATCACTAGCACTGTTCACAAAACAAAACCCGGCGCGGGAAGGGAGATGTATTATATTGTTCAGGTATACCTGCTTGTACGCGTACTGCGGACAGTTGGGATATAAGCGGACGAGCGAACGATCTGTGTCTTTTGAAGGTTCGTTGGCAAGTGGGTGTAGTTTTATTTCGTGACTCGTGAATTATTTTCAAAATTCTTTTTCGATGTTGCTTAAAAAGGTAAGTAGATTACTTATAATTATTTGAATGATTTAAAATTTGTTATTTTTAAGTCATCAATGCCATTTATCATCATCATCATCGGCACTACAACCGGGAACCGGTCTTGGCCTTAATTAGCAAATCCTGAGGCTTGTTAAATTTTCCATAATGATTTGTTTTTTCCGGGCAAGGTCATTAAGTCTTGCGCCAGAGGCTCCCCGACGGGGAAACGAACCCCGGTCTCCCGCGTGACAGCGGGTATACTAACGACTATACTATCGAGGAGCCCAATGCCATTTATAGTGTTGGAAAATCATGTTTTTTTTTTGTATAAAAAGGGAGACCTTTAAAGTTAAAATTTCCACCGAATCCCGCAGCGATTTTGGTTTTGATATATTGCAAAGAAATGCTAATGTACTGTACACTGCACTTTTCGTTTTGCCGTACTCTCTCAGAAAATTACGGCTATTAGCTCAATTTGAATTTCAAAAGATGCCTTCTCGAAATTAGGCGCCTAAAAAGCCCTATATATACATTTTCATCATATTCCCATAGCAAAAAGAATTGTTGACCACAAAATTGTGAAAAGGAAACGTAGATAGAACACTTTTGAGACAAGTACTAAAGTTCAGTAATGCTTACTCTTTCTTAATTTCCTGCAATCCTTCTTGATCCACCAAAGGAAGTGGCACAGTTGTCTGTGTATACACTGAAAGTTGTTGGTAAACAGTATCTTGGTGAATGATTGTCTGTAATCGTCGAAATCCAAAAAATGACAATACTAGCATGAACGCAGATAGTGCCAAGGTGTAAGAGACTGGCTGTATAAAGTAACGTTGCGATTCGCGAACCCCTGAAATAAAGCAAACACTGTTTAGTACAAATCTATCAACATCAAATTCACAATCTTACATTCTGTCTGTGCTTGGAAAAAGTATGATGGCATACCAGGTAGACCTTTATACTTGGTTATCAGTACCAGTATAAGGGGAACTGCAAACGATACGAACGCATAACCAATAAACATGGTATACCTCGTGCATCGTGAGATCATTATCCTTAAAGGGAGATAGTACCTAATCCAAAAAAATACATAAAATGTTAAGGTAATTAAAAGAAAACTAGTTATAGTTTACTCACCAAACATGTAGTACAACATTGGAACACAAGCTAAACAGCCACATAAAGTAAGATAGCATAAAAAACTGCACCAAATAACCGATGGGTGTTTTATAAAATTCTGAGATCTGTGCTATAGTGTGGAGAAAGAATCCTATAGCCAAACAAGCCGACATCAGAGCAAGGGACATGCCGTGCACTGAGCGCAACTCTTTTATCGCCAAGTGTATGAAAGTGACTGCACACAGGCATGGTATAGAAACCAACATGAAGCAAGTATATAGAATAGTCTGAGAGAGTCCAATGTGATCGTCATAGGAATCTACACAAAACAATGCGAATATTTCACTGTTATTCACATCGGTGTCCAGACAGTAATTTGGTGTAAAGTCGTAAGTCTTATTTTTAAAGACATCCATCACCAACAACCATCCGTTCTGCATAACATTAATCCTGTCTCCTCTACTAAAGGAATAAACGAATGATCTGTTTGAGAGAATATAATAGAAGTGCCAATTAGAAATGGAATCCTTAAGATATACAGGCAAAAGCACAATGTACTTACGAGTTGCAAGGATTCCCCACTTCGATAGGTAGAACAATGGTTTCCTCTAAGTCCTCTATGCAATGCTCATAGAGTTCCACTGTTACAACCGAAGGTTCAAATGGCTTTGTGTATGTCTCACAGTAGTCCTTCTCACTCATGACTAGAGTTTCACCATGTGGACAACATTTACGTATTTTGGACGAAGCCGACCTCAGCGGCTGCTCGGATAGTTTCTTCATATGGGAACAGCTTGAAATACCATAACGATTATATTTTTCGGATAAAAGATCAGGAGGTTTCACGTTGTTAATCACTGGCAAATCAACTTGCAGTGTTGTATTTATAGTTAGCGCTGTGGTTGTATCTATAGGTGACTCTGTTGTATTTATGGGTGACACTGTTGTGTTTATAGGTGACAATGTTGAATTTATATATGACACTGTTGTGTTTATAGGTGACAATGTTGAATTTATATATGACACTGTTGTGTTTATAAGTGACTCAGTTGTACTTTCAAAAACATTATCGGAAACTACAATTGGTGCTGATGGTATCGTTTTGACAGTTGTATTTCTTTCTTCTGATTGATCTGGTTCATCTATTGATGCTAAAACTCTTAGGACTAGAATGCACAGAACTGTGAAAGTTCTAATTTCTGTTTGCTGCGTGAAGATCATCTTATAGTTTAATCTACATAAATAAAAAACGTACAA
Source organism: Microdon myrmicae (assembly GCA_963931805.1). NCBI lineage: Eukaryota > Metazoa > Arthropoda > Insecta > Diptera > Syrphidae > Microdon > Microdon myrmicae. Next base: position 19,027,619 of record OZ007498.1, on the reverse strand, counting down.
ATAGTTAAGTCAATTTAGTTGATAAAGTCTCATTCGGTCGGGTTAATACATTCTATAATATGGTCATTCTCATACGATCAATACATTTCATTATATAAAAAGAAAAACATTGTTGAAAATACAAATAGTACAGCAGGCGGTAATATCTTAATATTATTCAAAATACCACAATACCCAAGCTTTCTATATTTTGTATTGATAAATATGGTCATGTTCACATTGGTGGTACACAATGTGCATTGGGAACAACATCGAAGCGTCAGATATTGTTTTCAATTTCTATTTTTATTTTTTTACACTTATGAGGTTAAAGTATTGGCGAAGTAACCATGGAGCACAGTCAAATACTGCAAACGTTATTCGAAAATAGACGTTCAAAAACAAGCGAGGTTTCGTGCAATACCTGACTTGTTCACTCTGAACGAGAGTGTGTGGGTTCTCTATACCACATGGAGAACCAACCCACAATGCCAACCAATCTTGGCCGCTAACAGCGCGTCACCTCAACCCAACTCCCCTTCCCAAACCTGCAATACACATATTCGCAACCATGCAAAACCTGAAAGCGCACCCATCCCAATATGCAACAGCATCCGTCCCCAATCCGCAATTGCATACATTCCCCAATTTACCAGGAACCCATTTCCCAAGCTGAAATAAATGCATATTCCAATATACAACGGAATAATAATCATTTCCCTCAATTACATCACCCCACATACATTTTCCCAAAATTGCTTCGGTCAATATCTTATCTAAACGATATTCCTTGCTTGCACCCAAGCAATTGCAATTTTCCCCGAAAACCACTTCGGTTCATTTCCTCCTTAAATAATACTGCTCGCTTGCGACCAAGCGGCAGCCAATTTTCCACGAAACGATCACAACAACCAAGGCCCTTGATCATACTTGGCTATGGCGCCAAACCAATTTCCCAGTATACACAACCAACGAATCCAACTCAGCTTACACGGCCACGATTCGCTGGAACTGAATTCCTATGCAAGCATTGCAATCCTACTCGAAATTAGAATATATTTTTTTTCCATTTGATCAGTCGTCATCCAACTACCGCCACGATCACGTCGAGGTTCCCCTGTAATCGCCGCAGCCACGCGGGGGCACGCCGCCCCGTGCGTAAGAGTAAGTCGAGCTTCAACCGCCCCCCCGGGGCACACATAAAGGTCGACTCTTAACAACTGGTGTGCGAACACATACCGAGGGGTCGTATTTTCTAACACGTCGGTCTGCCTTGGAAGTGTAAAATATCAAACAAATAAAGAACATTAACGTGGAAATCATTCAGTGCCTTTCATTCATCTTTTACCTTGTGGTGCCTCCTCCTGGCGGATGGCAGTTTCGCAGCACATCTTCTAGTGGGCGGCTACCGGAAATAACTACAAGGTATGACCCAATTAATCGGACCTTTAAATAGACGCAAACAATCTAGACTGACTCAGTGATGACCGTTCCTTGGCTGTGAGTTCCGAACGAAAAAAGGAAAATAGAGAAACACACAAAGCGCGAACGAGCTTACCATTACCGGTACTATTACCTGCAACTATTTGCCGTTCCCCGGACTTCTGTCGGTGGGTGAGAATGAACCCCGTGTCGTACGTCGGCATCCATACCTCCTGTCCCCACAAGAGTATTACGGAGCTCACAATTTGGAAGCTTGTTCGAAAGTTCAAGAAAACACTGGGTCTGCGATGAATGAAGCGCCAAAAATGCCGCTTTGCCCGTATTATCAAGAATATCGCCGTTCTGTACGATATTATAGCTGCGCATACAGGCAGGTCGTCACTAAATCCAGGACTTGAACCTTTCACCGACTACGTTGATCAAGGATTTGAATCTGCACGCCTACAAGGTTCTTTCTTGTACTTATGGCAGTAGAGGCGAACCTATAGCGCCGAGTCCGCGCCATGACATGCTATATTTGCTCAACGGGAGTTCATAAGTTACGCTCCTGAAAACAGCCGAGAATTTCATCCAACCATTTCACTGTGCCTACAGCTTCATGTATTTCACCGAGCGGCTAAGCATTTGACATCAACCTATGCGGATGACGCCCTAGTGTACACGTCATCCAAAAGCCCTAAACTCGCAACAAATCGACTCAACCGCCACTTGGACGAACTGTATCAATATTACAGTCGATGGAAAATTCGACTTAATCCATCCAAAGCAGTAGCTATAATTTTGAGTAGTAAACACTTCCAACCTACTTCTCGATATTCACAGAATATTCGAATAAAAATAGGAGGTACTACGATTAGACCACAGGACAGGGTGAAATATCTCGCGGTCATTTACACCCCAAAAATGAATTTCATCAAACATGTGACCCATATTCTCCAAAGGGGCCTCGGTCGGTCTAAGCAACTGCACAACATCTTGAAGTGGAGCAACAAAGTTGACACCAAAGTTCTCTGCTATAATCAGCTAATCCGATCTGGAATATCATACGCCTTTCCCATATGGTCCTGCATATCTTTGGCCCAAATGGAACGACTTCGAGTTTCCGAAAGAAAACTCCTCAGAAGATGCATCAACCACTTTAGAAGGCCTGACGGTCGCCATTACCCGAACTCTCACCTATACGAAGATGCCTCCAATATCCCTATCGACGAGTACTTGCTACAATTAGCATACAGGTACCTCGAAAGCATTCAGAACAGCGAGAACCCACTTGTACGGGAGTCTTGCTTTCTTGATCCTTCTCTCTTTCGATCTCTTCGGATCAGACCTCCACAATTTCTTCTTCAGTACAAAACTGAAGAAAGCACCCTTCCCAACAAAATTCTCCTTTATAATAGAGGATTCCTGGACCCATCCCATAGGGTCTACTGCTGACACACTACAAACACGCACGCACAGTACAAACACACATACATATACACCGACCAAAGCGCAGATTATCAGACGCCAAAGACGTGATCTGCGTTTACTACCGCACGCAAGACCTACCGGTCTTGTACGATTTCTTTCCCACCATCCTCCCATCCAAGTAGTTAGAGAACAATTGAACTAACCCTGTCCACACTATCCTTAGATACCTTCCCCTTTCTTTTCAGATATCTTGAGACCGAGCCCAACATCTTCACGGATGTGGGTGATTCTGGTTATCGCAAGATGACCAGAAGCCAGAGACAAGATGAAGGACACATTTGTCCTTGTCTCCCTAAAGTCGGCCTCTCGCCAACCCATTTTTTTTTTTTTTTTTGGAATCAACCTATCACTTAGTAATTCTGCCGAAGTGCCACAATAGCAAGAGTCATCAGTTAAACCGACGTATACATAATTAAATACATGACACTACTTCCTTAACAACACTGCCCTTGAGGCGACAGTTGATATGAGCACTGAAGTTTGCAGATCATTTGCAACGTCGGCGATACTATTACGTGGTAACTTCCTCCACCGCCCTTGTCTCGGCGAGTGAAAACAAATATATAAACATTAGTCAAATACGTGCATTTCAAACACTTAACGCGTTTCTAAATGTTTGGGATTTCGGTCCTCATATCGATGTTCTTGTAGGTGCGGCTGCTGTCGCTGGTGTCCCTGGCGGCGGCTGCCCTTGATTCCGTCCTCAGACGTCCGGTCTCGCTGACGAGCGATATCCAAGTGAACGAGTATTCCCGCCAATTGTCCACACATGTGTGTGTCAAACGAAATTGGCGGGAAAGATCCGACGTCGGTGCTCATACTGCGTGTGAGCGAGACCCACGTAGTACCGTGTCGACCCCACGCCAATTCAGCCGTGACTCTCCTTGGTGTGTGAGGGCGACCGAGAGCGTGCTTGACTTAATTAGTCGAAAACCAATCTCGGTGTGAGTCTTTGCTTGCGACGACTGCGTCGAGGTTGTGATTTGTGCTGATCCGCCACAAATCCAAATACAAATGTTACTATTGGTATAAAGTAGAGGCAGCGGATGCACAAACCTACCGAGTCTTTTCGCGGAATCTTTTGGCCGAGAATCTTCGCGGAGGAAATGGTGTTAGGAAGACAAAAAGATAACGGAGGAGGAGATGCCGATGACAGAGACAGTTTTAGTCTCTGATAAGGTTTCGAACGACGGTTTTGTTTCTTGCCGTTCCTGTTGCGGTGGCTGAACAAAGACGGAAGAAGAACTCCACTCTGTTGTGTGTATCGGATGTGTCGTTTGTTTTGTCTCAAAAAGAATTCGATTGCCGGTTATTAATTTCCCGGTGCTGTCGGTGTCGGGTTTTTTTTTGAAAGCCGGAAAAGGGGGGGGGGGGGGGGGGGGGGTTGAGAAGAGGCGGTCAACTTTTAGTAAATTAAAGTATAGTGCCAATATAAAAATCTGTATGTTTGAATGAAATAAACGCATTATAGTGAATTAAAGAATAGTGCCAATAATAAAACGTGTGTGTTTGGATAACGAATTGGTGGAGTTAACTGTTTTTTGTTCTCTGTGGTGTACGTATGAGGGAGAGGAGAACTCCCTTGCCGTGAAAGCCCAAGAATTGCAGAAACGATAGGCGTGTGACCCAACTCTCAATTGGCTGATACTGAGGAATACGGATACTGAGGAAGTGGGCGCTCCCGCAGAAGACCCAGAGATCTTATATAATGTGGCGCATAATGTGTCCTCAGCGCCAGTTGCTATATAATGTGTATGTGTGTTCCACAAGTTATTAGTTGTTACGTTATGTGAGTTTGTATACTGGGGAGTTGTTGTTACAATATCCTCCGCTGTAACGATACTTTATTTGAGTTCTGAGGGCCAGTTGTTAGACAATAATTAGGGCGTCAATTTTGTTAGATGTGATGGTTAATTTGTAGGTTGGTAGCTATAGATTGTTCATGTGATGATCCTCAATCATTTAATGTTCCAGTGTGGGTAGCTCCCGTTGTTGGATATGAAGTTCACGTAGGTTTACAAGTCGTTGTATCTCCGGTCGAGAACCGTGCCAAATATATTTTTACTATGCAACCCCAGTCGTTGTGTGGCCGAGCAGCAAACGTAAGTCGACGACCTAGTGTCAACGGTGCTTGCCTTGGTAATTAGGTGCAGCTTAACGGCCCGTTACCTGCCGTTGGCAGTCACCCGTTTCGGTAGCGGGGCGACCACAGTAAATTTCGTGGACGTAGTCCTGGGACGTTTTGACACCACACTCACCCGTCAATTCCGGGGGCTCAAGCGAATGCACCTCCTCCTTAGATTGCACGAGGTGCGTCTTTATGTTCGGTCAAGTGCGCCAAATGAAACGATCGGGTTCTTCCTTTGACCAAAGAGTCTTTTTGGTACATGTTTTATTAACACTTCATGGAACTTATCTTTATACATTTACTTTAATTTTACCACTAAATATAATTCCTTTTGAAACAAATGTGAAACAAAGAAAAACGTAAAGAAATTTTAAAACAAAGTCGCTTCGTGCGATAAACTTAAAAAACCACCTCCTTCGTGGAGGAGATCTGTGGCGGCTCAGCACAATCCACAACCTCCACGCAGTCGCCGTAAGCAAAGATTCACACCGAGAGTAGCTTTCGACTAGTTAAGTCAAGCACACTCTCGGTCACCCTCACACACAAAGGAGAGTCACGGCTGAATTGGCGTGGAGTCGACGCGGTACTATGTTGGTCTCGCTCACACGTAGAACGAGAACCGACGCCGGATCTTTCCCGCCAATTTCATTTGACACATACCACATGTGTGGACAATTGGCGCGAATACTTCACTTCGACATCAGCCGCCGCCACGACCGGACGTGAGTCAACTAAAGGAACGCAGATTGGGGAAGACATCCCCAAAGATCTGCATTCAGACTCTCACTCAGATCCACTCTCTCTCTCTCTCTATTCCCTGTTCTTCGTCCACTTTCGAACACAATCTTCGTTATTATTGTGTCGTCGACGAGTGGCAACCCAACAATGCAGGTGTGTGCCTTTGCTAATATTTGAGTTTAAGTTCACAATGGGATGTATATCCCAATTAATGTTTACACCCGTAATCTTTTATTTCAACAACATTCCAAAACTCAACCGTGGGGTTTATTATGCAACAGGGGGATCTACAAAATCCCCTGTAAGTAAGAATTCGCTGCACAAAAGTAACCATAGCTTCTTTGCAGTGATAACCCTGTGACTCAACTCTCAATTGGCTGATATTGAGGAATACAGATACTGAGGTAGTGGCTGCTCGTGGATAGAACCCCGGAAGATCTATAGCCCTTAGCAAGACTAGTGACGAAGGTGAATTGAACACACGATGAGACGGGTGAAAATCGAAGCATTGAAGCTTCAGGCTACTGGACGCGTGTACGAATTCGATTTCTAAACCCAAATACACTCAACTGATGTGGAATTGCTATGTTATTGCTTGGTATACGGCTGGCGCATTTTCTTGTTCGATTTTCTTTCGGTATTCTTCACTATTTGCTTGTATATTGTGTGTGTATCTGTTAGAAATGCCACACTACACTCTCCTCAGTAACTTTGTTACGATCAACTTCGTGTGCGAACGACGGAGCGAGGAACGAACGAGCGAGAGAAAGTCGGAGCAGGCGAGTGTACCAGTGCTCTATGCGGAAGTCGTGATCGAATAGAATAGTTCTGTTTACCTATGGGAGATTGTGTGTTGTGTGTATACAGATCACGTCGGATTGTAGCGTTAAGCAAGGATAGTGAAGAAGGTAATTTGAACATACGATGAAACGAGTGAAAAGCGAAGCATAGAAGCATCAGGCTACTGCCGCGTGTCCGAATTCGTTTTCTAAACTTAAGTACACTCAACTGATGTGGAATTGTTATGTTATTGCTTAGTATAGGGTTGGTGCATTTTCTTATTCGATTTTCTTTCGGTGCTCTTCACTATTTGCTTGTATATTGTGTGCGTATCGCCACAGATCTAAATAATGCCAATTACCAGCAGTCAGTAAACCCACTGCTTAAGTGATTGTGAAGACTATGGGACTGCGACGGTACCGCGGACAGCGAAATCATCGACCCCACGAACCACCATCACCAGAGTTAGCCATCACCAAGCCAAACACAGTCATCGGCATCGGAGACCACCATCACCAAAGTTAAATCTTGGGGCCCCAGGGAGGACCCTTCTGCCAGGCACCCGAAAAATGTGAGTACCCCCTTATGACCTTATATGTAATTGTTGCAAAGTAAAAGATTACCGATAAACGACAGTTAATTAAGAGTACAGGAAATTAGGAATAGCAATAGGCGGCTTCATGAACTTAATAATCTAAATTTAACAATTTGAGAAACAATAAAACCACAACAAGAAAATTTAAACCTTTGGCATGAAATTAGCAAATTGAGTTTAACTAATTAAATTCAACTACTGGAACATATTAAATAGAACAGTTGACTTCTGCACGGTTTTGCGATTGGACAGATAACATTTAACAAGTATTTATGTACATGAATATAGAGTTTGACAATCGACCGCTACACAATTTTGCAATTAAAAGTAATAAAATTAACAATTTGAATAAAATCGATCAATACTCTCAATGGATATGTGGCGACTCTAACAGATACACACACAATTCACAAGGAAAATAGTGAAGAGCACCGAACGAAAAATCGAACAAGAAAATACATCAGAGCCGTATACCATAGCGATAACAAAAATAATTCACATCAGTGGAGTATAGTCGAGTTTAAAAATCAAATTCAAAATCGGCCAGTAGCCTGATGGGTAACGCTTAGGTAAAATTTTTGATGATTCAAACTGTCATAACGTCAGTTCGAATCACACGTTCTTCTTCACTATTCTTTCAAGCGCTATAGATACATGAGACGGCCGCAGTGAATGGCCAGTTTAGGCGCAACATTATGTTCAGCGACAAGACTTACTTCCACCTACAGCGATATAATAAAGGAAGTTTTGAGGCAGAAACTCGATGGTGTGTGTCTGCACGGCAGGTGGTTTCAGTAGTACGGTGCCGCACAGCCAATGAAACGACCTACGAATGAAATTTCGTGAAAGCACTATCTTCGAAAACGGCAATCAGAAGTGGTCATATACCTCTTCCACTGGAGTTATATAAAATCGAAAGTGTCCTGGGCAAGCCTGCGGCGATTCTGCGAACCTCACAACCTGTAGAGCTAAATATCCTTTCGCGCAGCAAAACGGTTCATACATCCTAGTTTCCTCCTCCCCACGCATCCAAAAACGCATGGACCGCGCTCCTCTACCAATCGATTATGCCTCTAGGACTATTGAAGGGCACAGGACTATAAAACGAATTTTTTAAGGAGTTTGGCAACGCGATTGCTGGGTAAACACAAGTGGTCAGCCGCGGCATCGCCAGACACCAACAGCCATAAAAAATCCTATGGGATAACAATGCAGCCAAGAAACAAACAATGTTTACAATCTTCCCTTGAGCCAGCAACAATTAGGTTTTCCTTTACGGAAATGATCATTATAGAAACATAAATTGTTGCACGATGCACTTAGATTTTTTTTTTTTTTATTAGACTTCTCTCGGGAGAGGCGAACCTATAGCGCCGAGTGGGCGCCCCGAGATGGCAGCAAATAACTGCTGCAGTTCTTTTTGAACATTTTGCAGGTTGTAACGCTCCGGGAACACTGGCGTGGGAAGGGAGTTCCACAACTTCCCCGCTCTGTAACGGAGCGAGTTCTGATGCAGGGATGTTCGCGCTGTCGGGAGATGAACCACAAACGGGTGCGATCCGTCGGATTGTCTTGTGGAGCGCATATAATCCGAATTGCGTGGAACAATACCAAGAAACTCCGAAGAACGGCACCCGTGATAATATCTGTAAAACAGACAGATGTCGGCCACGCGCATTCGATGTGATAGCGACTGTAGTCCCGACGTCAGCGCCGAATCGCCGATCAGGCGGATCGCTCGTCTCTGTATACTGTCAAGTAGGTCGAGTGTATATTTAGGAGCAGAGCTCCAAACATGAGAGCAATATTCGAGCGCGGGTCTAATTTGGGATTTATATAGGAGAAGAAGTTGGGCCGGAATAAAATATTTCTTGGCTCTAAAAAGGTAGCACAGTTTTCCTGTGGCCCACCTGGCGATACTCGACACGTGTTTATGCCATGATATATTCCTACAGACCGTGACGCCGAGCAATTTCCAACTTTCCCCGGCCTCGAGGGCCCGGCCATTCATCATCAGCTGTGGAACCGATTATCCACTTTTCTTTGTCAATGTTGTATATTGTATCTTCGCTGCATTGAAGTCGACGATTTTGGCCCTTCCCCACTCCAGGACCCTATCTAGATCCTGATTCAGAGAGTCAATCTGTCTACATCTCAACTGATGCGACGTAGATGGACTAATCGGCCAAACACTCAAAAAAGAGGAAACAAGCGTACTATGACACTTTGTTATCCGTTGTCCCCAACAAATCATTTATGTGAAGCAAGAACAAGGTTGAGCCAAAATGAGAACCTTGGGGCACCCGCGAATTAACAGGATACAGATCCGAACACTCGCCGTCCATAACAACCCGGATCGATCGATTATCGAGGAAGCTCCTCGTTCAATCGCAAAGCTGCTGGGAAAGTCCATATGAACAAAGTTTGCTCGGCAATGCCCCGTGCCAGACGCGGTCAAAAGCGTTGGACATAAAGCCCTTAAAACGGAATCTCGAATGTAAGTCGTATCCTGAGCAACGAAGATATGTCGAATCAGTTGACGAATCGACCTGGGGCTCAGTTAGGGCAAGGATATCAGGTTTCGTTGTTTGCAAATATTGGTGGACGGCGTTTACATTGGTATTGGTGAAACCGATGCCCTTGATGTTACAAAATGCCATCACCAGTCGAGCGTGGGCCGAGTCTCGAGAGCGAGCCCGGTTATGCGATGACGAACCTCTCAAAGTTCCATTATTTATCATGATATCTGCATGATGTTCCCCCTGGCATAGTCCCCCCCGGAGATCCGAATGGGAGACTAGTTTACCTCCGGAATTCTTTATATCAGAACGTACCATCATGACTTATCCCCGTGTCAGTCCGGGCCATCAGCCACACATCCGAAACACCGTCGAAGATTTCTCTCGGCGATATCGCGGAATGTACAGCGTGACGGGGTGGTATCTCACCTTGGGACCGGTTACCACCTAACCAACCTTTTCTCGAACCGGTCCATCAGCCAAGCTCCGAAAGATGGCCACGGATTTCTTCCGACCATTTCACGGAGCCTAAAGCTTGATGGGGTTGTATTTCACCGGGCGCACAGAGCGTTGGGACCCCGGCTACCACACGGCCTTTAGTCGCCTTTTACGACAAGCCGGCCTAGCTGTGAGTATATTCTAACGCCCTACTCACAGGGCTGGCTGAAGGTGCTTCTTAATAACGTGTTTTTAAATAACTCTCCACCCTATACGCTCGAGGTGTTAGCTTGTGTTACAACCGATTAGCCCAGTTTCGATTACGTTGAGCTGTGACACAAGAAATAATGTGGCGAATTCAAGAGAACAGTACAACAATACTGCTATTGATGGAAAAAAGCAGAAGAAGCCCTGGGGAGAGCAGGAGGGAGCATAACATTTTGACTATAACAACGGAGATGACCGGCGAGTTGTTGAACTGGGATAGAGAGGAAAAAAAGACGACTTAACAACGGCTGACGAAGTAAGATAATCCAATCACCGATAATTGTTGTGGAATATAATATACACATCGGAAGGAAGGTGTAGAAATTAGGATTGGAGTCGACCAAGCACAGGGAAAAACTGAAGGTAAATCAAGGAAACACATAAATCTGAATAAAAAAACAGAATTAACCAACACCATACCACCAGTCTTTGTATTCTTCTTTTTGATCTTTGATTCACTTCAGCACAGCATTTAAATTAACAGTTGGACCAGAGGTGGATGTCTGTATCTTAAATTCAGCACACATTTTGAGACCTGCAACATTCATCGCTACAGATACCAGGTCACAGGATCTCAGTAAGTCAGTAGCATCTAAGTGTATAGTGGATTACCTGTGGCACAGAAGAAGAAGTCTTATGTTGTTTGGCCTAAGGTCTGGTATATCTAGAACGAAGAAGTGAAACGTGTTCGATGCAGTGGTATTTTTGTCTTATGAATCGATTCTCGGTTAATTATCATTGTGCGTGGAGGAGCGCTGTGGCATATTATCAGGTTGCTATAGAGAGTTTTGAATGAAGTTATACAGTCCACAAGCAATTCGCCACACACAGTAAAAACTATCGCTGTTCCTGCAACGAGATATAATCCATGCAAGTTTCCTCCATTGAAGAACAAGCAGACAATATCGCAGTCACATATAGTAACTCCGGCTGAAGTAATTACCAGGGGGAATAAAACATCCGGATAATGTAACTAAAAGGGATACCGCAGAAGTGTGAAAGCCCTAAAAAATCCTCAGCGCATCTTCGGCCACACGGACAGCATCGTTTGCATCTGTGTGTGTGGATCCATTCACACATCATCTCTACGAACGAGGTGGCTGGGAAGAGGAAGATAAGATGTAATGTCCTGGAAATGATCTGAAAGAGGAAGGATTCCAGGAGATGGGAAAGCAAAGCATAGGAAAACAGCCCAGAGTTGAGTTTCTTCTTACGGGAAGAAATTTTTAGTCTAAAACAAGAAGCCGATGAGGCAATAGTCGTCGAAATGTAATGTCGGAAAACGAGTGTTTGATGTGTGATGTCAACGTTTGCTAATAATTAATTTTAACCCAATCGTAGCAATTCAAATGTGTCCTAAAGGATAAAAGTAGAGAAAAAACTAACTTAAAACAAAAACAAATCCGGTCAACAGGTGTCTTTTATTGTAAAGTGTGTTCGGCGGTATCACAAATCGAAAACCGTCAAAACCTAAAACCATTCAAGAACTACGGATGCATTAGTGTATGCAGAAATACCACTGATGCAAAAGTCATGAGTTCCGAAGTCGCTTTCAAATCAAGGCCTCCAGACAAAGAGAATAAACGTAAAGGCAAAATACCTACCCAAAAGAGAGATGGATCCACACCACGATGTTGGATATGTAAATGTGGGCGAAAAATATATAAGCTAAGCTAACAGGCTGACGTATAGCTTAGAGTGGACACTGTCGACAGCACCTCGACAAATTCAAGCACATCCACACCGTTTATACAGCATATTATCGAAAATGAGAAAACGTATTCACAGAGTGCGTTTCGAAATAAAGGTTGTAGAAGTTGTTTAAGAGATAGTGAGTTATTCCAGAGAGGTAGCAGAATACTGGGTACTTTTCACTTTCCTAGTCGATGATTTGCTGCCATATTCTGTTAAATTTCTTTGTTGTCTTTACCGATCCCAGAAGGACGATCGACCAGCGACACTCACGGTCAGCCGACTGGATACAGATCAACCACCCGACTTCTGAAGTTGTGCTTTTAATGTACACAATTCCAACTGGTTGGTGCAATCTAACAGAACTGACGAGGCTGGGAGGCTAGGGGAGATGTTCGCTGTTGGCCACAATTGGACTCAACTCGTTGGGGAACCTACGCGAGTGTCGGATGCCCGAGGTGATTATGCGAATATACTGAGGTGATTATGTGAATATCCTGATCTGTTTTTTGACAACCGAGCTCTGAAAAGCCCTACCATCTCCATCCCCCACACATACATCCAAGTTCCAACATCTACAGGATGATTCAAACAAATCAATCACCCAAATTCAAAAATCCCGATAAACGAATCAAATATTCGTTTACCATCCATACACCCAATTTCCAGTAATCTCCAAACAAAAGCAAACATGGCAAATTGAACCAGATGTTCAATTCCCATACTCCGCTCATGTGTACGAGAATTCGCTTAACCGGATTCTTATCTCAAAAAACAAACACAAAACTCCAGCCAAAGTATCTAAATCGAGATTTTGCTTTGAATTCGATCTCTTCGAGATACAAAATATCGATTTGGTTTAATTTATAAGGATGATGAATTGCAGATTCGAGGATCAGTCCCGATTGGCGTCCGAGGTGTAAGGACGCCAGAAAATAAATTTACTAATAAAATAAATTTAAAGTTTTTGAAAAGCATTTTATTGGGCCTCGCCGATTCCTCCTGCTCAACAATCGGTCGTCACTCTTCCCTCAGGTCTGAGGAGGCACGGTGGAGACCGCAACGGATCCCCTCAGGAGCGGTCTAAGGAGATCCCTCATCCTTTTCAGGACAAGGAGACACGCTCTCTGAGAGAAGGACCACAACAGAGCCGAGCATTTATATCGTGATGGCTGCTGCGTCACTGGGTAACTCAGATCACTGCTTGGTATCGGTCGCGTAATCATTTGCATTCCAAGCGAAAAACCGACCTAAGCAGCTTCGCCATGTATGGAGGTATGGGGCTGCTAATTGGGACGATTTGCGAGATTTCTTCGCATTTTTTCCGTGGTTGGAGGTGTCCTTTCGAGACTCCAATGTTATGCGCGGAGTCGATCACGGAGATTATTCTACTCGGGATGGAGATTTACATACCACATTCCATCAAACGGAGTTCATCGGATAAACCTTGGTTTGATAAAAAATGCGAGCAGATTACAGCGGCAAAAAATAGAGCTTTTAAACAATAGCGCTCTAATCCCACGGAGGTTCACAGAACGAATATTGTTAGAATCAGAAACACCTGCAACCAGGCAATTGATACCACGAAGAAGGTTTACAATAACAAAGCGACCAATAAACCAATAATTGAGTGCCCAACTGGTTCGCGTCCCTTCTGATCAATGGCAGGGGCTGTCAGCAGTAATTTCGCTTTCTCCTCTTTTCCTCCGTTAGTGTCGGACAGCGGGACACTAGTCGCAAATTCAAAAGATAAAGTTCATGTGTTCGCGAGAATGCAAACCTCGATTCCGGTCTTTTGGAGCAATTCGTGATCGCGCCGGTACGGTCTTCAATGCGGGATGTGAGCTTCCATCCGCGGACTATTCAACGCATTCTACGTGGACTGAACTGTAAGAAGGCAACCAGCGCCGATGGAATACCAACAGTAGTCTTTAGGAATTGAGCTCCAGAACGGTCGCTCGTTCTTGACAGGCTCTTCCGCTCATTTTATGTACGGAGGACATTTCCTATCTACTGGAAAGTGGCTCATGTTCAACCAATCCCAAAGAAGGGGAAAATGTTTCCCCCACAAAATTACCGACCGATAGCATTCTGTGTTACCTAAGGTGATGGAAAAGATCACCAATGTCGAGGTTATTAAGTATTTGGAATGCAATGGACTTCTGAGTGATCGTCAATAACGATCCCGGGCCAGGCGGTCCAGACGAGTGACCTGACCCTTGTAACCAATATATAGAGATCTACGATTGAGAGATATGGTGAGTCAAGGGCGGTCGCACTGGTTATCTCTAAGACATTTGACCACGTCTGGCACGGGGCATTGGTGAGCAAACTTCGTTTATACGGACTTTCCCAGCAGCTTTGTGACTGGACGAAGAGCTCCGTCGAAAATCGATCGATTCGGGTTGTTGTAGACGGCGAGTTTTCGGATCTGTATACGGTTAATTCCGGGTGCCTCAGTGTACTTCAATCTGAGTTTGCTTCAAATGATTTATTGTGAGTAAACGGGTAACCGAGTGTTCAATTTTGCGGATGATAGTACACTTTTTTCCTCCTTTTCCAGTGATCGGCCGATTAGTACATCAACGTTGCACCAGCTGAGATGTAGCCAGATCGACTCTCTGAATCGGGATCGGGATAAGGTCCTGCAGTGGGAAAAGGCCAATATCATCGACTTCAATGCAACAAAGACACAATATACAGCATTCACAAGGAAAAGTGGATCATCGGCTCCACAGCTGATATTGAATGGACAGAATGGCCCTCGAATCTGGGGAAAGTATGAAATTTCTCGGCGTCACGATCTGTGGGAATCGTGGCATAAAAACGTATTGAAGATCGCCAGGTCCGCCTCAGGAGAACTGAGTTACATTTTTAGAGCCAAGAAATATTTTACTGCGGCAAACTTTTTCTCCTGTATACTCGTAAATCCCAAATTTGATCCGCGATTGAATATTCCCCTCATGTGTGGAGCTCCGCTCCTAAACTTACCCTCGAGTTACTTAAGAGCATACAGAGACGATCTGCCTAATCGGAGACATAGCGCTGACGTCGGGACTACAGTCGCTATCACATCGAAGGCGCGTTGCTGGCCTCTGTCAGTTTTACAGATGTTATCACGGGTACTGTTCTTCGGAGATTTACGGTATTGTTCCGCCCAATTGGGTTTATATGCGCTCCACGGGATAATCCGACAGATCGGTTCATCTCCCGACAGCGCGAACATCTCTCCATCAGAGCTCGTTCCGTTACAATGTGGGGAAGCTGTGGAATTCCCTCCCACCGCGACTGTTTCCGGAGCATTACAACGTGCAACTCTTGAAAAAGAACTGCGACCGTTATTGGTGGCTTTTTTGGGCGCTATAGGTTCGCCTGTCCCGAGAGAAGTATTTAAAAAAAAGAAAAATAGAACATACTCGTAATTTTGTAATTTATGGTGTACCAATCAATACAGAATCGTTAATATTACAAACAGAATGTCATCATCATCGGCACTACAACCGGGTTCCAGTCTTGACCTTATTTAGCATGTCTCGAGGCTTGTTAAATTTTCCATAATAATTTATTTTTACGGGCAAGGTTATTAGCCAAGCGGAATGTAATGTCGATCAAATGGCGCGATGCAAAGAGAAGTTCATTTAAGCACATATTTCACCAATTTTGTTTTGAATGTTGTCATCGAGGTGGCGATTGGATTGTTCACACCCCAGTAAGAAGAAATTGAGAGGATCGATATCGTTCCTCTTTGACATTGTTTGTTCGGAAAATTACTCTCCCAAAAATGTTGTATCGTTTGCGAAGTGTTTGTAATGTGGCACAGTCTTGTGGAAACTGTGTTACGAGGGCAGTCCCAGAATTAATCATCCTGACGCAAAAGTGGCGATAGTTATTAAAATATAATGACTTTGGTAGATAGTACCAAACTTAAAAGGATTAAGTTTCAAGTTTGAGGACGCTACGTTGTTTATTACTTGTTTGACAGCCATCAAAAGTGAACGCTCTCAGTGAATTGGTAAACATAGAAAAAATTCACACATGTTCACACATCCGTTATTGCAGTTTACCGCCGAGCCATTTCTTCAAGTTTGGAAAAAGAAAATAGTCCGAGGGTGTTCAGGAAGCAATTCGTATTTCAAATCGTTGATTTTGACCACAGCGACCAACCGAATTCAATCTGGTACATGAAAAGCACCCTGTACATGTCAAGGCGCAAGGCTAATAACCTTGCCCGGAAAAATAAATGTTTATGGACAATTTAACAAGTCTCGGGTAAGGACCGGATACCTTGTGATACCGGTGGAGAGACTTGCTAAATAAGGCCAAGACCGGATCCCGGTTGTAGTGCCGATGATGATGATGATGTTGACATGTCAAGGTAAAGGCATCATCGTCTCTAACAAATGATGTTTTATATGATATAAGGCAGCAGATTAACTGAACGAAGTAACAAATGCATTTTATCGCGTTCTGTGTAGAAATATATAATCAGAAGATTCCGTCGGGAACAACAGAAACATGTACCGACGAGAGATGGTTTTATTAGGTAAAAAATCTGGCATGCATCTGAAATGGTGCAGAAATACCTTTTGAAGTTTTCCACCTTCTTGATGAAAATAAAATCCAATAGAAAGAAAAATTACTATTGATATTCATAGGAGACACTTCCGTTCCCAGAACACAGGGTGGTCCGTCTTTTATAAATAGTAATATATAATATTATAAATAATGTTCAATTTATTTCAAAAGATAGCTTCCTCCTCCAGAAGTCTTCGCCCACGAAAGCTAATGATCTGAGTATGCCCGCAGGTTTACTGTGAAGGTCAAGTTTTTATCGTCAAATCAACACCGAAATTTGTTCTGCAGTCGAATGACATGAGTGTGACACCCTCTACTAGGTCGTGTTCCCTCACGATTAGAATCTATAAGTGTTCTCAATGCACTTTTTTTGCGCTACTACTGCGTATTATCTTTAAAACGGATCAAGAAATCTCATGTATAGGTAAAACAATCTCAAAAACTCTAGAAGTACATTCAGTACACTGTGAACATTTTAGAGTTGCTTCATTCTCAAACCCTATAAGTCGATTTATCTAATTTTAAAATTGATTACGATTCTAAATATGTGCAATAAGTTTTTTCCTGAAATGAGAGCCTTCGCTCCTAAAATTCTAATCCAACAATTCGATGGGACGTGAAATAGTCGGAGAGTCATAAACGACTTTGCAATCGTATGAAGTCAATAATTCTTATCAATTATCAGACCCTAATAAACTCGATTCAGAACAAGTAATTAAAGTGATAAATTGTAGGTGGCGCCTTCATTCTTTGTAGCAGTGTAGACACAAAAAAGAAAAATATATATATACGAGTTTGCCCCTGATAGATTTATTCTGGTTATTATATTACAAATCTTACTCAGGACATATCGACCTTCCATACCAATTAGAATACCTTCATTTTTAAGTGTACATGTTTTGAGAGGATTCTTTTTTTCCAGTATAATGCGTGTAAAAGATGGGGGATTATGGAATCGATCTTTTTAAATATATATTTTTTAAACGTCTTTTGAAATACTTCACGAGTTATAGAATCTGAATTAACACATTCTGAAAAATGAGTGTAACACTAAAAAGCGGTTTTATTCACCTATCTGTCCCATTTTTGCAGAGTCTCCTCCATATAAGAGAGCTCACTTAATTTAGAACTCCTAATTTTCGAATAGATTCATGTTTACTATATATGGTGTCAGACAGAAGAACTTATTGATTTGAATTGGACGCTCTGAAGCAAAGCTTGTTTCAAGGATAATCGAAAGGGGTATATTCAAGAATGCGGTACATCCTTAGTAACCATCATGGAAATAAATACGAAGCAAACGTTCGCTGTTGGGGGATGGGAGCGAACATACAGGGCAAAGATTGCTTTCAACCCGGCGAAGTCCAGGACGATCCTTGTCCCTGTTCAATCCAAGTTTACATGCAGTCTCCACGTGACACCCCTGGATAGCTACTTTGGAACCCGCCAAGTAGTGAACCAATGCATGCAGCGACATCCTGAGAAAGGTGGCGCAAGACTAATAACCTTGCCCGGAAAAACAAAATGTTATGGACATTTTTAACAAGCCTCGGATATGGACCGGATACACGGAAACGAAAATGGCTAAACGATTTGAGATTTTTCTCATGGAACGTCCGCTCACAATACAGAACTCGAGCTGTACAGCAATTAACCGATGCCCTAACTGAATATAAGGCTGACATAACAGTATTACAAAAAATAAGATGGTCGGGGAATTGTGTTATTCAAAGAAACGAGTATGACGTTTATTACAGCGGTCATGCAAAAAACCATGTCCTCTGGGTAGGCTACTACTATTACAGCCAAAGTGTGAGCTTCCATTATCGGCTTTAATACAATAAACGAAAGGCTATGCACTCTTCGCGTGCAAGGCATGTTTAAGAACATAAGCCTCATAAAACTTCACGGACCTACAGAGGAGTCCCCTGATGACGAAAAAGAAAGATTCGAAGAACGAGAACGTCGAACGGGCCCTGAATATCTGCCCAAGATACGATGTGAAAATCGTTCGTGGTGATTTGAATGCAAAAATAGGTTAGGAGCCGGTTTTCAGGCATTACGCAGGTTCCCACAGTTTGCATGAAAACACTAATGACAATGGACTACGAGTCATCGAACTGGCAGCATCAAAAAACTTGGTCGTTGCAAGTACCAGGTTTCCGCGTAAAGATATTCACAAAGCCACCCGGGTATCACTTGATGGAGCTATAGCGTTTGAAATAATAGTGAAGAAGATCGTGTGATTCGAACTGACGGTATGACAGCTCGAATCACGAAAAAAATTTACCTAAGCGTTACACACCAGGCTACTGACCGTGTTTAGAATTTGATTTCCAAACTCGACTATATTCCACTGGTGTGAATTATTTTTTTGTTATTTATCGCTTGGTATACGGCTCTGATGTATTTTTCTTATTCGATTTTTCGTTCGTGTTCTTCACTATTTCGCTTGTGAATCGTGTGTATCTGTTAGAATCGCTACAGAGCCACTCGCAACCAAATTGACCACGTGTTGATAGATCGCCGCCATTCCTCGAGCCTGATGACGGTACGAACGTATCGAGGTGCCAGTGTCGACTCAGATCACTATCTTGTTGACACAGTTTTCCGAGCGCGGATTTCCTTACCAAAACGTATTGCATCCGCGGATCAGGTTCGATTCAACACGGCTGCCTTACGCAATGAGAATACCAGTAACACCTTTGGTCATGGGCTAGGACTCGCCCTCGAAGAGCTTGACGGAGGGAGAGTAAGTCCTGGGGCCGGAATGGCGAGCGTAGAAGAGAAATGGACACGCCTTAATAATACTGTCATGAGTACTGCCAGCTCCATCTTAGGCAGAGTTGTACAGATCGGAGCGACTGGTTTTCTGATGAGTGCAAACTAGGAACCGGGCAATACAGCAGTCTCATAGGACGCGGGTACGCGAGGATAAATACAAAGAGCTTAGAAGATCTGAAAGAATACTCCACAGACGAAAGAGAAGTGCCTGGGAGAAAAATCTAGTCTGCCAAATAGAGAAAAGTAGAGACCGAGGTCCTCACCAGGCGCGGAAGTTTTCAGTGCGGACTCTTTCAGTGCAGTGGTGTGTGTGCGCGAAAGAACAGATCGATGTTATTTACATGGGTTCGAAGGCAGTCGAACAACGAAACAGGCAGGCGGCAAAGACAAAGGAGATTCATGATCTATGTATATGCTGTACAACGTCGCTATGATAGACGTTAGGAAAAAAAGCTGCTAATGGGATGCGATACTTTATACAATGGAAATTGTATATCGTATCTTGGGTCGATAGCAGAAACGACTCCCTTGCATGTCTTTGTATGTGTCGGGTAATTCGTTTTGTGGCGACGAACAAAAATTGAAGATTGTTTGTCAATAGGGAAATGCTGGGAATACGATTATAGTTTGCCGTATCGCCAGATGCCTGCCAAAGGACAGCGTTCCTTTGTTTGCACTTAGTGCATTACTAAGGCATTAGTCTCAACGTGAATGGTGCTAATTACATGCATCTGCGTTGGACTATTTATCGCTGGCTAAAGGGCTGCCAGCCGATGTGTGTGTAAATGGTTTTCTGTACACATATTGAGGCTGGGGTTAGCCAACTCATGGTAAGATTCTCTGATATGCGTTCGTATGACATACAAACCGATGAGTTTCATTACAGGGAATTTAGGATAAGATAAGAAAGAACTGTTATAGGGGATTTTAAATGCGAAGTTATGCATGCAGGTAAGAATTCTTTTGCAGAAGCTTGAAAATAAATAAATTCGGTGAGCTTAATGCGTGTAGCATTTACAGGTGCTAATGTTGTTGCATTAGCGGAAACTGATGTAGATTGGGTTGTAATAATGGGGATTCTGCCTCATAAGGTAAAGAAAGGAGTCTTACGGGAAATTATAGGCGAAGAGAATGCATAAAAGGTAAGTTTTCTTTGACAGGGAATTTAAGATCATAGATTTGATCTATATGATGCGTGAAGCATTTTCAGGTACTAATGCGATTGCATTAGTGAAGTTAGGAAATTGGATGGACGTTATGGGGGTTTTAGGTAAGTGAACCGTGGGGTTTGGCGGCACCGCCACAAACTCTTTCGCTTATAGTATGCACAGAGGACCTGCCCTACCTTCTGGAATATGAATCGGATTTAACCAATTCCAAAGAAAGGGAAAAAGTGTCTCCCGCAAAATTACCGGCCCATAACATTACTGTCTATATTCTCCAAGGTAATAGAAAAGGTCATCAATGTCGAGTTGATTAAATATTTGAAATGTAACGAACTTCTAAATTATCGCTAATACGGAACCCGTAGGAGGCAATCAATGGGATACCCTTTGATCTTTGTAACTGACTTGTGGACATCTGCGATTGAGGGGTATGATGAATCAAGGGCGGTTGTATTGGATATTTCCTGTCTTGTACAGCGCATTGCCGAGCAAGCTTCGTTCATTCGGATTTTCCCAACAACTTTGCGACTGGATAAGAACTTTCTCCCCGGTTGTTGTAGATGGCGTACCTGTGGATCTCTATTCTATTAATTCCGGGGTGCCTCAGGGGTCTTATTAATGATTTTTTTTTAATTTCACTTCTCCCAGGAAAGGCGAACCTATGGCGCTGAGTCACGGCCATGAGATGCTATTTGTTCCCGACTGGGTCCATCAGCCAAGCTCCAGAAGATGCTCAAGGACTTCTTCCATCCATTTCACGAAGCATATAGCTTATATAGGGATCAAAATATTCAGGTTTACGGATGATGTTACACTTATTTCCTTATTTTCGAATGATCGCCCCATTAACGTATAAACGTCGCACCAGCTGAGATCTACCCACAATGGAGAAAGGCCAATCTCGTCGACGTTAATGCACTGAAGACGCAATTAACAACAGTCCCACTATTGATTATGAATTGCCAAGCCCTTGAATCTAAGGAAATCACAGGATTGCTCCGCATCGCAGTTTGTGGGAATGTGTCGTGACATGAACATATAGGAACATCGCCAGGTCCGCCTCCAGAAAATTGAGTTAATTTTTAGACGCGAAAGATATTTCACTCGGGCCCAACATATTCGCCTATACGAATCTCAAATCACACACGTACTCGAATATTGTGCTCAGGTTTAGGGCTGTGATCCTTTGAACCTTCTTGATAACATACCCAGGCGGACGATCTGCCTAATAGAGGAGGTGGCTGACATTGAGATTGTAATCGCTTTCACATCGAAGGTGCGTAAGTGACCTTTGTCTGTTTTATAGATGTTATGACGGGGACTGTTCCTCGGAGATTTGTGGTATAAGCTCGTGAAGGGCAAGACAATCTGACGGATCCTATCAAATTGCAGTTCATCTCCCGACCGCGTGTACATCTCTGTACTAAAACGCGCTTCATTACGGAATGGGAAAGCTATGGCACACCCTTCTCGCGCGAGTATTTCGAGAGAGTAACAACCTGCAACTGTTGAAGAAAAACTCAAACACCTATTTAATGGTATCTCGGGGCGGTGACTCGGTGGTAGAAGTATATAAAAAATACCATAAATTAGTGAACATCAGGGATCTGTACAACACTTTTTTTTGGACCAAAAAATGCGAATACATTATGAGGTGTGTAAAGATAGACCCAATGCTAGCATCTCGTTTATTTGGGTTTAAGATAATGGAAAACGTAGAATCTAATACAATCTGCCAAGTTCAAAGAGTGATAATATCTCCGGATAATCATCTCCCCCTACTAAATCAGTGCAATACAAAATATTGTATTATAAATATTTATAACTAAGAAACAATTTTAATGCCATTTCGAAGTGGTTTAATAAGTCTGAGCTGCTTTGAAGGTCTCGCTTTGAAAATCTGTACAAAGTGGAAAAACGTGTACTTCGGGCAGTTTGTCTCCGGTCTGTTACATTCTTTGGTGGCACCAAAAACTCAACACTATTGAACTCTAACAACAATAACCAATTAAAATAAAAAGTTCAGTCGATTTGTGGTCGTACACAAACTGAATGACGCAGTTTGCTCAAAATTGTATAGGTATTTGGCGATACAGCAACTAACTAGTTAAAGGTAGTTAGCGTGGAAGCTGTCTTAATAACCAGCTGTTATAGTCGCACCTATGGATTAGAGGTCCGGTTGTCAAATCTAGAGAATCATTAGAATATCTAGAAGTGAGGCCTTGCTTTTAAAAACTCACCACGAATGGGCGAGTAAAACTGCGTCACAACCTTAAGCAGTATACGAATCTTTGATGGGCCGAAAGTCGAAAGGAAGAAACTAGTATTTCGAATGATGCAAAATGTAATACAAAAAATCTCACCATTCACTGATGTTGATTTGAGTAATTAGAACAATAAGTGACTTTTAAACTATTTTGAGCTAATAAGCATGTGCGATATTTGGAATTATCCCAGTTGACAGTTTTCACAGACAAAATGCAAATCATGAGGAAAAGTTTCCCACTATTATCAGATGAAATAGATAAGGAAAGCGCATACCAACAAACAATACTAGTTGATTTTTGTTTTTAATATACTTCTCTAGGGAGAGGCGAACCTATAGCGCCGACTCGGGGCCCCGAACTCCCAGAAAATATCTGTTGCAGATCTTTTTGAACAGTTGCAGGTTGTAACGCTCCGGAAACACTCGCGCGGTGAGGGAATTACACAGCGCTCTCGCTCTATAACGGAACGAATTCTGCTGCAGAGATGTTCGCGCCGTCGGGAGATGAACCGCAAAATGGTGGGATTAATGGGATTGTCTCTTGGAGCGCATATAAACCGTGATAATATCTGTAAAACAGACAGAGGTCAGCTATACGCCTGCAATGTGCCAGCGCCGTGTCCCCAAGCAGCAGATCGCTCGTCTCGGTATGCTCTCAAATAGGTCGAGGGTATGCTTAGGAGCAGAGCTCCAAACATGAGATCAATATTCGGGCGCGGGTCTAATTTGGGATTTATGCAGGAGCGAAAGTTGGGCCGGAGTGAAATATTTCTTGGCTCTAAAAAGATAGTTTTCCAGAGGCGGACCTGGGAATGTTCAACACGGGTTTATGCCACAATACATTTCCACCGGTCGTAACGCCGAGCAATTTCATTAAATTCGAGGGCCGGGTCATTCATCATCAGTTGTGGAACCGATGATCCACTTTTCTTTGGGAATGTTGTATATTCTGTCTTCGTTGCATTGAAGTCGACGAGAATGGGGGTTTCCCACTGCAGGATTTTTTCCAGATCCCGATTCAGAGAGTCGATCTGACTCGTTTCTGATTCTAACAAAATTTGTTCTGTTAATCTCCGTGGAATTGGAGCGCTATTGTTTAAAAGCTCTATTTTTGCCGCTGTAATCTGCTCACATTTTTTATCAAACCAAGGTTTATCCGATGAACTGCGTTTGATGGAATGTGGTATGTAAATCTCCATCCCGAGAAGGATAATCTCCATGATCGACTCCGCGCATGCGTTAACATCGGAGTTTCGAAAGGACACCTCCGACCATGGAAAGAATGCGAAGAAATCTCACAAATCGTCCCAGTTAGCAGTCCCATGCCTCCATACTTGGCGAAGCTGCTAAGGTCGGTTATTCGTGTAGTGCTCCAAGAAGCCCTACCAAATCCTTTCCCCACTCATATATCCAAATCCCTATACCCAAACTCATATTTACAAAATCCATTACTCCGATCCAATACAAAATCCCGATAAACGAATAAAATATTCGTTTATCATCCATACTCATATTTCCAGAACTTCCTAAAAACAAAACACCACAATTCATATCTTCGTATGAAAACAAACTCATGTTCCTACAAATCCTTATCTATATCTCCATTCTTGCCAGATGTGTATATTCTAAAAATAGATATCACATTCCTTTTCTCCAGTACTCCAGTCGAAGTACATTTCGAAATTCTGCTTGCATTTCGATGGATCCGCGATACAAAATCCCGATAAGATTTTGTATATAAGGGTGATGAAATTCGTATTCGAGGATGATTACGACTTGGATCGAAGGTCTCGCTTTTAAACTACTGAATACTGGCCTCAGTAGAACGCTATGTAGCATCATCTACCAGTTCGTTCTAAACAGAACCTTCCAAGTTAGAATGAATGGAAAGCTTTCCCGAACTTTTCACGCCGCTGCAGGCGTACCACAGGGCTCCATTCTAGGCCCCATCTTATTTAATATCTACACCTCAGACATTCCTCGCCCTGTGGACGGGAGAGTAAACCAAATATGCTATGCGGATGACGTCCTGGTGTACACGTCAACCAAAGGCCCTAACCTCGCAACAAATCGACTCAACCGTCACTTGGACGAACTGTATCAGTATTACAGTCGATGGAAAATACGACTTAATCCATCCAAAGCAGTAGCCATAATTCTGAGTAGTAAACACTCCCAACCTACTTCTCGATATTCACAGAACATTCGAATAAAAATGGGAGATACTACGATTAGACCACAGGACAAGATGAAATATCTCGGGGTCACTTATACCCCAAAAATGAATTTCATCAAACATGTGACCCACATTCTCCAAACGGGCCTTGGTCGGTCTAAGCAACTGCACAACATCCTGAAGTGGAGGAACAAAGTTGACACCAAAGTTAAGCTTCTCTGCTATAAGCAGCTAATCCGATCTGGAATATCGTACGCCTTTCCCATATGGTCCTGCATATCTTCGGCTCAAATGGAAAGACTTCGGGTTTTCGAAAGGAAACTCCTCAGAAGATGCACCAATCATTCTAGAAGGCCCGACGGTCGTCATTACCCCAACTCTCACCTATACGAAGGCGCCTCCATTACCCCTATCGACGAGTACTTGCTTCAATTAGCATATAAGTACCTCGAAAACATTCAGAACAGCGAGAACCTACTTGTACGGGAGTCTTGCGTTCTTGACCCTTCTCTCTCTCGATCTCTTCGGATCAAACCCCCACAATTTCTTCTTCAGTACAAAACTGAAGAAAGCACCCTTCCCAACAACATTCCCCTCTATAATAGAGGATTCCTGGACCCATCCCATAGGGTCTACAATTAACAAACCAAACACACGAACGCACAGTACAAGACGGCACAAACACAAACATACACACCGACCAAAGAGCAGATTATCAGACGCCAAAGACGTGATCTACGTTTACTACCGCACCCAAGACCCACCGGTCTTGTAAGATTTCTTTCCCACCATCCCTCTATAAAAGTAGTTAGAGAACACTTGGACTAACACTGTCCACACTATCCTTGGATACCCCCCTTTTTTCTTCTCTTTTCAGATGCCTCGAGACTGAGCCCAATATCCTCACGGATGTGGGTGATTCTGGTTATCGCAAGATGACCAGAAGTCAGAGACAAGATGAAGGACACATATGTCCTGTCTCGCCAAATTCGGCCTTCTCGCCACCATATTTTTTTTTTTTTTTTTATTCGAGGATGAGTCTCAATTGGCGTTCGAGGTGTAAGGACGCCAGAAAATGAATTTACTAATGAAATAAATTTTAAAGTATATAAAAAGTATTTTTAATTGATCCTGGGCGATTCCCAGGACCATATTCGATCGATAGCTGCTCTTCCCTCAAGGTTTGAGGAAGCACGACGGCACCTCAACGGGTCCCCTCAGGAGCTATCTTAAAGAGATCCCTCGTCCTTTTCAGGACCAGACACGCTCCCTGAGAGAAGGACCACAACATTCGCTTGGAATGCAAGTGGTTGCGCAACCGATTCCAAGCAGCGCTCTGAGTTTCCAAGTGCCGCAGCAACCTCCACGGTATAAATGCTGGGGTCGGATGTCAAAAACAGATCCAAGGTGTTCGCATAATCACCTCGGGTATCTGGCACTCGCGTTAGTTCCTCTACAAGTTGAGTCAAATTGCGGCTAACAGTCAACATCTCCGCTAGCCTCCCACCCCCGTCGGTTCTGTTAGAATGCACCAACCAGCTGGAATTGTGTACATTAAAATCGCCAAGGACGACAATTTCAGAGGCCCGGCGGTTGATTTGTATCCAGTCGACGGTACGTGAAAGATGTTCGAAGAGTGTCGCCGGTCATCATTTGGGGAGCGGTAAAGACAAAAAGAAATTTAACAGCATATTGAAACAAATCATCGAGTTGGAAAGTGAAAAGTACCCAGTATTCTGCTACCTCTCTGGAATAACTCGCTATCTTATAAACAACTTTAATAACCTTTATTTCGAAACGCACTCTGCGAATACGTTTTTCTCAATGTCGATATTATCTTCTTAGTATAGACGGTGTGGATGTGCTTGAATTTATCGAAGTGCTGTCGACAGTGTCCACTCTAAGATATCCGTCAGCCTGTTAGTTCACCTTATATATTTTTTCCCCCCATTTCCATATCAAACATCGTGGTGTGGATCCATCTCTCTTTTGGGCAGGTATTTTGCCTTTACTTTTATTCCCTTTGTCTGGAGGCCTTGATTTGGGAGAGCTGTAATCTGGTCGCATTTTTTATCAAACCACGGTTTATCAGATGAACTTCGTTTGATGGAGAATGTAGATCTCCATCCCGAAAAGAATAATCTCTGTTATCGCCTCTTCTTCAAAGCACGCCTCCGACCACGGAAAGAATTCGAAGAAATCTCACAAATCATCCCAGTTGGCAGCCCCATACCTCCATACTTGATGAAGGTGCTTAGGTCGGTTATTCGCTTGAAATGTTAGTGGTTGCGCGACCGATATCAGGCAGTGATATGAATTTCCCAGAGTCTCAACAACCTCCACGGTATAAATGCTCGGCTAGGATAACAAAAACAGATTCAGGGTGTTCGCATAATCACCTCGGGCATCCGGCACTCGCTTGGGTTCCTCTACAAGATGAGGACGAACGAGAACGCCTCCGTCCTTTGGCAAGCCAGATCGGATTGCGTGAAACTCCACGCTGGTACGGCCTCGCATACCAACGGCCGCATCCTGCCGGCCACTTATTTCAGACGGACGCTAACGGGCGCATCACCTACCACTTCATCCGGTCCCGGTGTAGCGAGACACATCACCAGCCATCACGTGGTCACTGACCGTGGGTTGCGACCTTACAACTCCAACCCAGATCAAATGGCCGGTTCTGCGACTACAAAAAGCATGAACCCCAGCGACGGGAAGGAAAGCCCCGTGGACATTGGCCCTACGGGCCATCCCAGACGCCCAAACCTTCAGCACTCCTCATGGCGGGCGGCCTCCTCCCAACTTCCCACCCACATAAAAACCAACAAAAACACTCAACAGACTTCTCCCGCAACACCATCACTACAACAGATTCCTGTGCCAGTAATAGAACTAAGCGACATCAATGTCAAATACCGCTTTGGGCCCTCAATTCGGCGATCAAGCAAAGAACACAGGAAAACTAAATACAATCACCGAGACAACCTACAGTGGAGACTCGGGAATTCAAATTGAAGTGAAAAATGATGAATCGCTCACGGGAATGAAGCTCAATGGGGCAATGCTACCCACAACACCAAGCCAAGACCACAAGGATCTTGCCCGCGTCACTCAATACCCCGAACATGATGCAGGGCTCCCAAACAGACAACGGAAGCCTCCGTCTCCGTCATCAGACGAAACTCTTGTTCCCGCCAGATGTAGCGCAAGTCCATAATGCTACAACAATGATCATACACGACGAGATTCCATGTGATCACACAACCACCAAGCGATTAGTTGACTAGCAGACCGCACACCACCGGCACCAAGCACACCCCCGGACTTGGGTTCCCTTCCCCTGGAACAAAATGGTTCGCCAATGATTGGCGAAGGCGGGCTGAATGTTGCGGATTCGCAATAAATATAGCGGGGAGAATCTAGTACGTTCACCGCCTAGTACACTCCCCGACCCGCATATTCACCACACGCCTGTCAGCCGCCATCTGACAATGCGTGATCGCCTAGGGACGCCATCGGACTGTCAAAATTTCCAAATGTGACCAACGGTTCCTAGTTCGTCGTCGGGAGTGCACCGCTCGCTAGTCAACAGGTCGTGACTTCTCGCACCAAACAGCGTCACGGTATTAAATCGAAACAGACTCCCTAAAATAGGATTAATTTACTTGATTTACTAAGTTAAATACTGAAAATGAAAATCAGACATTTCTGGTTACAGTGTAGCTAGTTTGCTTGCATGTCCGTGAGTTTATAATTGAAAGTGAGAAAAGAAAATTGTAGCGCATCATCTTGGACGTCACCTCCCTGGTCGCCTCACCGCCAGGATCACGACCTAAAACATTTATTTTTCTTCTTAAATTAAATCTCAGCGCTACAGATTAAACTTTATTTTATTTTTCCTTGTGCTTTTCGATATACAATTGTTTCTCTTTATTTATAGTTATTTAACAAATATTTCGCTATATATAAAATATATTTTCCTAATATATCTCCCCTTCTAGTATCAAGACATTTTTATTATACATTTTATTTTTGTTTAGTTATATTGTTGATTGTCTTTTTTTAGACTTTATCTCCGTTTTTAATTCCTAATATTTGATATTAATGACTCAAAAGTTCGTTTCAATTATCCAATTATCCATTTAGATACAACAAATGCTTGATAAAGCACTTATAGGTGATGCGACTGAGGCGCCCTATGTGTCGACACAAACAAAAAGTACTACCACGTAACATAAACGACATAAAAAGAATTCTAAGAAGTGATTGCATTTTGGGTTGTGAGCAAATCCTAATACAACAAGAAACTTACTTCTAAAGAAATTTGCCATTATTAGATATATATTCTAGAACTCTGTCGTAAATTTTTGTTTCCAATTCAGGAAATTCCAATGAAATTGTAAACACTGCTTATCCGTCTTATATTTGGCACGGTGTCGTACCCATATAGCACACCCTGATAAGACCGGCAACACGCCTAGCCATAGCAAACGCCGACAGGAGTGTAAACACTTATCTACCATCGGTTAGTGGGATACCAGTACCGATCGAACAACACTTGACGAGTAAGCAAATATTTTTATCAGTCGCAACCACACATCGTGAAAAACGTGCTATTGCTCTCGTGAAAATAGTATATGTATGCATTTTTTTTTAATAATTCGCACGGTAAGAGAACTTCTATTAACTTTATAATATCAGAAGAACCCGCGCTTACTAATGGCATAGAGGGTACATTGCTGGAAGGACCGTTCAAAAGCTCCTTTCTTTTTAATTGGTCGTGTTTTAAATTGAAAAGAAAACAGGCCAATTGCGTACTAGCAAATTTTGAACAAACAATGGCGTTTAAGTTATGTGTAGCAAAGCAGACAGCCGGTAGATGAAAAAATGAGTATTACGACCTCCAGTGTGATTTAGTAAATTTAAAATTTGCCTATAAAACGTCACAAAAGGCTTAATCAGATTGTGTTTAGACACCATTATACATTCACTCTGTGTTCGTTCTTATTTACTTGTGTAGGTAGCGTTGGGTTGACTTCCAACCTAACCAAAAACTCTGTTCGTTCCCAAGTGGGAATGTTAAAAAGTAACAGGAACTTATTGATCTTCCTTCGCAACATCTTAAGAATATCTGAACCTAACTCAAGCAAGTTCTCGAAACACGAAGTCAATCTTTTTGTTATTGTTTTTTTTTTCAAAATCGTTACAAAAGAGGTGAACCTATAGAGCTGAGGCAATTCCCTAAGATGTAAATAGGTAACACTTGGGAGCTTTTTTTTTTTTAGTTGTAAATTGTGATCTGGAAACGCTCGTACTTGAAGGGGAATACACAAGTTTTTCTGTTGTGCAGCAATACAAATTTTGTAAGCATAATGTCTTATACTAGATACTGTTTACCCCAATTGCCTTGCAGTTGCCGACAAAGTTTGGAAAAACATCAATGAAATGAGGTACATTGGTAAAAGAAAAGTTTTATGGCATTCTTACGCGAAGCTCATACCACACTTTATTTGTTTTGCGACCTAGAGGTGGTAACCTTCATAGGATTCATGAGATTCATGCCTACGGACCCTCACTTTTCAACCCATTCCTGTTTGTTCCTTTGGGTACCGTCACTGGATATATCTTCCGCGGGTAGAGTCGAAGTATAACGTCTTTAAAGTTGTTGTTGTTTCTTATAGTCTGCAGAGTTTCTGCCAAGCGCTGATGAGATCCCTAGCATTCGTGCTCTTACGCTGGTTGGGCCTGCTGCACCATTGAGTTGCTCCGCAAGCATACTACACACCACTATCTATCAATCTAATCTACTTCATGCGGTTAGGATGCGTTTCGCGTTTTCTACACATCCTTTGCAAGACGGGCAGTCCGATTCTTCCTTGTGCTTGAATCTGTACAGGTATTCTCCAAAGCTCCCATGTCCTGTCAGGCATTGGGAAATGTGAAAGTGTATTTCAGCATGTGATCTATTTGTCCACCGTTTGATGTTCAATACCATTTTGTTTGTTCATCTTCATGTGACGGCTGTGTCCCATTTCTGTTGTCATTGGATTCGTTCTCGAATAGCCGCGAATTTGGCTTTACATGTGTTTAATTCCGGTAAATTATAACAAATGAATAACAAAAATACTAACAATAAGAATAAATATGAACTATACTAATTAATAACAGAGGTAATGAATAATGGCTTGAACTGATTAGTTCAAGCACGACGCGACAGTATGCACTAGAGTCTCGTGTGTGCAGTTGACGCAGGTTGTATATCTCTAGCACTGATCCCGCTCCTATTGCTATGGACACTCGGCCAGTAATTACCGCAACCGCTTCGGTGGACACCGTTCTGTATGCCCTGCAGTTTCTCCTCTTTGGACGGATTCAATAGGTTTGGTGTATGAGCTGTGGGCGGTTAGCTAGCCCACATGGGAGCCGCATATAGGAGGATTAATTTGCTCACAAAAGCTAGAAGCACTCTGCCCGATCTGTAAGACCCGCCCACAATTGGCATCAGTCTCTCCAGAGCTGCGTGTGTTGTCGCTGCCTTTTTTACCGCGTAGCACATGCGGTGCTTGAAACTTATGCGGGAATCCAGTATAACCCCTGATTACTTCATGGTAAAGCCGGATTGGATTTCATGTCCGCCGACGCCAAAGCTAATTCATTCTACCTTTGTGCATCTGGATATCAGTACCCCCTTTGTTTTGTTCTGTGCTAATTCTCGTCTAGGATTTGAAAGGCCAATCTCGCATCGGTTTTATCGCCTGGTACGATTTGTCAGAGGTTTCTTGGAAAGGTTGTTGTTGTGACAATTGGTGAATCGTTGTTGTGACAATTGCTGAATCGCCCGTGTAGTCTATTATATTTACTCCTGGTGGTTTATTTATGTTTAGTGCCTTGTCGTATATCACGTTGCATATAAGTGGTCCAAAGACTGATCCCAATGGTATTCATCTCTTTACGTGGGTTACCCTCTGATTCATATATTAGCACCCTCTGTGAAATATGAGACGGTGGTATTCAGAATCAGCCAAAGTAATACCATATAAGTAAAACTAAAGGTGTTGCGATAAATCGCAGTCGATACAGTAAGCGATGTCGTGTATAAGCGTTCTAAAATATACACAGTTTGATTAAACGTAATATAGAAGATAAGACCATCTAAAAGATACGCAGTCTGATTGAACGTAATATAGAAGATAAGAACCCAGCAGGTTATTAGTTTCATTAAAAACAATTTCACCCCATCTCTTCCATTCCACACATTCTCTCCGATCTCCCATTGTCTTTCTGTTGCATTATGAAGAAAAATAGTCCTTTTTAAATAAGCGTTACACGCTAGAAACGCTCATCTCAACACATTTATCTACCGGGACCTAGCGGCATGATGCTCCCAATACTCTTCCCCTAACCATTTACTATCAGAATGTCAGAGGACTTCGGTCCAAAACCCATTCGATCTTACAAAATACTCACTCCTTTCCTTTTGATATATACGCTCTGACCGAAACTAACCTCACCCCCAGTATGAATAGCGTAGAATTGTTCCCCCTCCTTCACAGTTTTTCGCGACGACGATGTCTATCATTCCTGTCCTGACACCCCCTGCCGAGGCGTGCTGCTTGCCATCCAAAACGGACTAACATCTTCTCTTATCACTACCTCTTCTTCTCCCAACCTCGACTATGTCGCTATAAAAATTGAACATTACTTAAAGTCCTTGTACATCATATGCTTCTACATACCGCCTTTGCAAGCTATTGAATCATACGAACTCGCTGTTGCTGCAATCGACCGATTAACTGAGCTGAGTTCTTCCCAAGACGACATCGTAGTCCTTGGCGATTTTAACCTCCCCCATCTCCAATGGACGCTGTCTGACGATAAGTCCCACTACATCTCAAGCCCCACTACTACCAAGGAATATCTCTTTATAGACAGCCTCACCGACTCTAGCATTTGTCAAGTAAGCAATGTACTAAACCATCTGGCCAGAAAACTTGACCTAGTGTTCACGACAGACCCCTTTAATTCCTCAGTTGTCTCTAGTCCCCACACCCTCTCAACTATTGACAATCACCACCCCCCGCTTCTCTTATACCTTATACCACGACTACTCAGCGCACTGCACACCGCCCCCCTACCAATTTCCTTTCAACTTCCGAAAAGCCAATTTCCGCCTCGTATATGAGTACCTCAGCAATATCACACGCCGCTTAAATGATATAAGTGTAGAGGTCGCTACAGCCTCGCACTACGCAGAAATCTACAACGCCATATCCCTATATGTCCCATATTTCCGACACAGGTTATCATTCTCACCGCCCCCTTGGTATAAACGCAAACTCCGCACCCTCCGTAACAAGAGGAATAAGTTGTGGAACACTTTCCTAAATACGCGTTCTCCCCTCCAACTATCTCCATTACTTTTACCAATTCACCGAGCTTTACAGCTCCCTCTACCACAATTGCCTTGTCAAAGCTCAATTCAACCTGATCAACGACCCCAAATCTTTCTACCACTTCATCAACTACAAACGGAAATCTGATGCCTATCCCATCTCTCTTTTCTACGGCTCAACTTCTACAACTGACTCCCACACCATAGCCAATCTTTTCGCGTCCTTCTTCAAACTATCCTTCACGAACGATTCGTTCGAGCCTAATCCCTCCTACTTTACTGGCATGTCTGAATTCTCCCCCGGCCCTCTCATCCCTCTACACCTTCAACAACACCAAGTTATAGAAAAACTTGAACAACTGAAAGACGATTTCAGTCCCGGCCCATGCGGACTCCCTGCTATCCCCTTAAAAAAATGTTCCTCTTCTCTCTCTCTCTTCCGCTCGCTTCAATCTTCAATCTATCCCTTGCACAGGGTCTATTCCCTGACTTTTGGAAATACTCTTACATAACCCCCATACATAAAAAGGGGCCAAACGATATCCAATTATCGTCCCATTGCTAAGCTTTCGCACATCCCTAAACTGTTCGAAAGCCTTCTATATAATGCGTTATGTTTTCGCTGCACACCCATCATCTCTCGTAGCCAGCACGGCTTCCTCTCTGGCAGGTCCACTACTACCAACCTTGTCGAATTCACATTCCACACACCCCCTGCCCTAGAAAACGGCGATGGGGTCGATGTAGTCACTACCGACTTTAGCAAGGCCTTCGACAAAATCTCCCATAACCTCATTCTCTTTAAGTTATATTCCCTCGGTTTTGAACCCCTGTTGATTAAGTGGATCTCATCCTATCTCAATTATCGAACCTGCCGCGTGCGATTTAGATCCACCCTCTCCGATCCTTTTTTTCCAACCCAGGGCAGTCATCTCGACCCCCTCCAATTTATCCTAACCATTAACGACATAGGCTCTTGCATCAATCACTCCTTCATCTCGCTTTACGCGGATGATACCAAAATATTCAAGACAATCCGCTCTCCCCTAGACTCCTCACTTACCCAACCGGATCTTGACAGCTTTTCGACTTGGTGCCAAAATAATTGCCTAGAACTGAATATCGCCAAATGTCACACCATCACCCCTACGTCACCCGATCACTCTACACAACTTTTGTCAGGCCACTGCTCGAATATGATAGTCAGGTCTGGTCCCGGTATCAATTGTCTCACATTCGTAGGATCGAGGGCGTTCAACGTCGTTTCTTGCGCTTTGCCCTCCGTGGACTAAACTGGGAAAATCCTCTGACTCTATCACCATACACAAGCCGGCTCCCTCTAATCAATCTCTACACACTTGAGTAGTGCAGAATCCATGCCGACATCATCTTTGTCCAAGCCCTCTGTCTGGCTCAATCAATTGCCCAAGCTTGCTCTCTACTTTAACATTTCATATAAACGTAACGTAACGTACGTAACCCTCGACTATTTTACGTGCCCGCTCATCACACTTCTTACGGCGCTGACGAACGCATCTCGCGTATGCTACGACAGGCCAACTCTTTCCCCACCTCCTTCGACTTCAACCTCGTCACTCCTGCTCTCAAACGACGCCGCAGAAGAAGCCGGTCCTAACCCCGCCCCTCCCTTCAATTACCCCTCTATCCAGCAATCCTACCTCTCCTCTCCTGCCCTTAAATTAGTTCTCCAATTCCAACCCCCCCCCCCCCCCCGCCACCCCACTAACCCCGCCCCACCCACTAGTCCGTATACACGCCGCTCACTGCCACTGTCTCACAAATCCCGCATTTACCACCCCCACTTACTCTCGCTCTTCCCTAGCCCCCTACCTCCCCTATCACCAAGTCATCTTCACCTTCCTGGTTTTTTCTCCTTTTTTTGTTTTAATAATGTCTTAATTACTACTCTAGATTTTAAGATAGTCTGTAAGGTTTTATATTAATTTGATTTCAACTTGCATTAAGCCAAATAAATGAGGGTTCTGCACTCACTAAACAACAAGTACTCAACATGGACTCCGTCAGGTTGATTATTTCTAAATTGATCGATCCGTTGAAGGGGAATTCTCTGATCTCATCGTTGATCATAAAACCATAAAGCTCAGTCAGATATTATTACTCTATAGCGGCATAGCCTCAATTAAATCTCGTTTCAAGAAAAATGTCTTGCATTGAACAAACGGTGCCGTCTATGAATAAAGAAGCATTTGACAAGTTTTCCCTTAAAATATACAAACATATTTTTGGCACTTCTGTTCATTAAATTCCACTTACCCTAAAAACCTAGAGTAATATCACATATTGAACATTACTGGGTATCTCAAGTAATACTCAGTAACCCGATTTTTAGGATCCAAGGGACAAAAATGAATCAAAGGATCAAACAATATTTAACGGGAGATCGGATTGAACCACGTGGATGAATTGTGTTTTGACCAGTGACTTATGGTCATGTTTAAGAAGTGAATGAATGGAATCGAGGCGAGTCGAGTGGCAAGACGTCATGTTTGAAAACCAAAAAAGAAGTGTTAGAAGAAATAACAGACTAGTAA
Source organism: Microdon myrmicae (assembly GCA_963931805.1). Taxonomy (NCBI): domain Eukaryota; kingdom Metazoa; phylum Arthropoda; class Insecta; order Diptera; family Syrphidae; genus Microdon; species Microdon myrmicae. The sequence continues at coordinate 18,991,635 of OZ007498.1, read as the reverse complement.
AAAAAAGTAGTAAGCAATCGTGTGACTATTAAATATATTCAAATCGTAGTTTAACGGATACAAAAAAAGTGTGCTAACAACAAGTGATGTAAATTGTAAAAATGTAAAACAATCAATTGTAAGAAATAAAAACGTGCAATCTAAATTCGGAAAAGTAACTATAACTAAAAGGCAATACATTTTCATTTAACTTTTAGTCCAGAAGTGATGAAATGAAAAAAAATTAAACTGGGTTGGTACCTAAAGCGTGGTATAAATAACGTGGGCTGTTAGACTTAAATTGTTTAGCTACAAACTTGAAAAGACATCAGATTCCCCATGACGATTTCACTCTTCATCTCATTCGGGAGCGTAAAAATCTCTGCAGAATGAGATACCGTCAGCGCTTCACGCAAAGGGAGCCATTATTGCGAGCCATTACTCACAATATTGGCACACTGATAAAACAAAGAATCCAAAACAATCGCACCCGACAATTGGAAGACAAACTGAAGGGTATTCAGATGGACCAGAACATTTATAAAAATGTTAAAAAGATATGTGGCACGTCTCGTATCACCGGACCAATCATGTACAACGGTCTTGTTGTCAATAATGATGCCAATAAAGCAAACATCATCGGACAGACCTTTGAAAATAATCACAAGCTCACTCTCGAGGATGGCGACCCGGAAACTAATGCAATAATTAGTTCAGAAGTTCACAATAAATTAGACAACTTTAACGAGCCAATAGTTGTATTTAACACTGCATACTTCGACGACACACGTGATAATAGTCACGGCTTCGTCACACCAAATACCCTACAGAACCTAGTTAAATCTCGAAACCCTAAGAAGTCACCCGGTATCGACAACATGTCATACCACTCGTTGCGAAGGCTTTCTGCTTTATTCTTTATAAAGCTCTCTATTCTGCTCCACCATGCCTACAACATGGGGTACTTTCCCCAAACTTGGAAACATGCTATTGTTTGTCCAATAGCAAAAGTTGGGAAACCAACGTATCACCCCTCAAGCTTTCGTCCTATTTCGCTTCTCACTTACATCAGCAAAATATATGAAAAATTTATATACGAGAAGCTAAATAACTTTATCAGTGCCAGGAATCTAATACCTGATTTCCAATTTAGATTCAGAAGATCGTACAGCACCACTGTGGCTCTCAACATATTTCAAAACCACGTCTGCATGTGCCTCCCTCTTTAATAAGGAACCCACCGCTGCGGTGAGCTTGGACATCGAACAGGCTTTTGACACAACCTGGATCGAAGGTCTCATTTTTAAATTACTGAATACTGGCCTCAGTAGAACGCTGTGTAGTATCATCTACCAGTTCGTTCTAAACAGAACCTTCCAAGTTAGAATGAATGGAAAGCTTTCCCGAACTTTTCACGGCGCTGCAGGCGTACCACAGGGCTACATTCTAGGCCCCATCTTATTTAATATATACACCTCAGATATTCCTCGCCCTGTGGACGGGAGAGTAAACCAGATATGCTATGCGGATGACGTCCTAGTATACACGTCATCCAAAAGCCCTAAACTCACAACAAATCGAATCAACCGTCACCTGGACGAACTGTATTAGCATTACAGTCGATGGAAAATTCGACTTAACCCATCCAAAGCAGTAGCTATAATGCTGAGTAGTAAACACTCCCAACATACTTCTCGATATTCACAAAATATTCTAATACAAATAGGAGGTACTACGATTAAACCACAGGACAAGATGAAATATCTTGGGGTCATTTATACCCCAAAAATAAATTTCATCAAACATGTGACCCACATTCTTCAAAGGGGCCTCGGTCGGTCTAAGCAACTGCACAACATCTTGAAGTGGAGCAACAAAGTTGACACCAAAGTTAAGCTCTCTGCTATAAGCAGCTAATCCGATCTGGAATATCATACGCCTTTCCCATGTGGTCCTCCATATCTTCGGCTCAAATCGAAAGAAACCTCCTTAGAAGATGCATCAACCACTTTAGAAGGCTTGACGGTCGCCATTACCCGAACTCTCACCTATACGAAGGTGCCTCCATTACCCCTATCGACTTGCTACAATTAGCATACAAGTACCCCGAAAGCATTCAGAACAGCGAGAACCTACTTGTACGGGAGTCTTGCGTTTTTGATCCTTCTCTCTCCCGATCTCTTCGGATCAGACCACCACAATTTCTTCTTCAGTACAAAACTGAAGAAAGCACCCTTCCCAACAACATTCCCCTCTATAATAGAGGTTTTCTGGACCCATCCAATAGGGTATACTGCTAACATACCACACGCACACACGCACGCACAGTATAATATAGCACAAACACAAACATACACACACAGCGACCAAAGCGCAGATCATTAGACGCCAAAGACGTGATTTGCGTTTACTATCGCACTCAAGACCTACCGGTCTTGTACGATTTCTTTCCCAACATCCCTCCATCCAAGTAGTTAAAGAACACCTGAACTAACCCTGTCCGCACTATCCTTAGATACCTCCCCCGCTTTTTCTTTTTCAGATATCTCGCGAGCGAGCCCAACATCCTCACGGATGTGGATGATTCTCTTTATCCCAAGATGACCAGAAGCCAGAGACAAGATGAAGGACACATCTGTCCTTGTCTCGCCAAAGTCGGCCTCTCGCCACCCATTTTTTTGTTACTTAAATTGTTTACTTCAATTCGTTGCGTGAGATATCGATGTACCCATACTAAACGCATTAAGTATTTTATCCGAAGGAGAATGAACCATGTCCACCAAGGAGAACAACACAATAATCGTCATACCAATCCCGGATAACCGTTGACTCGGCAGGTAATTCCCCAACAGAGGTACACCTTTCAATGGTACGCCTACATCATTTACATAAGGTTGCTTATACTCATATGGCCTATGATGGAATGGCACACCACATGGAGCGTCGCCGATACAGTCAAACTGGAAAGTGTACTTTATCTTTAAATGAATGCATCATCCACTTATTGCATATCCACATTTTTATAGTTCAGTGGTTATCATATGGGGCTCTATGTGAGTAGACGATATCTATTAGAGATTGAGGAAATACCACCTACAAAGTGATTGACCATCGTACAGTCACTTTGCGGTAGTTTTCAAAACAAGGAAACAATGTGTCACGGATTTTCCCACAATTCGATATAAACGACGTCATTGAAACACACAATTCTATGAAATTTCGGCTCATACTTGTTCACGTAATTCTCCGTGGTTTCTATCATGTGCTTCAAGTGCCTCCACGAAAACGTTCGATACAGAATAATATTGGCAAAGTCATATCTTTGGAATTTGTGTAGCTTTCTATACCGTATATCTGACGTAATAGTTTCGTCGATAAGAACGAAACGGATATCTCCGAGATTAGATATTGAAGTTATGTGAAGGTAATACGGTTTTGAATGTTACGCGAAAATATTATAAAAGGGCGGGTTTGGGTTGAAGTCCCAAAACGTTTCTTTTTTCTAAACTCATATTTAAGGACCTTGGGTATTATAAACGTTGTTTTGGGATCTCAGCAACTCGTGCTAAAAAGGGCGGGTTTGGGTTGAGGTCCCAAAACGTTTCTGTTGGCTAAACTCATATTTAAGGACCTTGGGTATTATAAACGTTGTTTTGGGATCTCAGCAACTCGTGCTAAAAAGTGTTAATACTATACTATACTAGTTAGTGCGCAGTGACGTTTCCGAAAATTAATATTTCTGTATGTTGCATTCGTGTCCACCTTGTACTTACTCTAGGGGAATTTTGTGTTATCATCTGTGATAATAAACATTTTATGAATACAATTGGCTTTGGAAATAAATGGATTGTAGAACATTCAAAATATAGGTATGTCGTCATTTACCGAAATGTCTTCTACACTTGTGTTTAAAGCACGTTCTTTAAAAGCTGATTCCACTCTAAGACGACGAGTAATACGTTTATGAAATTCTCATTATTAAAACAAGATATTTGAATATTTTTCGATTAATCTCTTCAAAATATTCTCCTTTAGTTTCGAAATATTTATTACAGTGATTCAACAGTTATTCAAATGGGTGTTCTAATTCGTTTTGGAGAATCGCATCTAGTGCTCTTCTTGTAGCTGTTTTGAAATGAAATATCAAAAAAACGTCTTTTCAACTTCAATCTCAATTTTGCGAATAAAAAAGAGGCGTGCAGGGTAAAATCGGGGGAATAATGATTCAATAAACAGACTTGATTTCAAGCCAAAAATTGACGAACAATGTGTAGGGTTTGAAGTTATACTGTCAAACCTTCCCACCAAGATTCATATATAGAAAAATAATATTTTAAACATGTATTACCATAAAATTGTAATTAATCAATAATGTAAACTATACTCCTATCATTATTGTTCGGAGATCCGATCCTGGCGATGAGGCTGCGTCCACGAAAGAATAACCATTGAGATGATGGTGGTGCCTTCAAGAAAAAATAACCGTTGAGATGATAGCGGCGCATCCAAGAAAGAATAATGCTTGAGATGATGACAGTGCGTCCAGGAAAGAATAACCGTTGAGATGGTGACGTGCGTCCAAGAAGGAATAACCGTTTAGATGATGGCGGTGCGTCCAGGAAAGAATGATTGTCCTGAGAAGGCGAGATTGATCGAAACGTCCCCCAGAAGCGCTGGATCGAGAGCGGAACTGTTGAATTAATTTTGAAAAAAAGTGACGCTTAAGTATCGTTCTCTCTCTGTCACCGAGGCGAATGACGGCTGGCAAACGCGAACGTACTAGAATTCTTCAATAAGTATAATTGCGAATCCGCAACAATTATAGAATTGTAAATAATCTACGATGTAACATAAATTGTAGACCCCACCACGGCGCAGTGCTACGGGGTCCGAATGCATCGGTTCAGCTGACGTAGCGATACCCGCGATACGTCGCAATGCGACAACCCTGAAAGCGTTAGATCAACATTTTGGCGATCAGTAACATGCTCCCAGCGATCCGTGGGTTCTTTCGCTTGACCGCATACGTTGATCGGATCGTGTTTCATGGTTTTCAGTTACCACTAGTTCGTTGTTCACCTTTTTCTGCTTTCTATACATGTATAGGCGGTATGGGGGCGAATATACAGGGCAAAGTTGTGGCGGTTCCGCCAAACCCCACGGCCCACTTACCTGGAAAACCCCCATAACTTCATCCCAACCTGCATAAGTTTTCGCTAATGCAATCGCATTAGCACCTTAAATGCTTTACGCATCTAGGTTATTAAATTTATAATCTAAAAGTCCCTGTAAAGAATCATTACCTTGCATCTCTTCGCATACAAATTCCCTATAAGAATTCTTGCCTATCTAATCATGAATCCCTAAACCATCCGGCACTCTGGTATGACACATGGGGCTCATGCCCACCTTTGCGCAGATGTTTCTGAAGCATCTCACCATGCTATTTTTAGTAGCCGTCTTTAGGTCTCGCCGTGATTTTCTTAAGTTTTCAATGCGCTCTTGGAAGTCCACTATTGCTTTTGATCTCCGCATCCTCGGCAGCCTTTTGTCCAAGGGATAAAAGCAAACACTAGCGTCTGGTGTCATAAACCGAATTCCTTCGCATGTAAACATGCATAAAAATTCGATCCCTTTTCGTTCAGCAAGATACGGTACACGACCACCCATCGTATACCTAAATTGTTTTAGCATCACCAGCATAATAGCAACACGGCTATTTACCCAGCTGCAATAGATTCGCCCATGATTTGTTTTCCAACGAACAAACAATCACAACTTTGTGCTTAGCCACCAAAGGTATTATACAGCATATACAAATGTAAGCAAATTCGTTTTGGCCACCGACCCAAGTTACGACATACAATTTTCATGTATAAAGTATCGCAACCATTAGCACCTTTCCCAATGTCTATTCGTATATTTCCACAAGGACATCACTCATCTAAGACTTTTATGATGCCCTCGTCTCATCTTTTCTTTTACCACATTTCTTCGACGCATCGTCGTCTATTTATGTAGCCACGATGCACTTCATAGACAACGATCTTCTCGATCCCTTTGTCCTTGCCGCCTGCCTGCTTTGTTTTGCCATTGCCTTCGCGCATCAGTAAACAACACAGATCTAAACGGTCACACACATGCCACCATGATCTTCATTACGAAATATAGTTTTCTATTACACCAAGCGAGACTTTGCGTTTCTCTGGTGGCAAGTAAAAACATATCCTTAGTGGAGAGGATATCTACCACCACACCACAAACTCACCCCATTAGCGAGTCGGCTCTGCACGAGCCAAATATCGCTGAATCTTATTCCAACTACCTATCGCGACGGTAGGTTTTTCTCCCGCTCCCCGTGGCGTGCAGTATCCAAAGTCGAGTGATTTTTATCCCCCGAGGTGCGTGCTGTTATTTTAGTGTTGTGTCAAAACTATCCATAAGTGATAACAAAGACCTTAAGTCAGCGATACGCGTACGTTTAAAGTTTAAGTGGTTTTCCTGACTAATAATAACATTTAAAAAATTAAAAAAAAGAACCTTTTATACAAATCCAAACCAGTGTTTAATTTACCATGCTGCAGTTCCTGGGTGTGTTTTCTTCATTGTTGTTCCCTTGGTGATCGTGTTTGTGTATTCAGCGGTTTTTGTGATGGGGTTGAGAAGTGAATCAGTGCAGTACGCCGGCGCACAATACTTCCACCCTACAAAGTCACTGATTGCTTTTAACCCGGCGAAGGCCAGGACGATCCTTGTCCCTGTTCAATCCAAATTGACATGCAGTCTCCAGGTGACACCCCTAGCTTGGCGCCCACCAAGCAGTGAACCAATGCATGCAGCGACATCCTGAGAAAGGTTGGCACAAGGCTAATAACCTTGCCCTTAAAACAAATTATTATGGATAAATTAACAAGCCTCGGATATGGACCAGATGCACGACGACGACCACGGAAACGAAAATGGCTAAATGATTTAAGAATTTTCTCATGGAACGTTCGCTCACTATACAGAGCTCGAGCTGCATAGCAGCTACCCGATGCCCTAACTGAATATGAAGCTGACATAACATAATTACAAGAAATAAGATGGACGGGGAGTGGTGTTATTCAAAGAAACGAGTATGACAACGAGCTGTCATGCAAAACACCATGTGCTCGTGGTAGGCTTTCTAGTCAGCCAAAAACTGAAACCTGCCATTATTTTCGCTTGTATTCAATAAACGAAAGGCTGTGAACTCTTCGGATGCGAGGCGAGTTTAAGAACATAAGCCTCATAACCGTCCACGGACCTATAGAGTAGTCACCTGATGACGAAAAAGAATTCGAAGAACGAGAACGTCATACGGGCCCTCAATATCTGCCCAAGATACGATGTGATTTGAATGCGAAAATAGGTGGGGAGCCGGTTTTCAGGCACTACGCAGGTTCCCAGGTTTGCAGGAGAGCACTAATGACAATGGACTACGAATCATCGAACTGACAGCATCAAAGAACTTGATCGTTGCGAGTACCAGGTTTCCGCGTAAAGATATCCACAAAGCCAACTGGGTATCATCTGATGGAGCCACTCGCAACCAAATTGACCACGTGTTGATAGATCACCGCCACTCCTCAAGGCTGATGACAGTACAAACGTACCGAGGTGACAACGTCGACTAGGATCACTATCTTGTTGGTACAGTTTTCCGAGCGCGGGTTGCTTACGGAGCCGTATTGCATCCGCGGATCAGGTTCGAATCAACACGGCAAAAAGATACCACTAACCCCTTTGGTCATGCGTTAAGACTCACCCTGGAAGAGCTCGACGGAGGGAGAGTAAGCCCTGGGGCCAGAATGCCGGGCGTAGAAGAGAAATGCAAACGCCTTAAGAATACTGTCATTAGCACTGCCAACTCCATCTTAGGTAGTAGTCGTAGAGATCGGAGCGACTGCTTTGATGATGAGTGCAAACTAGCGACCGAAAGTAAAAATGCTGCATACCGGACAATGCAGCAGTCTCATAGCACGTGAGTACACGGGAAAAAACACAAAGAGCTCAGAAGTTCTGAAAAAAGACCACAAACAACAGAAAAGTGCCCGGAAAAAAATCTAGTCTGTGAAATAGAGAAAAGTAAAGAGCGAGGTTCGCACCAGGCGCGGAAGTTCTACCAAATATTAAGCAGTATGACGCAGTACACGCCACGCTGTACTTACTGCAAGGATAAAGAGGGTAATTTTATCACCGATTCTGAAAGCATTCTGGAGCGATGGGAAGTTCACTTCAATAAATTGCTAAATGGTCAGCTCGCAGACGAATTGGAGGCTCCACCAATGCAAGATCAAGACCAAATGCTACCGCCACCAAGCATTGAGGAAACATTAAAAGCCATACGACAACCCAAATCAAATAGATCCGATTCGGCTGTACAGGACTCCTTCATCCAGATTTGAACAGGCAGCACAAACACTGGGACTGTAATGAGGTAAAAATGAACGAACAACTTTTAATTTAATTTGTGAACGCACCCTTTCACTAATCATCGAACTGTCACTGTTAATTTATTCAGTAAACTCAATATTTTCACCATGGTTAAGTACACGAACGAACAACGTCTGCAAATTATAAAAATTTACTACCGAAAAAAAGTTGTCAAGTGCCTATTGGAAAACCTTATATTAGTCGATAACAATATGGAAGAAGAAATACGAGACCGGCTGATAAAATCCAACAAAGCCTACTATGGTCTATCAGGGCTCTTTACATCCCGAAATTTATCCAGAACATCCAAGCTACTATTGTACAAGACCATGGTCGTACCAGTACTCATGTATGGATCCGAGACCTGGGTGCTCAATAAAAGGCACTCTGAACTCTTAGCCGTGTTCGAGAGGAAGGTCTTAAGGAGAATTGTTGGCCCCGTATGTGAGGGAGGACGATTCCGCAGACGCTACAACCATGAGTTGTACGCAATCTACTTTGAAGCTCATGTTGTAAGAAAAATCAAGCTCGGTATAATCCGGTGGGCGGGACATCTAGCTCGAATGAGCAGAGAGGAGTCTGACGGAAAGCCCTTTGTGGCAGGAAGTATGGAAGGAGACAACGTGGCAGACCTCGTCTGCGATAGAGGGATGGCGTAGACCAGGACGCCCAGAGCCTGGGAGTGCCAAACTGGATGACATCGTCTCGAGATCAGGACCGGTGGAGAAGCTTGCTAAATAAGGATGATGATGATGATGATAAATTTTAAAACTTATGGTTTCAGGGAAACCCTTTATACCTTTTCATATAATATTTAATATTTTGAGATTCCACGCTGAGATTTCTAGATTTACCGTTTCTTTGGGTTTATTTATCAAGGTGTAACTATGCAATTGTGCTTTAGGTGGAACTAGTCTTCCAAGAAGTGAATAGATCTATCCGGAGACACTATTAAAGGTTGCAATGATCTACTGGCAAAGATCACTTTACAAAGTGTTTGCTGCCTGAAATAATTCAATCTCACAATGAAACCTTTCGAAATTGACCGCCTTTTACGTGGAATAAAAAGAGTACTCCATCTGCACAGGCGATTAGGCAAACAACTCTTGATAGCTTTTAAAATATGGTTTACAATCTGATAATATTTATGTTTAAGCAAGATTAGGGCCCAACTTTTGGGGGATTTCTTCCATCGTATTCACCAGCAGATGTTATATAATATTTACTATACAGGTTGTCGTTAATCCTTCAAGGTACATGTGAAATAAAATATCTTTTATTAGCTGCTGGTTGAATTACTGTATCGCATTATCCACAAAAGCACACATGCGTTTTGTGTAGCGCATTGTAGTTGGATAAATCATCGCTGTAGAAATAAATTGTTAGAATGCTTTTTAGATAACGTTGTATAGAACACACTCTACGTTGCGAATAAGATTACATATTAGACATTGATAGTGTTCCGATAGGTAGAATTTGATATCGTACCGCATACCATTGATCGGATTGAGTAACACTTAATTCATTGGTCAACCAGTTAATCAATTTTCATTCTTGTTAAGTCACTGCACATTTTCGTAAATTAAATACCGTATCCGATTTTTTAAAATATTATTATTACACAATAATGAGCATTTTCTCATTTTTCGCTTTTATGAAAAATGCGCTTGGCTTGATCTACATCAGATGTTTACCCTTTAATGAACGTGCTTTCATAGAGACAGGTGAGAAGGTCAAAAAGTGGTGACTCGTCAAGAGAATATGGAAGACAACACTCAATATATTTGTATTAAAATAAGTATGGGCTAAACATCTTTTTAACTGAAAGGGAAATGGTGCCTCTAATCTCCAAATGGTGATCAACCGAACATTTCTAAATAAGGTTAATCTATGTTGATGTATTTTGTGCTTCCGAAGTTTGAAACCGTTGAAAATTTGACCATTGGGAGTATTATTTGTCTCAGAACTGCTTATTAACCAATTAGTTGATCTGTTCTGACAAGCATGGTAAGAAGTCGTTTTGGCACACACGTCAGAATGCGGTGGAAAGTGTGCAAATATACACACGAGTGACGTGCAGTGCAGGATAATCTGTTTACCCTTTCCTTTCTTTACGTCTGTTCTTCCCCTTTATCATACCTCATTATAATATTTGGCGGGTTTTTGGTGTCTGAGTGACGTATTAATTGTCATGAAAAGGATGTGACTTGGTTTTCGGCACGGTTCTAATTACGCGGCTACTGTAAGGACATAACACATATAGTGGTTGCTTTCGCCCATCCTTTGCGGATCCCGTCTACATAATTCTGACGGAATTGGTTTTTTGTGCCAGTCTATTTCAATAATACGAAAGTTTCGCGTCAATCATGGTAATATTCGCAGCTTAAGATGTAATTTTTCTTCTGTGTCTGATAAAATGTCTAACCATAAACCAGTAATCTTTGCATAAAACGAAAACCAAGTAATAACGTACTGATATCTCGGAGTTTAATCCGTCTGGTGGCTTTGTTGTTTCCACATTGTGGCATAGCCATAAACATATGAAATAATATTAGTTGCTGTTACAGCTTCTGTCACAATACGGTCTCTGCTCCAACCCAGAATTCTTTCATGTGGCTAAAACTTCACGTTTGTAAGCATGTTATTCATTATTACTTCCTACGGGAGAAATCCAAAACTTAGATGACATTGCATCCTATAACGAATTTGATGCTCTATCCGGGTCATCTTAATGTACATAATTCTCAATGGTTTCCTCCCTCTGTATACACGACAGCTAAAGATCAGTTTCTGCAGTTCTTTGCAAACAGTTTATCTTATCTCGTAAACGACTCAACACGGGTACCGGCCAGAGCCATTCCGCTAACACACTGCTAAAACCCGATCAGAGCGAGAGTGACACTTCCGACCACTGTTTTGTATTATCTAAATGTGTTCTTACCAACAACAACACTAACGACCAGATTCTCTATATAGTATTACTCCACAAGAAAGTCAGCGAAGAGATTCCAAATGACTTTTTTGGGAGGGTACACTGATCGTTACCTCTCCCTTAACTTTATAATGGACACGTTAATCGGTGCTGTCCTACTTGGTATGCAGGCCTTTATTCCAAACGAAGTAACGAGTCTCAAATCCAAGACAAATATGTGGTTCAATACCAGGGGCAGGAAGTGAAATTTTAAAATAAGAAAGTTACAGCTAATAACCTTGTCCGTAAAAATAAATTATGGAAAATTTAACAAGCCTCGAGACTTGCTAAATAAGGCCAAGACCGGATCCCGGTTGTAGTGTCGAAGATGATAATGATGAAGTTACAGGTTGATGTTCTCAGAACTGTTGAGCTTTTTCCAAAATTTTAAGTATAAATCCAATTCCCTTCGGTAGCAATTAGGCATTACACAACGTTTTCGGCTACTTTAAAGTTATTTTTCAAACAAATTGAATAGGTTTGAAACGAGATAAGAAGATACACGGGGCCCACCCCGTATGCTTCTTTAAAACAGTTTATATTAATCCTTTTGATCCTAATTATGTCTACAAGACCTCTTTGTGTCAATAGATGATTGGAAATTACAAGCTCCTTGATTTTATGAAATTTTTCGTAAATAGTTGATGTTGTTGGCCTTCCCGATAAGAGTTTGTCTTCCACTGCTTTACGATCCCCATCAAATGGTTAGTGTTAGTCAGAAACTTGTAAACTTTTACAACATTTTCAATGCATCAGAATAAGAAATTCAATTTTTTTTTAAATAAAATTATTTAAAGTCTTTGTTGGACAGATGTATCCATTTTAAAAAATCGACGATAACAATTTTCTTCAAACTTCAAACACAAAATGGGCTGTATTTAATTCTAAACAAGGAAATGACATGCGATTTCGGTTAAGTGTTCACAACCGTCATGCCAGTGTAATAAAAGTAATACGTAATATATATATGTGCCTTAAAGTATGTCGGTATGTAAACATTGAATAACTTTGACATTTATCAACCGATTGACTTGAGTAGGCTTTTTTTTAAACGTCAATTCAGTAGAATTTTAACCATGAATCGCCTCACACCGAAACACTATCCCGAAATAGTGACCCTGTACATTAAAAATAATGAACCACTCGAAAATATCGTGACCAGCAAGCACCGTCTGAGAACGTTATTCTTCGTTTGGTGTCGTATTCTGTTGGGCATGTCGACAAGCCGTTCATCAACCCCCAGAAATGTTCAAATGAACTGGTTGAAAGGGTAAGAGATTGTGTTGCCGAGAACCCACGCGTGTCGTATCGTCACCTCGGTCCGCATTTTGGCGTCAGTGGAACTGTGGGGGTTCTCTATATTACATGGAGAACCAACCCACAATTCCAACCACAATTTCCACCTAATTTCGACCTCTTTCAGCGTGTCATATTATTCCCTATTCCACCGTTCATGCTATTCACCTGAAATATCATGTATTCCCAAAGGAAGCATAGCTAAACTCGTTATCCTATGCAAATAATGCATAATTGAGTTTAGCTACCCTTCTTGCCATACGGCAACTCCATTCCTCTAACCATGAGATTTCCACCGGAAATTCCATTCATGTTGGTTAGCAACAACCAAGTCGAATCAAACGACGCGGTTGCATCATCATTCAATGGCTTGGGTAATTACCGCATTCCTTAGCGTTTTTCCCACGGTATTATTTCCCTAGCCGATGTGGCGTCCTATCGATTTTCCACAGATCATCCATTCGCTTGGGATCAATGATCTCTTTTCGCAGGTGAATAGCACCGGCTACATTTCCTCTCCTCCATAATTCTGTTTCCATACGGTTCAATGCACTCTGAGATCACCACAGCGGTAACACCAGGGCAGTAGGTCATACTCAGAAACTACATTTGGTATCAGCACACACACCCAAACCCACCCCGAGATCATCGTACTCTGTGTTTCTGTTCTCTCATTATCCCATGTTCGCCGATTATCAATTAACCGATTTTCTACCACACTTCGACGGGCGTGACAATGAGAGAGCAGAGGCGTGATCTCTTTTTGTTGTTCTGTGTGCAAAAATAGAACGCAGAATTTTACCCCTAATTAGACCAGTCGCTATCCAACCACTACCGCCGGAGGACACGCCGCTGCGATTCGTGAACTCTATCGTGAGTTAATACTTAATAATCAAGAACTTCATAGTGCACTAGCTAAATTTAAACGCGAAATTTGCTATTTAAATTCATTGCTTATAGAGCAACGAGAAAAATATTCTCGGCTGAAGAATCGTATTGTTGCTGAACTACAAAAGTAACAAGTGTATAATTAGGGATAAACTTAGTATAAAATAAAGACAACAAAAAAATTCCATCAAAAGCAGTGCCTTCTATTTTCTTCTGTTCTTTACTTTGTGTTTGGAATGTTTGATGTTATTTATCCAGTGACGTCGTGGGGAAGAAAGTGAATCTGTGCCCATGATCGGCATAATATTTTTTAATCCCCACTGAACCACTTCGTGGTGCATTTTTAAGGATGACTTGCATTAATTTCCGTATAAAGTGCTATTGACTCAAAGAATATTGCCGACAACCCGCCCACGCCGATTGGAATGCGGCCAAACAGTCGCTCGAATGGTTGACACTGAACCTAATTTTGTGAAGCAAATTTTGATGACGGACGAGGCCCGTTTCAATCGCTCTGGCGCCATTAACTAGGAAAAAAAAACGCATTCGGTGATCGGAGAATCCACACGAGATCCACGGAACACCATTGCATGACCAAATATTGACTGGGCGGCGTTGGGGCCAAAACCATCATTGGGGCTTTTTTTCAGAGAGAGCGAATTAGTCGATGGAAATCGATATAGGTCGATATACATAATATATATATATATATATATATATATATATATATATATATATATATATATATATATATATATATATATATATATATATTTATATATATATATATATATTTATATATATATATTAATAATATGTGTATATTTATATATATATGTATACATATATATAAATATTTTATAAATATATGTATATTTATATATATGTATACATTATACATATATACATATATATGTATATTTATATATATATATATATCAAATCAAAAATAAACGGTAATTTTACTTTTTTGCTTACCAACAAGTTGCGAACTAGATAATCTTGTGGGTGGTTGTTGTTTGGTTTATGAAGAGTAGGGGAACCGGCTTGGCTGGCGGGGCGCCCGATTTTGTAGTCAGTATAGCCATGACCGTGCAAGAGGTACATACGTCTGTTATGCAACAGATTATTATAACATTTTTGGGAAATGAAGCCGTTAAACCCTCGAACATTTTTTTCTTGATTGAAGGCACAGTTTGGTGATGATACATTGCCTCAGAATAGTGTCTATACGTGAACAAAAGAATATAAAAGTAGGCGATAACATAACGGAAATGAAAGTCATGATCGACGCCCAAGGGCAAGTCGTACAGATGACAACATCCGTGCCGTTGGAGAGCTTATTGAAAGTAATCGCCATTTAACTGTTGGAAAAATCTCATCGACAGTCGGCAAAAGCCGCATATCGAAACAAAAGACCAGGTATGACCATTCGAGATAACATCCTTCTTCATGACAACACCAGGCCTCACACCGCGTCCTTGACAAGGGATACATTGAAAGAAATGGGCTGGAAAACTCCACTATTTTTTGTTCGTACCCAAAAAATTCGAAGATAATGAAGAAGATGAAGATCACGTGTGCAATTGGCTAACAACTCACCCTAAATCTTTCTACAAACAAGGGATATTAAAGTTTCGGTGGCAAAAGTGTGTAGATCACGCAGGAGACTATATTGAAAAATGCTGCCTAATCATCATCTACGTAGGCAAGTATCTGGCAGGATTTGGTGAGAATAGTCTGCAGAGTCAAGGAGTGCTTTCTCCAACGCCAGGTTGAAGAGAAGGCAAACCAGACCGTCCCTTTCTCGGAGTCCATTACGGATGTTTATTGGTTTGGACAGCAATCTCGCTGTTTTTACTTGACTAGATATGTTGGTCATAGTTAACCTACAAAGTCATATCAATTTGTTTGGAATGTCGAGCTCTCTCATGGCATTGTATAGTTATATCCTGGCTATGCTGTCGTAGGCGGCCTTAAAATCTAAGAATAGATGATATAATGGGATCTTAAATTCCAGACTAGCCCTGTGAACAGGGCGTTAGAATATACTCAGAACTAGGCCGGCTTGTCGTAAGAGGCGACTAAACGCCGAGTGGTAACCGGGGTCCCAACGCCCTGGCGCCCAGTGAAATACCACCCCATCAAACTTTAGGCTCCGTGAAATTGTCGGGAGAAATCCCTGGCCAACTTTCGGGGCTTGGCTGATGGACCGGTTCGAGAAAAGGTTTGTTTAGGTTGTAGTCGTCCCCATTTTCAAAAAAGGCGACAGATCTGACTGCGAAAACTTTAGAGGAATATCATTGCTCCCAACCATACACAAAATACTAACAAATGTCATACTGGCGCAAATCACGCTGTACGCAGAAGAAATATTGGGAGACTACCAGTGCGGATTCGGTAGGAACTGGTCAACGACCGACCAAATGTTCCCAGTAAGGCAACTGCTGGAAAAGAAGTGGGAATACGGAGAGATGATTCACCAACTTTTCGTTCGCTCCATTAAGTCTACGACTCAGTTGTAAGACGAAGACTCTACCTTTTTATAGTTCAGCCGGGAATCCCGAAAAAATATGCCGCCCTCATTCAAATCGCCATGAACGAAAACAAAGGACGAGTTAGAATAGAAAACCATCTCTCAGAGCAACTGGAACTCCGGGACGGACTAAAACAAGGGGATGACCTCTTACCATGTCTTTTTAACCTTGTGCTTGAGTATATCATCAGAAAGGTACAAGACGACAACATGGCCGGATCATCCCTGAACGGGGTCACACAAGTGCTCGCATATGCGGATGACATCGCCGTTCTGGGCGATCATCTAGAAACTGTAAGTAAAAACTGTGAATTCATCATCCAAACGGCAGAAGAGGTGGGCCTAGAAATAAATGAGGACAAAACAAAATATATGATTAGGGCGAGAGCTGGGGGACATCAGGGAACACAGATAAACGCGAGGGGCAGGATATTCGAACAAGTTAAAGAATTTAAATATCTGGGGACGATACTGACCGCCAGTAACGAAATGTCGAAGGAAATTAATAGAATACTACATTCCGGCAACGCTAGTTGGCACGCAGTCGGTAAACTGCTGAAATCCACACTGCTGTCACGTAACATAAAGCTCCGTGTGTATAGAACCATCATCATGCCGATTGTTCTATACGGATGCGAAACATGGGCTCTCACAAAACAGGAAGAAAACAAATTCCGCGTATTCGAGAATAAAGTTTTAAAGGGTATCTTTGGAGGTAAATATGACAAGGAGGCAGGACAATGGAGGAAACTCCACAACCACGAATTGGAAGAGCTGTGTTGCAAACCTACAAGTAGTGAGAGTGCGAATGGGCAACGATAGGACCTTGCGTAGAATTCTTGACTGTAGACCAACGGGAAAGAGACCGGTAGGACGGCCGCGACGGAGATGGGAGGACAATGTAAAGTTTGACCTTGAGGAGATCGGATCAGATGGTCAAACGTGGAGGGAGAGTGTACAGGACAGGGAACGATGGCAGAGTCGAGTCGGTGAGATCATGAATTTCCGGGTTCCTACAGGCCAATAAATAATAGTAATAATAGTAGTATATAGTGCAGTAAGTGGTTTTTTTGGAAAACAGTCTCATTGATTTTTGTTCAGAGTAGTACTTCCTATTTTTTCCACTATCTTCATTATACACTCCCCAGATTTAAGTCCTGACCGTTTTGATGACATATTACTTATCCCTTTAGTTTGTGAATATTATATATATTTCGTACTAAGCTTGCTGGTTTATAGTTAGGCATGTGGGCAGACACAATTAACGTATTGAGTATCAAATTACTGATTTTATGCAGTCACTACCATGAATCGCTGAATCTCATGTCACTACCTAGTTTTAACTATGAAAAGTTAAATTCGGGTTTGGAATAAGTAACACATTCCGCCAGAAGCTGCTAAACCATGTCAGCTTTTAGGTATGGACTCGTGGAACGATGGCCGAAGACAACCCTAACAGGGCTACAACCAAATAATTAAAGGTTGAAATATAGGTGTCAACAGGTTTCTATGTCTATGTCAAGAAGTCTTTCAGAAAAAGTGAACCTATGACGCCGCACCCTGAGATGAGAATTTCTCATTTTACAGCGGTTGTAAATACTTATGTGGAAGGCTCTCTCCATATGCTTTGCGTCAGTTTTAGTCTGTGGTTGGACAAATAGACATACTTGGCAAAAATATTACATATTTTGCAATATTAGGCAGTGTACGATGTTGCACTGGTTAACGCGAAACTCTTACGTCGTTGCAACGACCTGACACAAAAAAATCACACCTGATATCGTATACAAAGAGAGATTGGAAATGAGAGAATACGAGAAGTAGAAAAAAAAAAAAAAAAAAAAACGAGAGACGTAGAAAAAGTGCGTAGCAATTAGTTGTAGCCATATAAGGAGAGTTGAACGCTACTTTTAAAATGAAAACAAGTTATGTGATTTCAAAACTGATCTACCTATATAGGCTTTTGTACGTATGTATGTATAACGCTCGCACACCACCTATTAATGTGTATTTTCCCATTCATGTAACTAATTATGAAAATACAGCAACTTATAAATGTTTAGTCTTTGCCTCAGAAACTTTCCGCTTAATTAACGTGGTTTTATTGCTATTTTAATGACAAAGTTTCATAATAATTACTCTTGTCAAATCTAATTGAATAAATTCAACATAGATGGCTTATACGCAGGTTGGCACACCTATATTTCTATTACTCTTCTAAATATACTGGTGACAAAGTTTTCTGCATTTAAGCACTATTTCAAAAACTGATCTTCCATTAACATTGATCCCGATTGATTTCGAGATCGTAAAGATTAACATGTCATTTGAGAAAATTCCAAACTTACCGAAGCAGTCTGTCACTAAATGTCTCAGCAGATTGGTTTTAGAACGCGTCTTAATTACCATAAGTTCAAATACGTTATACTGGGAAACCCCACAGATATCAGCTACATTCAAGAGCGAAGCACGATATGCACAGCCAGTCATTAACTTTAAACACGCGTTATATTTAGAATCACAACCGAAACATTTGAGATAAATCAAAATAACCGAAGTATTCGTTGCGCGCTTTTTTACATGCGAATCATTCAAAGGGCATTCCCTTGTAACTTAAGTGTAATTAGTGATAATTTCGAATCGTGATTACCTTGTTCGCGTCTTTAGAAAGCCACGAATTACAAATAACACCGTCACTTACTTTTTGTGTAAAAATACAAATGAATTTGTTCGAAGTATTTGAATGTAGTTTAGCTATCTTCCAACCGGACACAACCACTACGTCAAGGTGCGCTCATCTCAAAACTATTACACCACCGAAACTGCAAGTGTGTTATCAATAAATAATTTAATATTTTTTCTTGCCAGATACGGATGGATGTTTGCTAAGGCGGCGGCGACTTATACCTCCTACGTGTTCCACAATACTGAATTTAAATGAGCTGATTCTGATATACGGTGAGAGGTCTGAGTGTTTTCGGTTCCGCAATGTAGCAATCACTCATATTTGTAGTATTGCTTACTATTTTGTGTCGTATATTTGATGACCATTTGATTCAGGCATGGGAGTATTGAGTGACAAGTTCGGTGCCTTATTGCTCTTGGTTGGTATTTCAAACAATTATGTTCGCACACAGGTGAAACAGATAAGCTTTCATGAAGTCATCCGGCGTTTTTTAGGGTGCCACGGACCGGCAACAGGTTTATTTAACGCTCCTAGGTGTTTCTGGTTTTGGTTTTTGAATGCTAATACTATTTTTCATTTTCTTTCTTAATCTGAGAAAATGTTGCTTTTGTTTAGACTAGATGAGTAAGAATTGCCAATGCAGCGCCTCACTGAGCAGAACGTGGTTAGAAAGAAAGGGAACGCTTTTGAGAAGGCGCTGTGATTTGACGCAGAACATCAATTGTTAATTTAGAATATAATTTGTTGTTTTGCTTTATTCCCAGTGTCAGTGCAGTTCAATGATTTTGCAGATTAATCTCTTATTTGTGTGTAAGGAGTTTTGGTCTGATTTTATGGATTTGAGATCATCATCATTAGAATGGATTGGGTCTGATCGCGGACGCTACTTGAAAAATACTCCTTAAATTGGTGTATGCCTTACAAATAAAAAAAAATGTTTTGTTGTATTTAAACGTGTCTCTTACAGTGACTTTAAGTTCCTTCAATACTTGAGATGAACAGAAGATCAGTATTGTTTAAGATAGTCTTAAAACTTCCGACATAAACCAAAAACGCACCGTCCACAACTTTTAATAGATATGGACTTCCCGGATGTTTTACTTTACGACTAACATTTATTGACACTCAAAATTTTTATCCAAATCGTTATTTTACTTCATGATGATTCGGTATCCGTTCAGTTTGATGAGTAGTGGGGTTCTCTATACCACATGGAGAACCAACCCACAATGCCAACCAATCTTGACCGCCAACAGCGCGTCACCTTAACCCAACTCCCCATCCCAAACCTGCAATACACTAATTCGCAACCATGCAAAACCTGCAAGCGCACCCAATTCCACATGCAAAATCCGCAATAGCATACATTCCAAACTTCGCAATAAAACACACTCCAAACCCGCAACAGAATACAATTCAACAGAATAAATTCTAAATCATCCCCGCATACATTTTCCCAAAATTGCTTCGGTCAATTCTTTATCTAAACCATATTCCTTCCCTGCGACCAAGCAATCTTAATTTCCCCGCAATTCATATGCTGTAATAAAACGCATATTCAAACCTACAACGAACATTAACCATCACCACCAACTATACCAAGCCGCATACATTTCCCCGAAATTACTTCGGTTAATATCTTATCTAAATGATATTCCTCGCTTGCACCCAAGCAATTCCAATTTCCCCCGAAAACCATTTCGGTTCATTTCTCCTTAAATTATACTTCTCGCTTGCGACCAAGCGGTAGCCAATTTTCCACGAAACGATCACAACAAGGCCCTTGATCATACTTGGCTATGCCGACAAAACCAATTGGCCAGTATACACAACCAACGAATCCAATTCAGCTTGTACGGCGAGGATTCGCTGGAACTGAATTCCCTAAGCAAGCATAGCAACTCGTCTCGAAATTCCTCGTAAGTCGCAGCGAGTTTATTTCATCTATGACTCAACCGCCACGATGCGATGAAGAGATTTTTCCCATTCTTTAGCCAGTCGTCATTCTACCATCGGCGCGCGCACATCGGCTCAAGACTCAGCCCCTCGTAACGTGCACTCGGGGAAGCGAACCCCCGAGTATGCAATTAAGTCTATCGCGTCTCTGTCGAGTGGGGTCCGGCCCCTTGATTCCTAAGCGAAAACCATTTAGTAGTGTGTCGCGTTCTTGGCCCCTTAAACGAAAAGCATTTAGTCGTGTCTCTTAATGTCCGGCGGACCGGCAATCATTTACTAGAACCTAGTGAACAATTAAACAATTTGTGAATAATTATACCAGTGTGTTTTATTTCCCGCGGTTTCGCTTCCTCGCCGTGTAGCAGCGTCCTGGGCGTTGCCCCCCTCCATTCTCTTCGTTGTGGACAGGTACGGCGGCAGAGAAATGGGGACCGGAGCGAAACCTGTACCGTACGCCGGCACCACATCTCTCGTACCCCACAGAGGTATCAGTCCAGAGAACCGAAGCGGATGATTTCAGTCTGTCATCATTTTTGTGTGTACAACATGACATATATGATTTACCAGCGCAGCCATACGAGTATCGATTTGAAATGAAATAACACATCTTTTACAATTTTCTTTCTATTTTTCAGGATTATCTCTATTTAGGTCGATATTCTCTTTCCAACTTTTCTGCAATTTCATCAATCCCTCTGAAAAAAAAGTGTTTGTCAAACTCTTCGAAATACGCTTCTGTTTTACCGATAACCTGTTCATTTAACCTGAAGTTTTCCCTTCGAACCATGTTTTCGTATTGAAAAACAATTCATAGGGATTCAGACCGGGTGTAGGGATCCACGTGGGGCTGGCGGCAATTCGAAGCGCAGTTCTTTAGGTATTTTGATAGCCGTGTCCGCTTGTTATCGTCTTTACTCAATGCCTGAATTGGTAAAGAGGTTGCGGCTTACGTTTGATCGTGCATATGGACATTTTCTGACGAGCCTTGATGTTTGCGCAGTTCGGCTCATTATTAAGTGATAGGGTGGGTCCTAATGCAGAGTCGCCGTATGAAACACTAGGTATTAATCTATAGACCCCGTGAAATGGTGAAGTAAAATCCCGGATCATTTTTCATAGCTTAGTTAATGGATCTGTGGGGGTTCTTTTTAGCTTACCCGAAGAACCCCCCATACCTACAAGCCAACCTCCATAGTTCCCGCTAATGCAATTGCATTAGTCCTGTAAATGCTTCACACATCAAGGTTAACTAACGCATAACCTGAAAGCTCCTGGAAGAGAATTCTTACCTTCATGCACCAATTCGCATTCAAAATTCCCTACAAGAATTCTGTCCATATTATCGGATCATAAATGGAAAACCCAATTCGGCACCTTCGGTTGCCAGGCAAACCCCAATCTTACCATACGCATTTTCCCCAGATGAATTCCTGTAAAGAAACAATTCGGTTCACATATAATGTAATCATAATAACCAGGGATAACAATCATTGCGTCGCCTATTCCCAGCCTCACCATGTGTACAATAAATTTCCTTACAAACGCATTGGCTGGCGACCTTTGTCCAAGGGACAAAAGCAAATACACGCATCTTGCGTCTAAAGGCATAAACCAAATCCTATAGCATACGCAAACGCAAATAGGAATTGTGTACTTACCCTAGGCAGCGATGCCATAAACACCAATTCTCAGTGAATATGCTAAAACCAATTAGCACCACGTGCACGATGCATTGCGGTCTATCAATACAGCTGCAATGCACATCATAGACAATGATCTACATGATCTCTTTGTCTTCCAATATTTCTGGATCCGCTTCTCACGACCTCGCGGCATGAGCAAATAGGAAGCCATTAGTACCCAATGAGATATGGCTTGTTTACCTAACCGAACTCACATCTCATTGATGCCCATTATCTCTTTTGAGTTTTTGTCAGGTTCGTTCTCATGGCCTTGTCCCATGAAAGAACCAATGTTCACACATACATGAATACCATCATGATCTCCTCTATGAGATCCGGTTACCTACGCCAAAGAGAGACTTCCCGTTTCTCTTGCAATAGGAAACACAACCTAAATTAAGAGAGCCCGTACCGCCGGCCGAATTTCCTTTCCTAGCGAATTGACATCGCTGAGTCTTGTTCCTCACATCAACCGAGCAGGTCGTGACCGCTCCCGCCCCCGATGCGTACGGGGACGCGAATATTACTAAGTCGAGTCGAGTAATCGTGCTATTAATTAAAAAGTAATTCCTTCTTGTGCCTCCAGTATAATGACGTTATCAGTTAAAAGTTTAATGTCATACAAGTAGTGCACACTGTCTTATATTTTCTTTTTATGCATCCGTTTCATCGTCGGTGTAATTATCATCTGTGTTCTGTAAACTAATTAAGTGCAGTATGATACGTATCAATAAACAACAATTAATAACCAAAAACAGTGCACTAGTGTTTTATTATTCCTTTTCCTGGTGAACAGTTCTTTCCTCTCTTGTCGTGACAGTGGAACTATTATGATGGAGGAGGGAAGTGAATCAGCGCCGTACGTCGGCGCACTATACCACTTCCCCACAGATCCGGTCGAGAAAGATTGCACTTCAGGGCAGTGATTCTCCGCTAAAAATTTCACCACCCGGCAGGTGATTTAAAACTCCATTACTCCATAAGCTCCATGGAATGGTTGAAGTTTGGTCAAGAGACTCAGTCGAGAAAAAAATATCAGAGTGTTTTAGGTTGGCCTTTCTTGAAGAGGGAAAAATAAAAACAAAATCTCGGCAAGGAAAATGTTCATTTAACTTTTAACTTGAATGGGTCATTCAATAAGTATCTAGAAAAATAACGTCAAATAACAGCATATTTTTATTTCTCCGCTTATCCGATGCAATGAGGACGGATAATACTCTCTTGTTACTGTTTTTCCTTTTTCCAAGTAATCGATGAAAACGAGATCTAAAATACGTTTACCATCGCCTTCCCGGCCAATTTCATCATCTTTGATTTCTTCGGATTCCGTTCGCCTTCCAAAACCCACTGTTTTGATTGTTTCTTTGTCACTAGTGTATAGTAGCATATCCATGTTGCGTTCACAGGTATGTGTCAACGCAGAAACTTCTCAGGATTCCGACGAAAAAGCACCAAAACAGTCTCAGATTCGATCACACGTGCCACACATTTCTCCGAGATTTTGTTCACACTTAACTGTTCGTGCAGCTGTCTACTGAGTAATGATGAAAAAAAAATTAATTTCGGTACGGCACACTATGTCATGGTCAAAATGTTCATTGTATATAACATACAAACATTTTCCACCCTTTTCATCGCCTATCTCACAATTGTCCTTATTCTTACCCCAAAGAATTAAAAAATTCCTTTAACGAGAACTAAATATAATTTTCACACACATTTTTAGGTACATTGACCCGTCCCGGCAAGTTTGCCGTCACCGTACCATTATATACAAATGCCCCTGAGGATTCACTGGAAGGGGCTTCAGGCCAGTGAGAGCCGAAACTAAATTTCAATCAATCAATAAATGGTAAGGTGGGGGCAAATTTGTGTCCTCGTTTAAAAGGACGCGAATGAGCGAGTTTCTCTCGCATGTGATTTAAAAATTCGTTAGCTCTGGTTGTTAAATGCAAATTGTTTCACATTGCTACTAAAAACCGTCGGGGGTGCACGCTGGTTAAAGAAATTGATTTTTGAAATCCGTATGAATTAAGAAACTGTAAATAAAAATACATATAAATTGAAAATAAAAAAAAAAAATTTCTTGGTAGTGTCATGTCGTTAGTGTTCCGTTAGTGCTGTTATATTCGATCATAGCGTTGGAAAAATAGGCAGTGCCCCAGGATTTATCAAATGAAGTTTTCACTCATGGCACCCGAAGGACTGGCAGTGCCCCAAGGACTAGACACTGAAATATCGCAAGCGTCGTGAAGTGTTTCTCTGGACTATCAAGTGAAATATTGCAATCGTCGTCCAGGTGTCAATACCACAGTGGTAACCGCAGCGTCGTTCCAGCATTGAAGTTGAGGAAATGGCCCTAATCACCATCTGCAACTCTGGAGAGAGCCAGCTAAGGTAACACAGCGTCACGAACCTCCGTCTTGAATACACTTTCAATATTTAAATATAATATATATATTTTATTGTGCAAATTTATTTTGCAACAACTATTTTTCGCTGATTGTATGAAAAATAATCAATACTCGATCAAGAGTGTATGGAGAATGATCAATACCCGATCAAGAGGAGATAGTGAACCAGTCATCCACAGAAAGAGATCGTAACGACATTGGAGACGATGGATTACGTTGTAGACTTTTTTAAAGAGGTTCATCTAAAAGAAATAAAGAGTACGACGGTAACCACCCTATATTAAAGAAAGTGTTTTCTTTATTTGGGTTGGATACCTCACATAAAGTGCATTCGGTATTCTTCTATTCTGTTGACGCAGGATTAGAGAAATTTTAACAAAATCAAGTGATTTGAAACTTAGACCTCTAAGCAAAGTAACGGTTGCCATGTGACAATCACGAGTTCTACTGCGAAATTTTTATGAATCTGTCTTAAATCTCTTGTTTACAACGATTATCCTTGGATGCTCATTCACCTAAAGAACAATATTCGTCAGGCTGTGATCAACCTCCACTTCTAAATTGTTGAACGAAATTTCTTAGTACGATTACCGCAGTAAAAAAATGCGCACCGCATGCCTTCCACGTATTTGATGGTGGAAAAGGAATGACATTAATGCATTGCTTTTTTCAGTTGAATTTCGAAATCAGTAAGAGAGGTAAGGCTACCTGTTTATACATCATCATCTTCTTTATCATCGGCACTACAACCGGGATCCGGTCTTGGTTTTATTCAGCAAGTCTCTTCACCGCCCGATTTCGAGCCGATGTCACCCAGTTTGGCACTCCCAAACTCTGGGCGTCCTGGTCTACGCCATCCCTCCATCGCAGACAAGTTCTGCTGCGCTGTCTCCTTCCATACATCCAGCCACAAAGGACTTTCCGGGCAGGGTCCTCTTCGCTCATTCGTTCTAGATGTCCCGTCTACCTACATTAGTTTCAAGGTTGATCGCGTACAACTCATGGTTTGTACACACTTCAAAATAAACTGATTAATTAATTTTCATATCAAACGATCTTAAAAATATTACGCATATCTGCTTTTAGGGTATTTAATTTTATTTAAAATTACTTTTTTTAATAGTTTATCTATCCAACGTCATTTTTAAAACATTTTCAAAACCTAAAACAATTTGTATTGTTACATAACTAAGCCCCCCTCCCCACAACAATTGGACTGAGTCGCGTTGGTTTGTTTAAAAAACAGACTTCCTAAACCCCACATACCAGTTCCCTAAATGTATCTACCAGCACCCATCATGCTGTTTAACAACAACAAAACAGACTCTGTCTCTACATAGCGAAACAGTTTAGTTCATCCTCAAATTCCTTTGCACATTCTGATGTAAAGATTTGCCCAAGCCAATGTTCCCCTTTCAGATATAAAAGGTACAGGCTATTCACTTGGGAATAGTTTCAACATCCGATAAAGAGGGTGCATGAGTATACGTTTATGAGGAAACCATACATCCGAGTGGAAGAAAACTGTGAGTACACCCATTTCTAATTTATTTATTTCTGTGCAACCGTATTTTCTTAGAGTAATCCGTGTTTTTAGTCCGGCAAATGCGGTTATTATAAATATGGTTTGTATATATTCTTTTTCACTGATGATAGCCAAAAGTAGTGCCAAAAAGTCCTCAAATTCTATTTCAGATTTTCTTACTTGCTTTAAAACATCAGCCACGAAAGAGTTCATCGGCTCACAGAAGATTCATGGAATGACAATAAAGAAGAATAATTGGAGTAAGATTCAACTCATGATCCAGGGCAGGTTATAGTAAAGTGTGGAAGCGCCGCTTAAGAATGAGAATGGTTTACGAGGCAGTGCTTAAGAGTATGGGTAGAGAGGACGAAGTCAAACATAGTGGAATTGAAGTTGACACTTCTCAGCATCCGCGAAAGGGGTTTGTTGAGACCATAAGACGTCCGCTGAGGGGAATGTAGTGAGGGCGAAGTTTACGCGTATTTCGGGGGTTTGTGTTCAAAGCAATTAGGTTAAGAAAGTAGGTGCAGTCGATGGAGCCGGAGAGGCCCAATGAATGAACATTATGTCAGCCACGACCCTGCGCTCCTCAAGGGTTCTGAGGTTGATTAGTTTGAGGCGGTTAATGTACGGGGGGAAGATTAAGGGGTCTTACCATTCTAGGCCTCGGGGAGCGAACCGAAGAAAGCGTCGTTGAATACTTTCGATTATACAGATATGGATTTTGTGATAAGGATACCATACCTGGCTAGAATATTCAAGCAGTAGATGGACGAGGGTAAGGTAAAGGGGTCGAGTAAGGGTCGGAGAATTCATTAGACCATCGTTTCACGAATCCCAGGGGAGGCCAGACTTTTGCTTTCCGGATCGTCAGTGCGAGAGAGGAAGTTAAGATCCCCGTCGCAAAGGACCCCAAGATCTCGAATAGATTTCACAATGGTCAGGGGTTGGTTATGAAGGGAATAGGAGGATGAGTGAATACGCATACGGGAAAAGGCTATAGATTGGGATTTGGCGATGTTAAGTACAAAGCAATTTTTGTCACACCGAGTCGCTGAGCTATCAAGGTCAGATTGCAGCAGTGCAGAATTAAGAGGTGACTCGATGATCTTGTGTAACTTGGTATCATCAGCGTATAGGGACAAACTGGAATTCTTTATTACCTTAAAAATGTCATTAGACGCAAGTATAAATAGGAGAGGACACAGGTGGCTACCTTGACGGACCCCAGAGTTGGCAAGGACGGGGTTGGATATCATGAACCTGAACCGAACGGAATAAAGTCTATCCTTCAGATAAGAAGAAATCTAATTCAGTTATCCAGGTTCGAAGCCGAGGGCGGATAGTTTAAAGTGGCTTAGATTGTGGGAGATTTTGTCGAATTCTTTACTGAGGTCGGTCGACCTCGTTACCATGCTCTAGTGCCGAGAGAGTAAGAGTCTGTGAATTGGAGGTAACACCCAAGAAATTTGGAGTAGTCGGATTAGTTCGATTCCGAGAGAAGGTGACCAATAACTTATTCCTTTTGTTACGCAGGGAACGAAGCTTATGATTGTACCATGGAGGGGAAGAGACTGACGTTCTTTGTCTAGAGCAGGGAACGAACAGGGAAATAGAGTAAATGATTTCAGTATATAGGCGAGTGATGGTATAGGGTTTGCGACGATAGTGAAGAAGTGTGATTCAACTGACGCTATGACGGTTAGAATCACTAAAAATGTAACCGATGCTCAACACATCAGGCCACTTCCGCGTGCACGAATTCGATTTCTAAACTCAAGTACACTCAACCGATGTGGAACTGTTATATTATCGCTATGCTATACGGCTCTGATGCTTTGCTTATTCAAATTTCCTTTCGGTGTTCATCACTATTTGCTTGTGTATTGTGTATGTATTGTTAGCAACCCCACACTACTCCCTTCTCAGTAACTTTGTTACGATCAACTTCGTGTGAAAAGGATGGAGCGAGGAACAAGCTAGCGAGAGAACGTCGGAGCAGGCGAGTGTGCCGGTGCTCGATGCGGAAGTCGTGATCGAGTAGTAAAGTTCTGTTTAGCTATGGGGGATTGTGTGTTGTGTGTATACAGATCACGTCGGAGTCATCAATTATAGTGTTTAGCAAGAATTTCTATGTTATTGCTTGGTATACGGCTGATGCAATTTCTTATTCGATTTTCTTTCGGTGTTCTTCACTATTTGCTTGTATATTGTATGTGTATCTGTTATAAAAGCCACAATGGCATCTTCGACAGATAGGTGATCGTAGTTGAACGAAAGACGGCCTAGGTAGTTTCACATTTAATGCTTTTCACATTAAAGGGCTTTAAATCCCTCTTTTTGTACATGCCTAATAAGAAGATAATAAACTTCAAATACGTCCACTCTCTGAAAAATATAAAATGCTGTAGAACCTCTAATAAAATTACTACGACTACTCATTTTGCAGAGAGGGAATTTGTATGTTCAACACGCGTTGAATACACCTTCCACGAACACCGGGTTCTTATTTGTGTTGTGGGCTGGCGTCAAGAACAATGCGGTCTCCTGACGTGCAACGATGATAGTTGCCTTTGACTGAAACAATGTGCTAACTAACGCTGTGAAAGGGAAAAAGAATACTTATGTCGATTGTGCAGCAAATCCCCCAGAAAATAATCCTCCTCCAGATGGTAGCAATAAAACGGGTTGGTTTATTCTACTTAAATATTGCTTTATTTATAAGATTGACTAGATTTAATTTGATTCAAAGAAAGAACTCGACTTGGCTGTTCAAGGTGTTAACGAAGAAGAAAAAAACAAAAAAAGGTGGTTGTCATTTGACAACCAACAGAATTAATCCCACAATGTCAGCTGACTGCTGACATTGTTTAAGGTGTTGCCACATCTTGTATTTAATTGCGAATTCGCCGGTTGTTTAAGGGCGACTCCGCAACAGAATTTTTCTCATGAAGCAAATACTATTCTGGCGACTTGTACTTGGAACACTTTTATGGATGGCTTTATTGAGTTCGTTTACTTCATAATAATATGAACTGTGACTAAGAGGAAGGTAATGTTCTCATGAGTCATCATCTTGATTGACACTCATAGGAATGAAATGTGAAGCACACAAGAGATGTAATGAGTAACTATTACTGTAGTGAAATTGATCTGGCCCACTGGGGATTACTTGACGTTTGTTATTCCCAATTTCAGGGAAGAACATCAACCTTATTCTGATTCTGATTTTAATTTGCATCCTCGCAACAATTAGAGGGGGGAAACGGTTTGCAACACGACAACGCATTGCATTGCAATGTATAGCAACGCCAGGTAATGATAGCACGTGATAGCGGGTTTGGAGGACCGGTTGCGGCGTGGTAAAAGGCTATGTTAAAGAGACGTTTACGAGTGGAGCTATTTTTATGAATAAGGGAACTGTTGATGTTGGTTTTTGAAAACGGAAAATTTACCCAGTTTAAAAGCGTCACCTGCCGGTTGAAGGAACAGCCATTCATAGAGAGAAGGGATGTAAAAACAAAATGTGTTGGAGGCCTGGTAAGAGATCCTGTTGCCGTTAATGGTACTGATTGCGTAATTCTTTACGAAGAAGATGGATACCCACGATGCATCAACTTTTGTGGGGATGTCGAAGAGCACGTTTACCGTAGTACAAGAAATTGTCCAAATAAATATCGATTCACTTAACTATAGGTTGAGCTGCACTTGTAGACCATCTAGATTCATTATTTTGAAATTTTTCCAATTATGTCTCAAGTGCTTAAAGCATTTAATAAGGACAGGAGCCGGTTGGAAGCGAGAGGCTTGAAAATGCTCCATCTCATTCAATTTTCTGCGAATCGACTCGTTATTTCTGGAAAATATTTCGGAGACATTGTACTTTTATAAAATTTCTATCGATATCGCTTCTTGGTCAGGAGTATTATCGCATTCGATTGTTTGCATATGATTGCATCCATTAAGCATTCCGTTACGTATTTTATCGCAAGGACTCAAATCACTGGCATACCATGAACAGTACGTGGGTACGTGCACGATTGAGTAATAGGGCCTAAGTCAAGCCGATGTATCCATTCTTCAAGTGATATGGATGATGCAGAGGTGCCTCAATCGTTGAGTTGGTAAGGAGGCTGAGTTGGTAAGCAGGTTGTGTCATGCCTTTGATTGTGTTACCTACTGAGTGGTAGGTTGGGTCCCAAAGTCCAGCTGCCCAGTGAAATACCAACCCATTAAACTATAGGCGCCGTGAAATCGTTGGGAAAGTTCTTGATTATCTTTCGAAGATTGGCTGATTGACCCAGTCGAGAAAAACTATCATCTCAGGACGCTGACTTGGCGCTATAGGTCGCCTGTGTTGAGAGAAGTAAATTAAAAAAGATGTATGCATTTTAGTGGGCTCCTCGATAGTATAGTGGTTAGTATACCCGCCTGTCACCCGGGAGACCGGAGTTCGATTCCCCGTCGGAGAGCCCCTGGCGCAAGACTAATGACCTTGCCCAGACAAAATAAATCATTATGGAAAATTTAACAAGCCTCAGGACTTGCTAAATAAGGCCAAGACCGGTTCCCGATTGTAGTGCCGATGATGATGATGATGCATTTTAGTAATATTATTATGAAATGGTCAAGCGTGGAAGGAGAGTGCACAGGACACGAAACGATGGCGGAGTCGAGTCGATGAGGTCATGAACTTCCGGGTTCCTACAGGCCAATAAATAATAAAATAATTCTAGTAATATAGAGATCTTGAATAAATACTGTGTAGGGCCGATTTCTTGTAGATAAACAAGGGCAAAACATTTTTTTAATGCAAAGCAACAAGTAAAAATAAACTTTGTATAGGTCCAGTATGGGGTTAATCCTACAAAAACAAGTTGTTTCTGTCCGCGTATCTTAACTTGGGCGCTATCACTGTTACTCTCCGAAATCTTCATTTTTGAAGAAATATGGAACCGATAACTCTACCACCTCATAAACCACTCCAAACAGTCTTTTTAGCTGGATGTGATCGAAGCTTTTAAATCTCCTCAGGTTGCTCTTCTGCCCGAGATGGGCTCATCGATAAACAGGATCTTGGTTGAAAACAGTGAATCCTCTTCAAACTTTTCATGGGACTGAAACGGTGACAATTCAGAAGATCGGCCGGATTAAATTCTTGCAGGAGTAGGGTTTGGTTTACATTTAATGCATGCGAAAAATATGAAAAAAATGTTGCATACGATTTCCCAAGATGTTTATAAAGGCACCGAACCGATTCAACACGATCATCGCGTAAGCCCCTCAGCTACCGCCGCCACATTTTCTTCAATATGTGCTGGATGTGGTGTGCTTGGTTACATATTATAAAATCCTGAAATTACGACTTTTTCGATGGAACAGGGAATTGTGCGTGTTAAGTACATCAATGACGACCTCAATAAAGATATGGACAACATTGTCATTGATGCACTTAAACCAAAAAACGCCAACCGATTTTGAACCCACATGACCCCCGGAGCGGTAATGCAATTAATCGCCCCACATTTCGCCACAACCATTGAAGTAGAAATTGTGTAATTTAAATTTATTGGGTCACTTTGCAATCGCGGAGGTTGAACTGTGACGCAAACCGATGGAGGTATATCGTCTGACTTCGCATTTCAACGCAATTGCAAATTGAAATTGCTAATCAGGAAGTAGGTCGATGGGGGGCGAATTTGCATTGTCGTCATCGGGAGGTGTTGACCCCAAGGTAACAAGATGGGGTAAAAGAAAAAGGGGATTCAGTGGATAATTGGAAGAAAGACCAGAAGGTTAGGAAATCGATGTAAAGAATCAGTGTTTTGTCTGTGAAAGTGATAGGCTTGTAATGATAAAAGGTAATAGTCTTTTGATAATACTTTTGAAACAGTTTTGATGAATGTTGTGTCCTAGAGTATGCCTCAAACTAAAGAATAACTTAAGTAAGAATAAGACAAAGAAGTGTTAGCAATAATTATCTTGAAACAGTTTGGTGTATGTTGTATCCAGCAGAAGCGCCTTAACAACTAAATAGCTAGAGAAAGAAAAAGACAAAGAGGAGATTTGTGATAATAGTGGACCTTAAAGTAAACAAAAAATCAAAAGAGAATAAAAGAGAAAACTTCAAAAAAGGAAATATTTCAATCGTGTTTTATATTTGAGGATGTTTGAGAAACACTCAATACCATATGTTGCAGTACAGCAACAAAGCACAAATACATTAAGTCTATCGATTGCTGGTAATAATAATATATCACCAACTCGTTTGCGGCCTGTAATAAGAAGAGACTCTTCGAATAAAATATATTCAAGATTAGGCGCCTAAGCTTATACATCTAAACATCCAACTATGCGGTTGCAGTAGAAAACTCTATTGGCATTGAACGCAGTCAATTGCTCAAATACCAAAGATTCAGCGGACTGATAACGGGCCCCGTTGTTGGAGATGATGAATAAAGGAGAATGAAAGATTGCTTTTATTGAACAGTTTTGGTTGTTACTGTTTTTTAGAGACACATAATGGTCCTTCGAGCCAGATGACCCATCGGGCAAAACAGTCAAGAGGACAATTCAATTAAATCTAAGCGGTCAGCATTATGTGTCGCCACGGACACAGAAAAACTACTGCCGCATTGGGCAGAAATAAAACGCATTGAAAAATACACAAATTTAAACTTTTATTTTACGATAGACCTTTTTATCACAAGTTAAAAGTAGACTGTAAAATAGCAAGTACCGAAAGCACCGCAAAGGTTTTTTGTTCAACTAACATTAAAAGTGGACCGTGTCAAAAACATTTACCGAAAGCACCGTATAAAAATCTTCGTTAGCAAGACGTTACACATACTGTCTCTAAAAAACAGTAACAATCAAAACCATTCAATAAAAGCGATCTTTCATTCTCCTTCATTCAGCATCTCCAACAACGGGGCCCGTTATCAGAACGCAGAATCTTTGGTATTTGAGCAATTGGCAGCGTTCAATGCCAATAGAGTTTTCTGCTGCAACCGCATAGTTGGGTGTTTAGATGTATAAGCTTATGCGCTTAATCTTGAATATATTTTATTCAAAGAGTATCTTCGTGTTACAGGCCGCAAACGAGTTGGTGATATATTATTATTACCAGCAATCGATAGACTTAATGTATTTGTGCTTTGTTGCTGTACTGCAACATCTTGCCGGGCCGATGACGATGCACCAGTGGTTGTCCTTCCCTTTGGTGCTGTCAATGTGAGACCTTTTAGCGCGGTGGTTTGTCGTGGTTGAGAACAGAGGCTTTAAAGCTCGTGTTGCTCATGAACCGGTACGGTGCAGAGGCAGGGTGGCAATAATTACTTATATTGGTTGAATCTAATTATTAATTGAATTTCGTTATGAAATATAATTGGTTATGTTATAGTGGCATACTTGATGTTATTAGTGTGTGTGGGTGTGTGTGTATATGTGACAAAAGGGCGAAGTTGGCCATTGTGAGCTAACGTTATAGCTCAAGGCAAGGCCGTCGTTGTTGTTGTTAATATTTGTTGATACTTGAAATGTTGGTTTGGGCTCCTCGATAGTATAGTGGTTAGTATACCCGCCTGTGGGGGGATGGGTGCGAACATACAGGGCAAAGTCTCTGATTGCCTTCAACCCGGCGAAGGCCAGGACGATCCTTGTCCCTGTTCAATCCAAGTTGACATGCAGTCTCCACGTGACACCCCTGGATAGCTACTTTGACACCCGCCAAGTAGTGAACCAATGCATGCAGCGACATCCTGAGAAAGGTTGGCGCAAGGCTAATAACCAGGCCCGTAAAAATGAATTATTATGGCAAATTTAACAAGCCTCGGATATGGACCGGATACACGACGACGACCACGGAAACGAAAACGGCTAAACGATTTAAGGATTTTTTCATGGAACATACGCTCACTATACAGAGCTCGAGCTGCACAGCAACTAGCCGATGCCCTGTCCGAATATAAGGCTGACATAACAGCATTACAAGAAATAAGATGGACGGGGAGTGGTGTTTTCCAAAGAAAAGAGTATGACATTTATTACAGCTGTCACGCAAAACACCATGTGCTCGGGGTAGGCTTTCTAGTCAGCCAAAAACTGAAGCCTGCCATCATCGGCTTTAATGCAATAAATGAAAGGCTATGCACTCTTCGCGTGCGAGGCAAATTTAAAAACATAAGCCTCATAAACGTTCACGGACCTACAGCGGAGTCCCCTGACGACGGAAAAGAAGAATACTATGAGAACGTCGAACGGGCCCTCAATGCCTGCCCAAGATACGATGTGAAAATCGTTCTTGGGGATTTGAATGCGAAAATAGGTCGGGAGCCGGTTTTCAGGCACTACGCAGGTTCCCATAGTTTGCATGAGAACACTAATGACAATGGACTACGAGTCATCGAACTGGCAGCATCGAAAAACTTGGTCGTTGCGAGTACCAGGTTTCCGCGTAAAGATATCCACAAAGCCACCTGGGTATCACCTGATGGAGCCACTCGCAACCAAATTGACCACGTGTTGATAGATCGCCGCCACTCTTCGAGCCTGATGACGGTACGAACGTACCGAGGTGCCAACGTCGACTCGGATCACTATCTTGTTGGTACAGTTTTCCGAGCGCGGATTGCCTTACGGAGACGTATTGCATCCGCGGATCAGGTTCGAATCAACACGGCTGCCTTACGCAATGAGAACACCAGCAACACCTTTGGTCATGCGTTAAGACTCGCCCTCGAAGAGCTCGACGGAGGGAGAGTAAGTCCTGGGGCCAGAATGCCGGGCGTAGAAGAGAAATGGACACGCCTTAAGAATACTGTCATTAGTACTGCCAACTCCATCTTAGGCAGTAGTCGTAGAGATCGGAACGACTGGTTTGATGATGAGTGCAAACTAGCGACTGAACGTAAGAATGCTGCATACCGGGCAATGCAGCAGTCTCATAGGACGCGGGTACGCGAGGAGAAATACAAAGAGCTCAGAAGAACTGAAAAAAGACTTCACAGACAAAAGAAAAGTGCCTGGGAAAAAAATCTTGTCTGTGAAATAGAGAAAAGTAGAGAGCGAGGTCCGCACCAGGCGCGGAAGTTCTACCAAATAATCCGCAGTATGACGCGGTACACACCACGCTGCACTTACTGCAAGGATAAAGAGGGTAATCTGATCACCGATCCTGAAGGCATTCTGGAGCGATGGGAAGTGCACTTTAATGAATTGCTAAATGGTCAGCTCACAGAAGAATTGGAGGCTCCACCAATGCAAGACCAGGACCAAATGCTGCCGCCACCAAGCATTGAGGAAACACTAAAAGCCATTAGACAGCTAAAATCAAATAAAGCCCCTGGAGCTGATGGCATACCAGCTGAGCTGATCAAACAAGGAGGGACAGCGTTACATCACGCAATTCACGAGATCGTGGTGCACGTATGGGAGCAAGAGGAGATGCCGGAAGATTGGCGTCGTGGTATAATTTGCCCCATACATAAGAAGGGAGATATCACACTGTGCAGCAACTATAGGGGTATAACATTGCTGAGTACTGCCTATAAGATACTCTCCACTATCCTACAAGACCGGATATCCCCATACGCTAAAGCCATCATTGGTCAATATCAGTGTGGCTTCATCCCAGGCAAATCAGCAATTGATCAGATATTCACCCTTAGGCAGGCGATGGAAAAATGTCTGGAATTTAAGATTCCACTATATCATCTATTTATAGACTTCAAGGCCGCCTACGACAGCATAGCCAGGGTAGAACTATATAATGCCATGAGAGAATTCGGCATTCCAAATAAATTGATACGACTTTGTAGGTTGACCATGACCAACGTAACTAGTCAAGTAAAAGTAGCGGGATTGCTGTCCAAACCAATAAACATCTATAATGGACTCCGACAAGGGGACGGTCTGGCCTGCCTCCTCTTCAACCTGGCGTTGGAGAAAGCAATCCGTGACTCTGGCGTTACAACTAGAGGGACTATTGTCACCAAGTCCAGCCAGATACTTGCCTACGCAGATGACATCGACATCATCGGTAGAACCGAATCGGCGATACAGGAATCCTTCACCCAGATCGAGCAGGCGGCACAAAAACTGGGACTGCGCATTAATGAGGGAAAAACCAAGTACATGGTGGCAACCTCTGCGAAGAGAAGACCTAACGTTGGTCAAACTATCAGGGTAGTGGAGCACGAATTTGAAGTAGTGCAATCCTTTAACTACCTTGGGTCAATAGTATCAGCCGATAACAATATGGAAGAAGAAATACGCGAACGGCTGATTAAATCCAACAAAGCCTACTATGGTCTATCAAGGCCCTTTAAATCCCGAAATTTATCCAGAACATCCAAGCTACTACTGTACAAGACCATGGTCTTACCAGTACTCATGTATGGATCCGAGACCTGGGTGCTTAATAAAAAGCACTCTGAACTCTTGGCCGCGTTCGAGAGAAAGGTCTTAAGGAGAATTGTTGGCCCCGTATGTGAGGGAGGACGATTCCGGAGACGCTACAACCATGAGTTGTACGCAATCTACCTTGAAGCTCATATTGTAAGAAAAATCAAGCTCGGTAGACTCCGGTGGGCGGGACACCTAGCTCGAATGAGCGAAGAGGACCCTGCCCGGAAAGTCCTTTGTGGCAGGATGTATGGAAGGAGACAGCGCGGCAGACCTTGTCTGCGATGGAGGGATGGCGTAGACCAGGACGCCCAGAGCCTGGGAGTGCTAAACTGGATGACATCGGCTCGAAATCGGGACCGGTGGAGAGATTTGTTAAATAAGGCCAAGACCGGATCCCGGTTGTAGTGCCGATGATGATGATGATGATACCCGCCTGTCACCCGGGAGACCGGGGTTCGATTCCCCGTCGGGGAGCCCCTGGCGCAAGACTAATGACCTTGCCCAGAAAAAATAAATCATTATGGAAAATTTAACAAGCCTCAAGACTTGCTAAATAAGGCCAAGACCGGTTCCCGGTTGTAGTGCCGATGATGATGATGATGATGATGAAATGTTGGTTGAATCGTAAATCCGTGAGTAGAGTATGAATATTTTGGACGTAGTCTTATGTTGGATCGTAAATCCGAAAGTAGAGTATGAATATCTTGGACGTAGTCCTATGTTGGATCGTGAATCCGTAGGTAGAGTATCAATATCTTGGACGTAGTCCTATGTTGGATCGTAAATCCGTAGGTAGAGTAACAATATCTTGGAGGTAGTCCCATGTTGGATCGTAAATCCGTTTGAAGAGTAATTGCGCGATGTGGTCGCCAATATGTTGAAGTGTTTGTGTTTGTCCTTGGTTGGAAATGTGGCCATTTAGAATTAGTTGAAATCTAGGTGCACTAGATGGAGCTGTTGATTCAGTCCAAAGACCGCTTAGTTGGGTTAAAGTCGGTGGTGCAATGTTGTGTTTTCACCATCTTCTGAATATAGCCAGCCTGTGCCGATACTAGAAGTGTTAGAGTCGAATCCACCATAATTTGATTTCTGTAGTCCTATTATATGGATAATATGTTTCTCTAAGCGGTCGAAATACATACCTCGTAAAAAGCTGATTTTCGTAATATAGTTGAATACTTTGTAGAACCCGCGCCAAGTTAAGTCTTTCGGTGACAAAATGTCCAACAATATTGAACAAAAACACCAACGCAATTTGACAAATGATCAGTCGTAGATTCCCTACTACAAAAAACACAAAAAAAAAAAAAAAAAAACCACCCAAATAAACCACCCGTTACTTCTGTTAATTTAGAATAGTGATGATGGATTATATTTTTATCCTAAATATCCTCCACCTTATTTTTGCTAGTAGCTGAACTCCTGCCCTCTAACTCTAACTTACAAACCACCATATGTTTCTGGTTAACACATTATTAGCCCCATGTTAGCGGAACAAAGTTGCGCCTCTATTTCCATTATTTTAGCGCTCACTGTCAGGTTTCCAGATGATTACCTGGCGTTGCTATACATTGCAATGCACGTGGAACCAATTTATTTATTTCCACTGCTCCGTTGTGGTGTTGTAAAGCTTTTCCTCCCTCTAATTTTTGCGAGGATGCAAATTAAAAATAGAATCAGAGTAAGGTTGATGTTCTTCCCTGAAATTGGGAATAACAAACGCCAAGTAATCCCCAGTGGGTCAGATCAATTTCACACCACTAATAGTTACTCATTACATCTCTTGTGTGCTTCACATTTCATTCCTCTGAGTGTCAATCGAGATCATAACTCATGGGAACATTACCTTCCTCTTAGTCACAATTCATATTGTTATGAAGCAAACGAATTCAATAAAGCCATCCATAAAAGTGTTTCAAAACACTCTATCTAAATATCTGACATCCCTAGTGAGCTTACAAGTCACCAGAATAGTATTTGCCACATGAGAAGAATTAGCTCTCTGCGAAATGAGTAGTCGTAGTAATTTAATAGCAGGTTCTACAGCATTTTATATTTTTCAGAGAGTCAAGGCATGTAAAGTTTATTACCTTTTTATTAATCATGTACAAAAAGAGGCATTTAAAGCTCTTTAATGTGAAAAGCGTTAAATGGGAAACAAGGGAGAGAAAGTAGGTTGTTGTGGTAGCAGAACAACACATGAAACATTCACGTTTGTGAATGGATGTTGAAAAGCGACTCTAATTGTTCATAGATTTGTCTAACGTCCCCTCTAATGATGAGAAGTGTTGGTACATGGCTTAAAAAGGGGTATGATCAGATCACTTCCTCACCCATCGAGGAGGGACAGGCATACTCTTTAAGAAACTTGACTTATAATATCTGAGCCACCAATGAATTTTTTTGCACTTTCGTTTCTGTTCAATCGGGCA
Organism: Microdon myrmicae; assembly: GCA_963931805.1. Classification (NCBI taxonomy): domain Eukaryota; kingdom Metazoa; phylum Arthropoda; class Insecta; order Diptera; family Syrphidae; genus Microdon; species Microdon myrmicae. The sequence goes on along the minus strand of OZ007498.1, from coordinate 18,952,406 downwards.
TAGGGTGTTTCTGTTGCCCGTAGTCAGTTATTCGCCTACAATTATGCATTTGTACATACTGGATACTGCTGCCCTTGAACCTAAATCGGATCGTTCACGTTTGGAAACAATTTTTTTGTAGATGTATTTCACTGATCAATAATGCCTACTGAGTATTCGTACTACAAAATACTATGAAATATTATAGAAATGGTGACAAGTAGTTCCCCATCTGCGCAAGACCAAGGCCAAGACAAAGCCAAGGCATACTCTAAGGATCGCTCCATATAAGATCTGCATTTCAAAGTCAATTGGGAAAATTTGAGGAATTTCCGATAATACCATTTAAATGGGATAATTTGATGTTTTTGAATATTCAAATGTTGAGAACGTGACGACGTTTTAAAAGGACACTTAAGTTCGTTGTTAGGAACCTGGAGCTCCGTCAGTCTTTTGCCAGATCCACCTTAGGCATTTCCTCTAATATTCAAATATACCGCACCAGTTTATTCGATCAAGATATCTCTGTCAGTATACCTATGCCCAAACTTCGGTTTTGTGAATGCTGATAGTTACAATATCATCAACGATAAATAAGAAGAGAACTTCTTGTATTTGAGTCCCGATGGCTTCTTGCTTTAAATATTTAATTACGAATGAATAATGTTTCCTTTTTTCTCCTAGGTAAACACGAATAATGTTGAGATAGGTATTTTCCAAATGCAAATCTAGATATAAAAAAAAGCTATTTGGCTGTGGCTTTACATATCCGCCACAGCACTTCCTGTGAAAATGATTGCACTTTAGTTGTTCAAGCGCCTGATGCCATGTTGTTGGTCCGTGCAGATGTTGCAATATAATTTTTGCACACTATTAAAATACGAATACAGAAGGGGGTACTCACGGTTTTGCGGCTCCCTGGCTGCGCTTCAATTGTTGGTTAGGTGGCGATGGAGGTGATATTTGGTATTGCTTTGGGAGTTGGGATTTTCCTACCGGGGTTTTTTCACCTATTGCAATATTTGCACACAAATAATATATTTATTAATATTATGAAACAGTACTTACGTTCAGTATGACGAGATAACGATTCCACAATGCTCTTGAAACACCAAACGAACAACACTGGTGATTCGGGAAGGAGGTCCTGGCTGCGGATAGATCTCCAACAATGGCTTTCGAAACTCTTGAAATCAATTTAGTTTTACTTTGCAGAATGTTTATTGTCGTTATGTTCGTGCTTAGAAGATAAATTCACAAATGAAATTTTAGCTTAGAACGCACGGCACGTAATGACTTCGATTTTTAATAATAAATCATATGAATTAGTATTCTGAGCAGACTGTTTGACTATGGATTCGCCCTAAGGGACTTGGGTCTCAAGAACAACGTGCGTGTTAAGTGTGTTAGTGACATCATAGATAAGGATGATGTGCATGAGGTCATTGATTCACCCAAACCAAAAAACGCTATCCATTTCTAAACTCGAATAACCCCCAGAACGGTAATGCAATTAATTGCACATTTCGGCATAACCATTAAACCACAGAAAGTAATTAATTGCATATTCCGAAACCATTAGCCAATAATACAAAAGCAATTAACGGCATATTTCGGCACGATTAACAAATCGCAAAAAAAATAATTGCGCAAAATTAATTGGGTCAGTTCGCAATTGCGGATGTTGAACTGTGCTGCAAATCGATGAAGAAATATCGGCTGACGCCACAGTACAAAGCAATTGCGAATTGAATTTAAAATGCGGAAATTAGGTCATTGCGAAATGGAATTGCATTATCGTAATCGGGTGGTGTTGACCCCAAGGTAACGAGAAGGGCCGCAAACAGAATAGCATACAGAAAAGATTTTGGAGGTTTGTTGAAAAGGTGTTTGGTGAGCGGTCCGAAGAGATGTCGATTAGGTGAAAAGCTTGGTAGTGCAGTTGAGTTTGAAATAAATGTTATTGATAAGAAATTGAAAAGAAGTGCCTAAATAATAGTAAACGTAATGATTGAAGTGAATAATTATGAAGACTAAAACAAACATTAAATATATGTAACTACTAAGAACCTGTGGGTATTTTTTGCTGGGCGTCAGCACGGACGCAGGTTGAGCGAAAACACCACAAGTAGTTCACTGAAGATAATTCCTCCAAACACTGTTCTACACACGAAGCAAAAAAATAAAAGGCACTGGGGTTGTTTTGGGATAATTATTTTTTTTAATTGCAATCCTTCCGTTCAGTTAGACGAATACATTAGATTGTTGTAGACTTAATTACGTAACACAAAACTGTCATATGTTTTAAAGTTCAGTTTATCTATTACACCGGGTTGTTTTAAACTTTTATTATTAAAGTACGCGAATGTCACAATACTACATAAAGTGGGATTAATGGTTCAACAATACAGGAAACACGTTCATCGATTAATTTTGGCACATTCGCGACATCTAACTAGTTTTTGGGGCTCGTCAAACGGGAGGAAAACTTTGATCGCACTCGCATTTAAAACACACATGTGTTTGCTCCTCCGCGGATAAAATCTGACTCCTCGTGTAATGCATAGCAGGCATTATAGAAATGCGCGATAGCGAAGTTCGCCGAAAGGAGAAATAGGCGTTCATGATAATGACGTTGTAGGCTATACATTCTGGTGACGATAGGTCAGCCGAAAATTTGGGTCTTGTTTAGAAGACGGTGCTGGTACATGAGTATAATGGCGAGGAATTAGCCTTGCAGATATGCAAGAGTACATCTCGCCCAGGGTGGCCATGGACCAGCGGTCGGTTAATGGGGTAAACACAGTAAACACAGTGATGCTACTGTGTGTTTGTTTGTTTAACAGGCCGGAGCATCGTTAGGCATGATCTAGGGTATGATCGTCTAACGTCAATCATATTAGTGCCCAAATCCCATGATCGGTAGATAACCGATAAAGGAAATTGGTCGCAACTGTAGCGAACCTTGGGATTGAGGCAATATTCACTCATGAATCGTAGCAAGAATACCGGCTGCAGCTGTGTCAACAATTACGCTGGCCAGCGAGTATTTATCTTTTATAATTGCTGACAAGCCGAGCCGATTGTCTGGCACGGTTCATGTAATATGAATGAAATAACTTGTTTGATGCGCCTGCCTGCTGGGGTTTTACTTTCAGGTGAAAGTTATTTGAAAGAAACCTTACACTGCTCGAATGCAGGTAAGTATAGTGGTTTATGGAGTGAGAGAAAAGTAGATTGTTTTAAAGAAATGGATGGTTCTTTAGGAAGGTTTTAAAGAACCGCCACAAATCTCTGTGAACTATAATTGTTATTGATAGGAAGTGGAAAAGAAGTGCCCAAATAATAGTAATAGTAATAATTGAATGAGAAAGTGTTAAGAATAAAACAAACATTAAATATATGTAACTACTAAGAACCTCTGTGAACTATAGTTGAAGAGAAGTTTTGTTAAATACAGTTAAGACAAAGTGTAAAGATAAATAACAAAAAAAAGGAGAGAAAGAAAGAGATAGTAAATAAATAAATAAAAAAAAAGAGTAACTATTATAGATTTATTTCCTTTATTATTGGGAGTGCTCTAGTGCGGAGAAAAAACACTCGCAGAAATATAACTTGCGCGATACTACACCACTTCTCACTCCACAACTTCGACCAACTCGGCCTAGCACTCACACTCAACTCCCTGCTTTTCCGATCGTTCGATCGCAGGAAAACTTTTTTCCACGTTAACCAAAAGGCCACGTGGTACTTTCCTTTTGCGCTGATCTCACTTAAGATTCTTTGTATTACGATCTCTTTTGTGAGCCAGCGCATCCATTGTCTGATCCTTAGGTAATTTACCTTGGATCGGCAACTGTCTGGAAACCTGGGATTTCCATTTTACTGGGCAACGGTGCCAATGATATTTTTGTATTGTTGTCCACCGTCCCTTGTTCCGTTTAGGAACTGTTTCCTTGAATGGGATTAAAGGAAACGGTGCCGCCATAAAGTGCATCTGTACGCGATGATTTTATTTTTTAGCGATGCCACTAAGGAATTTCTGTGTTTAGGGTTTTAGTGAATTTAAGGGGGGTTTTGTACGTAACACACCGCGGCCGCTATTGTCGATGGGGTGTTTCCCTTTACTGATTATCCTTTATCATGAGTTCTTTTCACTTAATGTTTTTTTTTTTCATTTTAATGTTTAATGTTTCTTTTCACTACAGCGGGTTTCTTTGATTAAAATGCGTCCCCTTCTTGAAATAAGAGAAGTTATACTGAAACCAAATCCTCGATCCATGAGACGGGTCAAAATTCACTGGGTATGCATCTCTTTACACGTATTTAATTTACGATTGTATAAACGAGATTTTGAATGTTTTTAAACTTGTTTTTTATTTTCTTCTTATTGATTTTACAAATAATTGTGGCATTTCGAACGGAAATCAATACTAAATCAATCTGGCCACAACACCACAACAAAGTATTCACGACGACTTTTAAAAATAATGAGCTCTTCCCTTTGTGATTTCAAATTAACACCATGAGGACAAAATTTCAAAAAAAAAAGCTGCTTTCAATTACTAACTGCAACTGACTTCAACTGACTTGTCTACGTCAATTCATGAACTTATATATTAGGATACGATTACCCCCTACTTTATCGTCCACCGATTCGTTGACTTTGGGATTGGAGTTCGGAAATATTTTCCCTGTGAGTAGGGTACAATCACCATCGCTGCTCGCCTCCACAGCTTCCAGCATTGGACACTGAGGGCCTTCACCCTGCCCAGCCTCTGGGTGTACGTGCCCCCATCACAACCAATGATCAGGGTTCTCTCGTTTGTGGCGGATCTAGACCTCGCCGATCCGAACATCGCCTTCGCCGACAAGGCGGACATTATCATTGGGGCAGATTTGTGTTAATAAAATCAAGTCGCCAACAATTCACCGGAATTTTGAATTGAATTTTTCGCTCTTATCTACGAAACAACACCCTCTGCAGCAGTTATTTCAAAAGCAATCTATTCTCACCATAATGTACGGTAACAATATGAATGGCTATGCACTATACGTTTACAACGGATCCCAAACAAAGGGGACGGCGACTACAATTACAAACATATACATTTTTTATTTTTTCCTTCCTCTTATATTTAACTTCCTTGCTAGACAAAAAAATGGTTAAATTCTAGCTTACTTATATTAAAACCTTGTTTTGCTGTTGTGGGGGTTGTTCCTCAGGAAGCGCGTTTTCTTGTCCTGAAAAGGACGTTGGATCTCTTTATTGATTGCTCCTGGAACAACACACTTCAGCAAGGGGTCGTTGCCGTGCTTCCTCTGACCCAGAGGGAAGAGCAACGTCCTGATTGTTCGTGGGACGTAACCTAGGGGATAGTGTCCTTATACCCTGCAACCTTAGTACCGGTTCCTGTACCGATTTCTTTGGAGTCGTCCTGGTATATATATAAAAAGAATCATCCCACGTTGGGTGCCAGCACAAAATTTCCAAAGTAATGAAAGAATTTTTTTTTATTTTGGATTAAGTTTTATTGTTTAATTTGAATTTGATAATAACTGCTCTGCGGCAGGAGGATCTAGATACTGCGGCCTCGAGATCGTTTTGCTATCCCTTTATAAAGGAAAACACTTCGAAAATTGTATCCCAAAGATACACATTTTCGTACAACAATCTCGATTTGTTGGGTATTTCGAGCGAGATGTTGTATTTACACAAGATAAGAATGAATTCTTACGAAACTATTACGCAGATGTGTGAATGTATCTGCTTTTGGTTTTTGCTTGTTTTCCTGAATGGAAAATTTTCAGATAGAGATAACGATCTCTGAATTTTGAATTTTCATGATGCCGTGGAGCAAATTTGAACAATAAACGAATATTAGATTCGTTTATTGTGAATTTTAATTTTAATTCGGATTTTGGATTAAACTTCGCCGTGGGGGCAAATGTTATGCGATAAACGAATGTTTGATTCGTTTATTGCGAATTTTGGATTTTGTTTGGGTCTTTGTGGGTTTTGATGGGTTTTTTGGTTTTAGCTTAAAATAGCTAGGATTTGGAAAAAGGTAGGATGACTTTTTGGAGCACTACAACCTAACTTACTGGTCTCCTGCGGTCACCATTTTCAACGATTCCACACAATAAATTCCGCTGGAAACACAAATTTTGATACAAACTCTTTGCTCAACCAGATTATCCATTATAAATTGAAAAACGTACTTAATGGTGCCAACCTAGTGGCAAAAAGAAATTTGATAATAGGCTTATTTTAATGAGAAATTCCGGGTAGAAATTTGACAGAATGTACTTATCTAAAATATATTAGCAATGCCAGAGGAAATTTTCAATTGAATTTACTTATGTTTCCGGATAATAAGACGTTTCACTCATTAAATATTTGAAGTATAGAATAAGGAACGACTTGCAAAAACTATATAAAAATTTTCCTCGGTCAATAATTTTATTTTAAACAAAACACAACATAAAACAGAAGAATTCCTCATAATATTATTAAAATATGTTTAACATTTAGATTTAAAAATAATTATAAAACATTTCCTGCATATGTGTGTTTAAATGTGTTGTAGAACAAAGAAAACATTTTTCACATTGAGAATCTCTAAGAAAAGTATCTGTTCGATAATGACAGTTGGGTACAAACATCTGTGGCGGCTCAGCAGTCGTAAACTCTATATATCTATGTGGGTTGGTATTTCACCTATAGCAGATGTGATCCACAAACATTTTCCAATGTGCTTCTTCTATAGTTTTTTCGTATACCGTGTTTAATTAAATCTAAAAGTGTGTTATGTTCGACAGTTCTTATGGTCCAACTTATCGAAACTTAAAGTTAAGCGAATAAGTGAACCGCTTTAATTCTGCATCCAAAAAGTATGCAACTAAGCGTTGTCTTGGATTAGATACAGTTTACTCCGAAGAAAAGTTGGCCTGACAGCTTCGTGAGCTTCTCGACAGTATTCAATTGCAAGCAGAACGTTACCAGATATTGAAATGACTAGATTCTAAATTTGAAGTAAGAAAGTGCAGTATCTCTAAAATATTGTTGAGGATTGGTGTAGACAATTCAAACAGACGAAAAGGAGATAACATATTACTACAATATTTCAAAAGGATGGACATTTGACATCTTTTTAAAAGTTGTTGTTTAGAAAGTCGTTAGCTTCCACAAGTGAAAATATTGTGACGCATATGACAATCAGTGCTGGAATCTTCGAGAAAGTCCGAAACAAAGTCCTAGATTATTTTAGGAAGTACTGGAAAACTGGAATAGAACATTCAAGACTATGGAACGGACGGAAACGATACACCAAATCAGAATGAGGAAAAACGGTATAAATACGTCGCACGCAGAGCGGAAGGATAAGTCTCAAGTTAGAAGTAAGAAGGGAAATACGCGATAAGTACGGAAGCGATAAGTCAAGAAATCGTTGTGTACGGTAAAAGTGACGGTTGTGATTAACGGACTAATAAAGTGTTATATTAATTCAAAAATCAATTTAACGGCTCTTATTTATTCAAAAATAATTAATCCAGTGAACCCTAAGCTCGCTACAATTGGTGTCAGAAGTGGGATTAATTATTGTTTAAGTGAATAAGTGTGTGAAAGTGTGTTGTGACGATGTCAGACCGACATTTGGAGGATCTTCGCGTTCCTGAGTTGAAGAAGGAACTAGAGGACCGGAATCTGGATAGCAGAGGACAGAAGCAAATTCTTCGACAACGTCTGCAAGCAGCAATGGAGGAAGAGGGTATTGATGTCGACACATATGTTTTTACGATTGGTCCAGACTGTCCGGATGGAGAAGAAACAGCGAGTCAAGATGGTTGCAATGTAACGGAGAAGAGTTCGCCACTGTCAGACATTTCGGAGATGTTCCGGATGATGATGACAAAATTCGAAGCTGCAGATGTTAAGGCAAGGTTGGATGTCCAAAATTCAAAATTCGACGCGCAAGCTGCAGATCTGAATGCAAAATTGGATGCTCAAACACAGTGGATGAAATGTAATTTTCAACACTTCAAGGAAGAAATCCAGTCAGAAATTCGAAACGAAGTAGAAAATCTGGATCTAATAGTCACCGAAGAAATAATGCGAATCGAAAAGAGACTTGAGTGTGTTGAGAGAAATAAGACATCGCCTAGCAATCAACATGACTACAAAGATACAAGGATGCAACCACCAACCTTCGATGGAACGGGACCCTTCTCCGTATTTATACGTCAGTTTGACGCCGCGGCCAATTATAATAAGTGGTCGGATGAGCAAAAGTCAACATCACTAATCTTGTCACTCCGCGGGGCGGCTGCAGAATTGCTACAAACCATACCAGCAGAGAAGCAAACAGATTTCCAAGCGGTAAGAGACGGCCTTGAAGCTAGGTATGGAGACAACCACATGCAGCGGGTCTACCGCATGCAACTGAGGAGCAGAACGCAGAAACCTGGAGAAAATCTTCAACAGTTGCAGGCAGAAATTGAGCGATTGGCAAACTTGTCTTATTCAAATATGACTAAGGAATTTCTGAACGAGGTAGCAATGGATGCATTTATAAACGCACTCCAAGATCGGGATTTGCAACAGGCCGTTCGTTTGGCGGGAAAGAAGACGACTAACGAAATACTGGCGTTCGCATTGGCTTATGAATCTGCTAAACTGGCCACCAGGAGTACATATAGAGTCCGAGAAATATCCGTCCAGGAATGTTCCTGCCAAAGAATCGGGCATGTACAACGGAGAACCCTGAGGCCTGATATGAAGTGTTGGACATGCGGCGAAGTCGGTCACATCTCTGTTGACTGTAGGAAACGTCGACGAATGAATGAAACATCAAGTGAGAATTGTTGTTCATGCGCTAATCATAAGAGGAGACTATCAACGGACCAACCTGAGGCCAAGAGCTCGGGTAACTTGTAAGGGCAGACTTTACGGGGCGAAAGTCGCCTGGTGGAATGTACAGCCCCAGCATCGTAACTGTAGCACAACTCCAACGGGATAACCAAAGTTTGGTTACTACGATCGTTAATGCAAGGACAACAACAGTGACAATTGACACTGGAGCAACGAGATCCATAATTCGGCCGGATATCGTGGGCAAAATTGCCCTTAATAAAAATAGAAGATACGCTTTGAGGACTGCTACAGGAGAATGTTCTACAGTCTACGGAGAAGTCGAGAGCATAATAGTACTCGGCAATATTTCCATATCACACCAATTTTTAGTTGCCGATATTACGGACGAATGCATTCTTGGAATGGATTTCATGAAGGAGCATCAAGTTGTTCTAGATATCGGGCAAAGAACACTGCGAATTGGTAACTTGGAGGTTGCTCTTACACTGCAGGACGAACAATTGCGAAGACTGAAATGTTATGTGCGTGAGGAGGATGAGATCCCAGCTCGTTCAGACTCGGTAATTTGGACCAGTCTCGAGAGTGATCCCGGTGACAATCGATTTTATATCACCGAAGCTGCACAAAATCAGCGTAAGGGGAACATCCTTGTTGGTAAAGCCCTTATCGACGCGAAGAAGCACGTCGTACCTGTCAGAGTACTAAATGCGTCCGAGGAGCCGTTCACAATAAAAAAAGGAGAAGTAATCGCAGAATGTGCACCCGTATCAATGATAAGTTCAATTCAGACAAGGGGAGAGGATCATTCAATTCAAAAGCCCTCTGGTGCATCCCCTTGGGTTAATAGGCTGATGCCCCAGAAAATCGGATTAACAGATGGAGAAAAGACAAGCGTTGAATCACTCCTGAACGATTTTTCTGATATTTTTGTGACAGGAAATGATAAATTCGGACGCACCGGTAGTTAAACATCGCATTGACACGGGTGAGTCAAGACCTATAAGACAGCCACCTCGTCGACTACCGTTGGCCAAACAATCAGAAGTAGGCAAGACGATTCGAGATATGGAAGAGCAAGGAGTCATCGAGAAATCATCGAGCCCATGGGCTTCGCCGGTAGTGCTCGTCAAGAAGAAGGATGGGACAACTAGATTTTGTGTCGACTACCGCCCGTTAAACGACGTTACGCAGAAAGACAGTTACCCGCTTCCTCGAATCGACGACACACTAGATACCCTTTCTGGAGCTCAGTGGTTTTCAACATTGGACCTAAAAAGCGGTTACTGGCAAGTGGAAGTGAAGGAGGAGGACAAGGAGAAGACAGCGTTTACTACCGGAAACGGACTTTATCAATTCAACGTGATGCCTTTTGGATTGTGTAATGCTCCAGCAACGTTTGAACGATTAATGGAGAGTGTTCTACGGGGACTTACATGGAAGACGTGTCTTGTGTACTTGGACGATATCATCGTTGTTGGAAGGAATTTACCAGAACACATCAATAATCTGCGCTCCGTCTTCGAACGACTAAGACAGGCCAACTTAAAGCTCAATTCGAAGAAATGTGAACTCTTCCAAAGCAGAGTAAAATTTCTGGGACACATCGTTTCATCTGCAGGAGTTCAAACAGATCCTGATAAGATAGCAGCCGTCCGAGAGTGGCCTACTCCAGAAGACAAGCAGCAGCTGAGAAGCTTTATGGGATTAGCCACATATTACCGACGGTCTGTTAAAGGTTTTGCCAACGTGGCTAGAACGCTACATGAACTAACGGGTAAAGACAAGAAATTCAATTGGACAGAAAAGTGTGAGGCCGCATTCAACACATTGAAGGCCGAGTTATGTAAGACACCAACATTGGCATTCCCAAGAGCGGATTGCCCATTTATATTGGATACTGATGGAAGTAACACAGGAATCGGAGCAGTGTTGTCACAGGAAGTCGATGGTAAAGAGAGAGTTGTCGCATATTATAGTCGAGTTCTATCTAAGTAGGAGAGAAATTACTGCGCAACAAGAAAGGAACTGCTGGCTGTCGTAGAAGCCGTTAAGAATTTCCATAAATACCTCTACGGACGTCGATTCCACCTTCGGACGGATCATGCCGCCCTGGTGGTTGTTAAATAGCCGGAAGGAAGGACAAATAGCTCGATCGATCGAACGACTTCAAACGTACGATTTCCAAATTTCCCACCGTCAAGGGAAGGTGCATAATAACGCTGATGCTCTATCCGGAAGACCATGTAAGCCAGATTGTAAACATTGTCATAGAGCCGAAGAGAAAGAAGAGGCGTACGACCTGCGAAATGTATAAGTAGAAGTACTAGATGGGTGGACGAGTGATGCTATACGCGCAGCTCAACCTCAGGATGAAGATATGTCGCTAATTCTAGAATACAAAGAAAAGAACGAGCGGCCAACTTGGAACAATATTTCCGACAAGAGTGGAACATTTAAGGCATATTGGGCACAATGGAATTCCTTGCTGGTGGAAGATGGTATTCTTAAGGGTAAATGGGAAGCCGCGGACGGAAAATCCCATCGAATGCAGATTCTAGTCCCACCAGCAAAAGTGAAAGAGGTTCTAACAGAAATGCACGACGGGGCCTCCGGTGGACATTTGGGAGTTAATAAGACACTTTCAAAATTACGATCTCGTTTTTACTGGCTTCACATGAGAGATGACGTCGAGTCTTGGTGTAGGAAGTGCACAACTTGCACTGCGACCAAAGGACCAACGGCAAAACCAAGGAGCGCTATGAAGCAGTACAACGTGGGTGCCCCTTTCGAGCGAATTGCCATTGATATTACAGGACCATTCCCAAAAACAAACGACAACAACAAATACATGTTAGTTATCATGGATTACTTCAGCAAGTGGGTAGAAGTCCTTCCAATTCCAAACCAAGAAGCAACAACCGTCATTGAGCAGCTAATCAATAATTGGATCAGCAGATATGGAGTTCCCTGTGAGCTTCATTCCGATCAAGGCCGAAATTTCGAATCACAGATATTTCAAGGCATCTGTGCGGCACTGGGCGTAAGGAAAACCAGGACCACACCCTTACATCCGCAGTCAGACGGAATGGTCGAAAGGTTCAACCGAACAATGAAAGAGCATTTATCGAAGGTCGTTAGTGATCACCAAAGAGATTGGGACAAATTTCTCCAGCAAAAATTATATTTGGACGGGAGATACGATTACCAGCCGATCTGCGATTCGGAATACCTCCAGACGCCATAGACAAGACCGAAGACTACGTAGCCGAATGGATAAATCGCCTCGATGAGATTCATCATTTGGTTCGAAAGCGAATCAAGGTATCCAGTGACAGGATGAAAACAAGGTACGAAGTTCGAACCAACGCATCCGGATTTAATGCAGGCGATAACGTATGGCTTTATAACCCTCGTCGGCAAAAAGGAAGGTCTCCGAAGTTGCAGCAACATTGGGAAGGACCGTATAAGATTCTCACAAGAATTAACGACGTTGTCTATAGGATTCAGCGAAGACCGAACGCCAAGATGAAAGTGGTACATCGTGACCGACTGGCTACTTTTGTTAACCCAGGAGATCAGTGAACTTAGTTCGGGACGAACTAATCTAGGCGGAGGGTAGTGTGGCGCATATGACAATCAGTACTGGAATCTTCGAGAAAGTCCGAAACAAAGTCCTAGATTATTTTAGGAAGTACTGGAAAACTGGAATAGAACATTCAAGACTATGGAACGGACGGAAACGATACACCAAATCAGAATGAGGAAAAACGGTATAAATAAGTCGCACGCAGAGCGGAAGGATAAGTCTCAAGTTAGAAGTAAGAAGGAAAATACGCGATAAGTACGGAAGCGATAAGTCAAGAAATCGTTGTGTGCGGTAAAAGTGACGGTCGTGATTAACGGACTAATAAAGTGTTATATTAATTCAAAAATCAATTTAACGGCTCTTATTTATTCAAAAATAATTAATCCAGCGAACTACTATACCTCTCATGTTCGTTGCTCTGAAATTTTCTAGAATTTTTTCGAACCGTCTTTTCCCATTCGCGTTTTTTTCGTTTGTTGAATTCATCACATCTTTCTAAGTGGATTACTCTGATGCGCTTACGTTCTTCGATCTTCGCCCTGCACTCATCGTCAAACCAAAGTTTGGACTTAATTGTTTTCTGAAATCCTAGTACCTTTTGGGCTGTTAGTTTGATTGTGCCTCTGATCGATGTCCATTTAGTGTCCACACCATTAGCTTCTTCTTCCTTACTGCTCCCATTCTCTAGAATCTATTCGTTAGTTCCTGTTGATATTCAGCCCTTTTGCGCAAGTCTTTCAGTTTATCAGTGTCGGACATTTTGCTCGTCTCCCGTGACTGACCATGTGGGATTGCTGCGAGGCGACTTCTAATTTTACCCATTACTAGAAGGTGATCGGAGTCGCAATCTGCTCCTCTATATGATCTTACGTGAAGGATATTCGAGCGGTGTCTTTTTCTACGAGGAAGTGGTCTATTTGGTTACGCCGTCGGGTGATATCCATGCGGCTTTATAAATTTGCTTGTGCTTGAACATTGTGCTTTTCAGTAACAGATCTTTTGACGCTGCGAACGTGATAATTTGAATTTCCATTGAAACGTCGTGTAGACTTTCTTTACCTATAGTTGGTTGGAAGATATCTTCCTTTCCAATTTTCGCAATGAGATCCCATCAAATACTTCTTCTAGATTCTGTTGGGGCACGTACGTTTATTAATACATAATTGTACCATTGTCCCTGTATTTTTAGCACCGACATTCGGTCATTAATAAATTTCACGTCTTTTACATGGGGCGTAATCTTCTTCCTTATGATGAAGCCGGTTCCGAGGCTATGTATATCGGTACCTCCACACACCAGTGTGACTTCCTGAAGCGCGACGATGTCTATTTTATATTGTTTCGTGTTTTCTACGACCGTCTGTACCGCGCTTGGTTTATATAACGTTCGAACATTCCACGTACCGGCTTTTTCCGCTTTTCCCTACGTCTTTTTTTCCGAGTCGGTGTTTTCTTGATGATTTGTTCCCTTATGGTAGTGTCGGCTCATCACACCTACGCCTACCGGGTTTTTTTGAGATTGTTTTTTGTGTATTGATTATTCATTTCATTGGATCACTCGGGGGTTTCAAATGGTCCGCCATATCAGAGCCCCTCTTTGATATGATAAGGTCTACTTACTGCTCTGATTCGACCCGGTGTCAGAGAGGCGCCGTTATAATACAGCCGGTATACCCCTGGCTACAAACCGTCCAATGGGCACGGTGACGCGTAACACCCTGGATTAGGGGTGGTAGATCTTTGTGTGTTACTCGTCGCTAGCCTGTCTGACATGGGTGGCCGTACTGGAAGCGTATGCTTCCGTCAGCATAGCCCGAGTGATTGTTTTTTTCTTTGGAGAATATTATCTCCGGACCGAGTGAAATACGTCTACGCTGCGTGGCAGAACTCTATTTTTATGTTAATAGCGAAACAACTGTGACGACATAGATGAGAGTTGCTGTCTTGCTGTCCTCGCAGGAAATGGTTCATTTAGACTACACCCTACTCTCTTCCCACCCCAGTATGTATTCCGGCACAAATTCAATTAGAAATAGCTACCGAGGGAGAGCCAAAATAATTCGAGACACAAACGGTTGTCTGGTCACAGAAACAAACAATATCGTCACAAGATGAAAACCTGCTCAATGTGCGCACCCAACAACCACAAGTAAACACACCAGACGTACATACAGCCGAGCCTCAGATACCAGAGCTCTCGTTCAACGAAGTTGTATACACAATAAATCGATTGAAAAACAACAAAGCTTCCGGAATCGACTGCATACCGGCAGAGGTTATGAGGCATGGAGGAGAGGCACCCGCTCGAAAGATTCACCAACTCATCAAAACAATATGGGATAAGGAAGTCACTCCGGAAGAATGGAAAACCTCAATAGCCGTTCCCATTTTAAAAAAAAGCGACAGATCTGACTGCGAAAACTACAGAGGAATATCATTGCTTCCAACCACATACAAAATACTAACAAATGTCATACTGGCGAGAATCACACCGTACGCAGAAGAAATACTGGGAGACTACCAATGCGGATTCCGTAGGAACCGGTCAACAAGCGACCAAATGTTCACAATAAGGCAACTGCTGGAAAAGAAGTGGGAATACGGAGAGACGGTTCACCACCAACTGTTCGTTGACTTCAAAAAGCTTACGACTCAGTCGCAAGGCAAAGACTCTACCATATTGTAGTTGTGTAGTGGTCCTTCTCTCAGGTAGCGTGTCTTCTTATCCTGAAAAGGACGTAAGATCTCTTAAAGACCGCTCCAGAGGGGACCCGTTGCGGTTGCCCCCGTGCTTTCTCGAACCTCGAGGGAAGAGCAGCTTCCGATTGTTCTAGGGACGTCGTTTTGGAATTGCGTCCCTGTGCCGTGGAACCAGGTGCCTTTGGGTGATGTCCGAAATCGTGGACGCTGCAAGGGTTTAGTTTGTGGGCTTGCCACCACTTTACTCACCGGTTCTTTTTGCTGGTTGGAAGTCTCCTCCTGTCCTAAAGCCGCCAACGTTCCTCAGTGAATGCATAAAGCCCGCCAATGAAAAATACCTTTTATTTTGTCATAATAGGTGCATTTTTTATTTAATTAGATAGGGAAACAATTGATTATCCTGGGGACACCACCTCCAAGATCCTAGCTTTATCTTCTGATCGTGGTCCTTCAGCACTTCCGCCGAGGACTAGGTACATGACCAGAATGTTTCCTCGGTATCTTTTTTTTTTTTTTTTTTTTAAACTGTATTTATTAACCATAATTAAAACTTGTACATTTAAGTAATACAGTGACTTAAAATTAAATTCGTGACAATTGCTTACATGTAATTATTATTATAATACATCTTCCAAACAATGTTTTAAGAGTTATAGGCTATATGTGTGTTTATACATTTAGTAGGGTTTCGTCTTCCTGGAAAAGGTCAGAAAACCAGGAATTTCTTATTTTTACTTTA
The DNA here is from genome assembly GCA_963931805.1 of Microdon myrmicae. Classification (NCBI taxonomy): domain Eukaryota; kingdom Metazoa; phylum Arthropoda; class Insecta; order Diptera; family Syrphidae; genus Microdon; species Microdon myrmicae. The sequence goes on along the minus strand of OZ007498.1, from coordinate 18,936,527 downwards.
CTTAATCTAAACTTAACCCTAAATATAAATATAAATATAACTTAACCTAACTTAGTCTGATTATTATAAAATGAGCTATAAACAAAACAAAGTTTTATAATTAATGGGATTTATGAATTAAAGGATGTGGAATGAGGTCAGTTATGGGTTAGAGGTAGAGTATTTCTCTCCGGTTGTTCGTTGGAAAAGCGTAGGATGTTGGAGAATGGTTGGACGTTACAGTATTTGAACTGGTTAGGGGTAACTTCGGTGTTGTGGTATATGATCTCGTTTGAATCATTTACCAGTCTGCCTGAGACGAAGATAGCTCTGGTGTGGAGACAGTTGGGATAGTTAGTTCTGATATCTAGAGGGGTCTCTAAGAGCGAGGTTATTATGGGATTGGGATTATTTTGTAGGTTGTCGATAAATTTGATAGACAGTTCGAGGAATCGTCTATCGAGGCGCTCAATACCAGCGGTATTGTAGAGTTCGACGTTACTATAGTACTTATAGGAGTTAGGACGACGATGTAACCCAGAGACATACCTAAAGCATTTTCTTTCGAATACTCGTAATTTCTCCATTTGGGAGGGAGTGATATGGTACCACAATGGGCACGCGTACGTGAGTGTGGGCCTGATAATTTGTTTGTAAATGAGCAGTTTGACTTTGTGAGAGAGACTATTAGGTTTCCACATTACTCTTCTACAGAGATTAAGCTGAATTGTGGCTTTTTGAAGGGAATTTTTAATGTGGGAGGAAAAAGACCAGTTATTAGAAAAAGTGATTCCCAGATATTTTAGGGTTTTGGAGGGTTTTATCAGAGTATTGTTCAGTTGAATCTTAATTTTGTTGTGGCAACGTCTAGTGTTGTTTGTACAGTGCTCGTTTTTGCCCTTGAACACTATGAGCTGCGTTTTATTTGGATTAAGGTGAATTTTCCACTTATTAAAGTATGATGATAGGTTAGGGAGGAAGTTGTTAATGCGGTTTCTTGCAGCCTTAACAAATTTGCTGCTAGAGTAAATTAATGTATCATCAGCATAATTCAGCATCACAACATTAGGAGATACGGGTTGAGGAATATCTGAGGTATATAACAGATATAAAATTGGTCCTAAAATGGAGCCTTGGGGAACACCCGCGGTTATGGTGTGGGTTTCTGAGACAGAAGAATTTATTCTCACAACGAATTTTCTGGCAGAAAGATATGAGGCTAAGAGCTTTGTTGTGTGAGAGTTTAGATTAAATATGGAGTGCAGTTTGTACAGAAGTCCTGAGATCCAGACGCAATCAAACGCCTTAGAAATATCGAGAGATATACACACAGTAGGGCTTTGGTTTTGGAGACCAGTTGTAACATCGTGTGTGAGTTTTAGTAGAGCATGACATGTGGATTGTCGCTTACGAAATCCGAACTGACAGTTAGGGATGAGTGCATTCTCATTGGCAAATGAGAGAAGATTTTGGTAGATCTTGCGTTCAAGTATCTTACTTAGCGTACTTAATAGGGATATTGGACGATAATTGCAGGGCTATTACTACTACCGGGCTTCTTAATAGGAATTACTACCGCAGTTTTCCAGTTCTCTGGGAAGTGCGATGCATTAATTATGTGATTAAGAAGAATGAGGATGGGAAGTAGATTCGGTGGGCGCAGCCTTTTAAATAGAAGACGTGGGATTCCATCTAATCCAGTTGACTTTTTGTTATTTCCTGATCTTACGATCTCGGATAATTCGTCCGCAGTTAGAAAATTTGTAGTGTCTAAGGGGTGTGAAGCTATGTTTGTGTTGTTGAATTCACCGATGAAAGGAGTAAAAGATGTGAATAATCTGTTTGAGATGTATTCGTTTACTGTGTTGTCGAAGCCGGGAGTTGAGAGAGAATTATTTTGCTCATGGATCTTTGCAAAGTGTTCTGCGAGGCAATTTGCTATGTCCGAATCGGACTGGGCAATATTATTGCTGATCGGGTTAATGAGATGGTCAATTCGGGGTTTATATTTACGACCAGTTAATTGGTTGATGTTTTTGTAAAGATCCCGATTTGGTTTGATATTTTTAAGTGTGGAGATGTAGTTTTCATCTGCGAACTTTTTCAACTGCTCATTTATCAGAGTGGATAGGAGTTGGATTTGGCTTTTAATAAAGGGGCAGTATCTTGTATGGAGTTTACGGCGGAGCTGCTTTTTAAGGCGCAATAATTTGGTTAGGATGCTGGGCAAAGGCTTTCCTAAATAGTTATGAGGAATGGTTGTCGGGGTGCTGTTGCTGAGAGCCTCCTTAAGAATTTGCTCTATTCTTAAAGATGCGTGATCGATTTCAATAGGGAGTAAGTTAGATGCTTCAGGGATATACAAGTCAGAGAAACTTATCGCTATGTCCCTATTGACTTTTCTCCAATTTGTTTTGGTGAAGTTTGGGACAGGGTTTGACGAGTATAGTGGATCGAGAGAGGGGATTTGGATCGTGGTGTGAACGGAACCATGATCAGAAGGAAATATAAAGGAGACTGTAGGTGGACCCGCTGAGTGAACATCATCGGACTTGAGGAAGAAGTCGATTGTTGACTTGGCTGTGCTAGTGACACGGGTTGGCTGTAATGGGGGGTCCTCCTCGAGATCGCGATACATCACCTTTTAAACGAAATCAAATCGAGATTTCTATCTCAAAAATGTACATTTTCATGCAACAATCTCGATTTTCAATACATTTCGTGCGGTGCTCAATGTTTGTTTTAGATAAGATTCAGTTTTCTGAATCTTCATCAATCTATTTGCATATGAGAATTGGAAATGGTATTTGGGTATTGTTTGCTTGTGGCAAATTCGGACATCTGGTGCGATTTGCCATGGATATGGTTTATTTAATTTTCTAGGGAAATTACCAGATTGAAATGTATTTCTGGATTTTGAATTGAGATTATGCCGTGGGGCAAATGCAAAGCTATAAACGAATATTTGATTCGTTTATTACGAATTTTGATTTTAGTTTAGGTTTTTTGATTAAATTATGCCGTGGAGGCAAATGCAAAGCGATAAACGAATATTTTAATTCGTTTATTGCGAATTTTGGATTTAGTTTTGCTTTTTCAGGATTTTGATAGGATTTAATGTCTTAGCGTATTATAGCTAGGATTTGGATGTAGGAATGGGGGAAAAAGGTAGTAGGGCTTTTTGGAGCACTACAGTTGAGCTGGGAATCATCATCATCGGCACTACAACCGGGAGCCGGTCTTGGCCTTATTTAGCAAGTCCGGGGGCTTGTTAAATTTTCCATAATGATTTGTTTGTTTTTTCCGGGCAAGGTCATTAGTCTTGCGCCAGTTGAGCTGGGAATCCCGAAACAATATGCCGCTGTTATATATTGCTATACAACATATATTATTATTTATATATGGGCGCCAATTACTTTGTTTTGGTGGCTTCTGGCTACTTGAGCCCGTGGGTAGAGGCTTGCGGCTCTTCTTCCCGTAGGTGTGTTCCCGGATGTTGAACCTCCTGACTAGTCCAAAATAAAAAGGCCGACTATTTGGTTTTTTCCTTAGTTTAGGTTTTATTTATTATTATTTTATGATTTATTTATTTCGTTTAGTTTAAATTTACCTATTTAACTTACGCGGACCAATGGATCCTACCGATTGAATTCAATTGTCATACCATGTGCCACTTTTTGGCTGTCTAATTCGAATTTTTGATGCACTTCTTGGGGCCGTCGGATTCTAATTGAATTTTTCCTCCAACGGAACTCCCTATTTATACCCAAAATCCAAATCAAGATTTTTATATTTTCCCACGGGTCATTTCTGACTTCCAGACAGCCACCCGATGCTAGTCCCACTCGAAGACCATGCCAACGACGATGGGAACTGCAACGTCGCAATTTTGCCGCCAGTCATCCTAAGGCGGCAACCTTACGCCTACTCTGGCTGCAGTACAGCAACAAAGCATACAAGGATTCAAATGTCACTCAAAAATGCCAGCAGTGATTCAGCTGCACTGCTCGGCACATTAACAATCAAATCGGAACATTCCTACAGTTTGAATTAAGATGTTGTCTGAATGCCGAACTCACCGAAGAGCCTACACATACAGATGGATGATATGGACGAAGAATGTTATCCTGCCATATCAATGAAGACTGCTACGTCGTCTATTCGATAATACATCATCAACGATTACATCAAAACAGTCAATCTCATCAAATCATCCACCAGTAATCTAATGCTCACAGCAACTTCGTGAGTTGAAACAATTGATATTACAGGGAGCGGTTGTATAAGCACAAATATGTTCAGTCTAACGATTGCTGATAACAATAATATCTCACCAACTCGTTTGCGCCTGTAACAAGAGGAGATTATTCTTGTTAAATATATTCAAGACTAAGCGCCTAAGGTTATACATTTAAAATCCAACTATGAGGTTTCAACAGAAACTCTGCATTAGCACTGAATGCTGCTAATCGCAACTGGAAAATGGACTATTCCTGGACAGGTGTTGTTACTGTTCTGATTTGGATTGATTACTGTTTTTGGAAAAGAAAACCTACAGTTTCAGTACGTTCATCCTCCTACGAAGTTTTATACGGTGCTCTCCGTACCTGTTTTGTGTACAGTTGATTACTTTAAAAATGTAAAAAGAAGGGTGAAATTTTTGCTGCTCGGTGACCTTTTTTTGTTTAACAAATAAAATTAGTGCAAAATTAATGCTTATTGTTTCCCCTCCCTTTTATATTGTTCGCTGTTTTGGAATACAATCAACATTGGTTTATTTTGCTGTTCCCAGTTGGCGAACTGCATGGAGTTGCATATCTCAACTGGCGAAACATCCACCCCAAGGCTATGGGAAAATTTCGATTCACGGGGATGCGAATCTGATTTGCCCATAGTAAATAGCATGCATGTGCCTGGGTGAAATTATCTTGAAGGTGATGGAGAGTTAGGTGATCATCAAGGTTATTCGAATTTTAGGACTTGCGTAGCTGCAATTTTCATGTTAGAACATGGGTATGGGCATGGCTGAGACGTGGGAATTGCAGAATTGCAATTTTAGGTATGAGAATGGGAAATGCATGCATCTCAAGGTGATGGCAATTTGCCTACGGCTAATAGCGGGCAACATTAGATGCGTTGCAATTTTAGATATGTTTCAAGGTGCATTATGAGAATTTTGCGTACAGCAATTTGCATGGAATGCTGTATGTTTGACCATATGCGTATATGATACATGTTATATGTTTGTAGATATTATTGATTATTGGAATTAAGATTATTTGAATTTTACGTACAGCATACATGCGTATACATGTCATGTGTACGCGAATATTAGAGTCTGGGAGTTTTTGAATATTAGAGTATTGGATGTTATATCGGGGTATTGGAATCCTGTGTGTAACACCGCCCTCATTCAAATTTGCATGGACGAAAATAAAGGGCGAGTTAGAATAGAAAACCACCTCTCAGAACCATTTGAAATCCGGGACGGACTAAAACAAGGTGATGGCCTCATCGTGTCTTTTTAACCCTGTGCTCGAGTATGTCATCAGAAAGGTCCAAGACGACGACATGGCCGGATCATCCCTGAACGGGGTCACACAAGTGCTTGCATATGCGGATGACATCGCCGTTCTGGGCGGTAATCTAGAAACTGTAAGTAAAATCTGTGAAATCATCATGCACGCGGCAGAAGACGTGGTGGACCTCAGGGAACACATATAAACGTCAGAGGCAAGATATTTGAAAAGGAATTTAAATATCTCGGAACGATACTGACGCCCAGTAATGAAATGTCGAAGGAAATTAACCAAAGACTGCATCCCGGAAACAATAGTTGCCACACAGTCAGTAAACTGCTGAAATCCAAAGTGCTATCAAGTAACATAAAGCTCCGTGGCTAGAGAACCATCATCATGCCGATTGCTCTATACGGATACGAAACATGGGCTCTCACACAACGGGAAGAAAACAAATTCCGCTTATTCGAGAATAAAATATGGCAAATATGAGCTGGAGGCAGCGTAATGGCGGAAACTTCACAACCACGAATTAGAAAAGCTATACCACAAACCTACAATAGTAATCAAGTCACGAAGATTAAGATGGTCCGGACATGTGACGCGAATGAGCAACGATAGGTCCGTGCGTAGAATTCTTGACGGTAGACCAACGGGAAAGAGACCAACAGGACGGCCGCGATGGAGATGGGAGGACAATGTTAGGTTTGACCTTGAGGGGTTCAGATCGGCTGGTCAAGTGTGGAAGGGGAGTGCACAGGACAGGGAACGAAGGCGGAGTCGAGTCGGTGAGGTCATGAACTTCCGGGTTCCTACAGGCCAATAAATAGTAAAAGTAGTCGATTTTAATTCATAGATCTACTTCTTTTTTTAAATAAAAGCAATAGTATTGCGGTTTTCCTACCGTCCTTTGACCTATGTGGTGGTGTGATTCTTATAGGAACCAGGGTGGAACGTCACGTCTTCTCTTTGGTAATATGCCCCCAGGGCACCGGTTCATCAGTCTTAGATCTCAAATTCACCTTAAATTGAAAGACACGATGTTATGGTTCATATTTGTTTACAATTGGAAAGAAACACAATATTTAGTTTATAATTATCTTATATAAACGAAAAGGTCCGACACTATTCGCAGGTAATTAAACTAAAGTCTAAACTCAAAATTCGAAGTATAACGACTCCAGGCGCAACATCACTCTTAAAGACACACAACGTAAAGTTAGCTTAATTCTTGGTGTATAAGAATATAAAGTTAGCAATCCAGATTCAAAGTCACTGGTAATATGTACAACTATGATGCAAACTTATTTCACTAATGGAGTATAACGTTCCATGTTTAAAAACTTAAACACTTTAATACGTTCTCCGTCACTTCTAACTTGTTCCTAGTACTCCTTGCGGCACGAGAACCGATGCGAGACACCAAGCAGACCTACTGTGATTAGCGATCGTATGCAGTGGAAAGTAAATCTCGACTATTTGTGCAAGAGAAAAATTGAATCCCTTTTTCGATCAGCAACCAATGAAAAAGAATCTCCGTCACTCATCCCTGTGATGACGTGCACGCACACCATGATGGGGATGCTCCGCATGCTCATGCTACGTGTCCCCGAGCAAGCGAACCGCGGACATACAATTTCCGTACAGGGAAACATTCAGCGAAAGGGTGCCACTATCTCGAAGGCGATATTAGGGTGTTAACACGATCAGCAACTGCGTACAGCATTTATGCTGATCGTGCACATCTCGGCGGCGTCTCCAAGTAGTCGAACTCTCGCTAGTAAATTTCCATTTAGGAAAACTCGACTTCCATGGGCGGTCGGCCGTATGCCATTACATATTTGTCGATCGGATGACCGACCGATGTGGGCATCGGTAAAAAAAAGGAAAAAACGAAACATCTCCTGCACGCGTGTGGCAGACTTATCAGGAGATATTTCATCGATATGGTTAGGGTAATGTTGGTTGCTTATTGGTGCGACCGAATTGCTTTTTAGTAAACATGGTGCGTTTCGCGTAACCATGCCCTTAGGAAAATTATTTTTCGGTGTTAATGCTAATGCCCAAGCGCAAATTATAGTTTTAGACACTTGGGAGAATTTATGTTGGCAATGAAAAGGTAAGTAGTGGCGTTCCTTGGAACTGCCACAATACTTGTTTTTATGGCTTTTGTATGCTCTAGGGGAAGTTGGGTGTCGTACCTGGAAAAGGCGAGCGGTGGCGTTAGTTGAAACCGCCACAGTATCACAACATGATAGTTATGCCTTTATCAAAAAATCATGTCATCATAGCTCATCTAGAAGCAAAACATACTGAAATACATTTCAGTGGACGGATGTACTATTTTGTAAACTGTGGTTAAATTAAATGGGACCAAGGATTTCTTCTTAAGAATTGATTGTTACGTGGCTTTGATAACCGTAGTTCATCGATAGTGATTCGACATTAGGATTCCTCTTTAACAACAGGTAGTAGTGGGTTTTAGGGGCACTGAATTGAACGGCTGGTCAAGTGTGGAAAGAGAGCGCACACGACAGGGATCGATGGCGTAGTCGTCTCGGCTAGGTCTTGAACTTCCAGGTTCCTACAGGCCAATAAATAGTAAATAGTAAGAGTAGTAGTAATTATTAGGGGTTAGGTGGGTTCGAAAATTTCGAAAATTCGTACGTTTGTTTTGTTAAATATTACAATATGTCTAGAATATTCTCCCAAAATTTTAAATTGATTGGAGTAAAATTCTATGAGATAGAGCCTTCGGAAGATCCGGCCATCAGCTCAGGTTAGCCTAGTGCGTCGCAGGTATATTGAGGCAGCGTTTATGGTAGCTGTTGTTTGTCTGTCTTTCTTGCTTGTTTTAAATTTCTGAGGATGATTAGTTTTAAATATTTAGTTCATTGAGCCATGAGGTTTTGACGATTCTACGTAAGTTGGTAAAAGAAACTGTTTTTCCGCGTGTGATATTATTTTGAAACTTCAATCGCGTTTTTCTCGAAACTCCTTTTTTGAATTCGGTTGTCACGATTTCTCAAAAAATTGTGAATCGATTTTCTTCAAATTATGCACCCTTCTTCAAGATACGAGGGCAGGCCAATAAGTCTTTAGAAAATAAGTACGATTTTCTTTTATTTTCTCATTTAGCTGACCAAATAATGACAGATAATACAGTTCAGTTATCGTCTGTCCCTTTTCCAAATAGACAATGAAGATAACACAGTAACCATAACCTTTCCAGCTGATTTAACCGTCTTTGCCTTTTTTGGAGCCCGTTGGCCTTTAACAATCCACTGTTTTGACTACTCTTTCGTGTCGGGGGGAGTATAGTGGTGTGACCAGGTTTCATCTACAGTTACTAATCAGCACAGAAACTCATTTCGGTTGCGACGCATGCGCCCTAAAAGTTCTCAGCTGAGAGCAAATGCGGCACCCATCTCGCAGCTATTTTTTTTATACCCAAATTATCATGCACAGTTGGAACATGAAAGAAATTGAATATTGACAGATACCTAGCGAGCAATCATCATCATCATCGGCACTACAACCGGGAACCGGTCTTGGCCTTATTTGGCAAGTCCTGAGGCTTGTTACATTCTAGCTTAATTATCTTATATAATAACTTACTGGTCCTTCGCAGACGCTCTAAGCTAAACATTAGTTAACACTTGTATAATTTGCTTTTCGGCGACAGAACTTTGTGGCAGTACTTATAATTTTTTGTAAGACAAAGAAAAATTTGAAAAACCTTGTCAATTTTTTTTTGCTTTTTTTTTCTTAAAATTTAACTTACTTAACTTACCTATTTATTTATTTATTTTTTTTTTTAATATTTAATTTTATGTAAAAGCACTTAACTTAACTTAAATCTTCATCATCATCGGCACTACAACCGGGAACCGGTCTTGGCCTTATTTAGCAAGTCCTGAGGCTTGTTAAATTTCCATAATGATTTGCTTTTTTACGGGCAAGGTCATTAGTCTTGCACCAGAGGCTCCCCGACGGGGAATCGAACCCCGGTCTCCCCGTGACAGGCGGGTATACTAACCACTATACTATCGCGGAGCCCTAACTTAAATCTTATACTACCCTAATTCTAGAAAAGCTAAGTCTATGTAAGCTAGCTGATAGTGTGATTCTATACTGACTTTGGTATCCAGGTCTTTATATGCCATTCAACCACCAGAACTGTTGACGCTGTCTCATACTATCGTCCCGGTCTCTGTGGGAGATAGCCCTACTGAAGCGCAGGAGCTCTTCTTCGGTGCGCGTTACTTCCCGGTCGTTGCACAATCGCCCGTCTACGGATGATCTACTTACATGATAGATCAGCGGAATTCCGAATATATCCTGTATAAGCCCTTTCATGTCCAAGTCAAGGAACGCCTCTGGTGGAACAAAGCCGTTGCGACGCATGCTCTCATAGTACAGAGTGTTTGGATAATAGGCCCCGAAAATTAGGTCATTGGACGAGCTTATTGCTCTCGCAATATGTCCTCTGATTAATTTAATCATAAAATTATCCACCCTATTTATGTACGCTTCATTATATAAAGTCTCATTTGAATAATACTTTTTATAGTCCGATTCCGGTGTCCGATATAATCTGACACAACTTCTGAGACACTTCCTTTCGAACACCCGAATAATTTCCATCAAATTTGGACCTATGTTAAACCATACTGGACAACCATATATGAGCATTGGCCTGATTAGCGTCATGTAGCATATGGCTTTTACCCTGCTGTCAAGTTGGCTACTGTGAAATAGCCTCCCTGTCATAGCAAAAGTTTTCCTCGGTTTGAGCAAAGCAGCCTCTACATGTCTGTTGAAATACAGATATTGGTCTAGCCAGATGCCAAGGTATTTAACTAAACTCTTGGTTTCCAGTTTATATCCATGCGGTCCCACGATAACTAGCTTTCGCCAGTTTTTCCTTGTGTCGTTCGTGGCTTTATATAATGGGGTTCTAAATAGGATGGCTTGACATTTCTGGAAGTTGATCTTAAGTTTCCAGTCATCGCAGTGCGCTGCACGTTGTTGAAATCTCGCTGTATTAAACTATTTAGGATCTCAACTTTCGGAGCTGTTCTGTAAATTATGAGATCGTCTGCATACGCAATAGCCTGCGGAAGTGCATCTAATAAGTCGCTAATGTAAATGTTAAAAAGAATCGGAGAGGCTACCGCGCCCTGTTGCAAGCCATTCTTGATATTATACGTTTTATTAGAGGTCACATAACCATTTTTGACCACGAACTTCCTGTCCTTTAACATATCGTAAAGTACATATAGTAAAGGCTTATGTATGCCATGTCTGACCAGTTTGTAATATAACCCTTCGATCCAAAGGGTCCCGACGGGGAATCGAACCCCGGTCTCTCGCGTGACAGGCGGGTATACTAACCATTATATTATCGAGGAGCTGTGAGGAATGATGCTTACTAAAAACAGACCATTCGCGATGCTACGAGCGCCATCGTAGGCGATTTATTGACCTACCCTCGTAACATTATTTTGTGCTTGATCGAAGGATTCTTTTTTCTTTATCACAATTGATTTTACAAAGCAATACTTGGTGCACGTTTTACCAATTACCTAGGATTTTTCATTCACATCATCATCATCGGCACTACAACCGGGAACCGGTCTTGGCCTTATTTAGCAAGTCCTGAGGCTTGTTAAATTTTCCATAATGATTTATTTTTTCTGGGCAAGGTCATTAGTCTTGCGCCAAGGGCTCCCCGACGGGGAATCGAACCCCGGTCTCCCGGGTGACAGGCGGGTGTACTAACCACTATACTATCGAGGAGCCGCACTATTTCATTCACAGCTCTGCCAAAAATTGTTTTTTTCGTTCGCCCAGGCACGAGCTTTACATATCTACTAACGGAAAATATTTGGTTTTTTAATTTCAGACAAATCTTTCATGAGTTATCCTGACAACGGCGAGAGAACTTTTTTCTCAAGGGTCAAGGCAAATGAGGCTGGATTTTCAAAATTTTCCAATGAAAATTTCACAAAGTACTTATCAAACGTGTATCTTTGATGTGTTAAATTGTTTGAATACAATATTTTATTTGATAAATTAGAAAAAAATTAGTAAAAATATGCTTCCCTTGAGCCTGCGAAGCCCACCTAACCCCTTAAGGAGTTTCAATGAGTTCTTATTTTCACTTGCAATTTAAAATAATGGTAAGTGTGCATGAGTACGTTTTCAAATTGGTTATTTTACAACTAATTTCGGGTATTCGTTAAACTTAAAATTTATTCTAACACATCCATGTGTACAATTTAATGGACTGACCCGTGTTCTCGATGCAAAAGTCAATTATTGTTCCCAAAACTAAAAAGAAAAACACTACAAACTATAAACTACAAACTTCCGCCGACACCCAATTCTCAGACAAAGGGTATCAGTGTTTTTAGAGGTCGATGCAATGACAAGTGCAAGGCACGTCATCGATAGAAGTCTCGGAGAACAGCGTTGGCTTGTGGTTACGAGAATCTTATTATATTCAGAGGAAACCACTGCAAGATGACTTCAACAATGGATTCAATGACAATGGGTGAATGGATTGACTAAACAAAGCCACGTACTTACAACAGTAAAAATAGGTGAAATAAATGACACTGAATTACTCAGTCGGCGATGAGGCATCTCAATTGCATTCCCAGTGGGATCATAATTTCTGTTGCGCCAATCGCACTGATGTGAGATTTGACCTGATTTGATTTACGCATTAACCTAAAAGACGAGTGCATTGTACAATAAAAATGAAAATATTTATCGATGCTCGATGACTCAAATTGACGTGCAAGATTTATCGCTACTTCGAATGACAAACATATTTTATTGTTGAATATAAATAATAATAATCATAATAATCCACGGTTTTTTTCTTCTCTTTTTTATTTTATTTTTATTTGTATATTTTTTATTTAAGAATTTGGTATAACATATCTTTATGTCTCCTTTACACTCGATGCACTTTTGTCAATAACATTCAATACCCCCCAAACCCTATGTATGTGAGTCCTTCAAAGTCTTTAAAATACCAGCAACCGGAGCAACAATCTTCTCACTATTGACCAATTATTCACCACGGAAATATTTTTTAGTTTAGGAAGAAGCAATTTAAAGTTCATCTCGTTGACTTGAATCAACGCTATAGGGGATTTGTGGGGCTACAAGTGAAAACTGCTACCCTCAAATACGTGTTCTTTGAGACCCCGTTCCATGATGATTAGATTCGCTTAACGTGATAACATGATGGAAGTGGGGCAATTTTAAATAGTATAATGAGAGTAGTGTTACTCTATACTGAACACCCCTGGTGGGTTCCATTTATCTTAGACACCACAACAACAGGATCCCCTAAAATGCACGTAAGATTCTACACCATTTATGCGCAAAAGGGTTTCCAGCAAAAAAAAAACACCTAACAGCTAACTGTTCAGGGTTGTTAAAGATGCAGTGTTACTCCTATAGGAAAGAAAAACGCGTTTTCATTGCTCGACAGTATTTTAACGTTTGGTAGGTACAGTCCGCAGTTTTCAAATAAAATACAGTGGAAATAGTAATTTCACTTCGTCAACTGTGGAGAGTAATTCAGAAGTTGAGGAAAATTGGATTAGTAGTTTAGTGAGGGCAGAACCCTCATATATTTAGCTTAGTACAAGTGATAAAACTTAACAACTATCTTAAAACTATATATAAGAATATAAACGATGGTTAAAAAGAAAAAAAAAGGGGGGGGGGGTATGTTTGGCGAGTTGGTTACTGGGTTTATCCATCAATTATCACTCATTCATTTATTTCGCTTAGTACAGGATCTCAGAGTGTAGACGGGGAGTGGGGGTGGTCAGGAGGGGAAAGAGAGGCGATGAAGTTTGAGTGCAGTAGAGGTAAAGTCGAAATCGAAGGAGGTGGGGTAGGAGTTTGCCCGCCGCAGCATTCGCGAAATGGGTTCATTACAGCGGTAAGAAGTGTGGTGGGTGGGCTGATAGAAGAGATGAGGGTTTCGCAGGTTACGGGGGTTACTGTGAAGTGCAATGATGGAGAGCAAGCTTGGGCAGTTGATTGTGCCTGAAAGGAGACGGTGGACGAAAAGGATATCGGCATGAGTTCTGCGCTCCTCAAGTGTGTTGAAGTTGATCACATGGAGCCGGCTTGTGTATGGGGGGAAGAATCCGAGGATTCACCCAGTTCAGTTCGCGGAGGGCGAAACGCAGAAAACGACGTTGCACGCTTTCGATTCCACGTACATGGGACGAGTAGTGTGGAGACCAGACCTGACTGGCGTATTCAAGAAGGCTGCAGACGAAGGCTATGTAGGGAGAACGGGAAACGTAAGGATTAGAGAATTCTTTAGACCAGCGTTTCACAAACCCAAGAACAGAGTTGGCCTTAAAACTAATATCATCAATAAGCGGGATGAAGCTAAGTTCCCTGTCAAAAAAGATCCCGAGGTCACGTATCGAGGGTACTGATGATATGCAGGAAGTAGGGGGGGGGGGGGGGGGGGGGGGGGCAAAGAGGGGCGTTTTTGGGAGAAGGTGATGGAGTGACATTTGACAACGTTGAGTTCAAGGCAGTTATTACGGCACCAAGTTGAGAAGCTGTCAAGGTCCGTTTGGAGAAGTGAGGAGTCGAGAGGAGAGATGATCGTTTTGTAGAGTTTGGCGTCGTCCGCATAGAGATAGATGAATGAGTATTTAAAAATGGAGTCAACATCATTGATGGTAAGGATAAATAGGAGGGGACCTAGATGGCTGCCTTGCGGAACCCCTGACGTGGGAAGAAAAGGATTGGATTGGAATTTGACACGGTAGGATCGGTCTTTCAGATAAGAAGATAACCACTTTATCAATAAGGGTTCAAACCTAGGGAGGACAGCTTAAAAAGGATGAGATTATGGGAGATTTTGTCAAAGGCCTTGCTGAAATTGGTGGTGATTACATCGACTTCGTTGCCATTCTCTAAGGCGCGGAGAGTATGGGATGAGAACCCGACCAGATTGGTTGTGGTCGACCTACCCGAAAGGAAACCATGCTGGTTGGATGAGATGATGGATTTACAACGGAAAGATAACGCGTTGTAAAGAATTCCTTCGAACAGTTTGGAGATATGAGACAGTTTGGTGATGGGACGGTAGTTGCTTATATCGTTTTTAGGTCCCTTTTTATGTATGGGGGTGACATAGGAGGATTTCCAAATACTAGGGAAGATCCCTTGTGAAAGGGATAGATTGAATATCTTTGGTATCGGGAGGGAAAGAGAAGTGGAACATTTCTTTAAAAATACAGACGGGAGTCTATCCGTCCCAGGGCTGAACTCGTCTTTTAGTAAGTTTAATTTCTCCTCAACTATGTGACGCTGAATAATTTGAGGGGTGAAGGGGCCTAGGGAGAATTCGGGCAAGTCTTTGAAGTGAGACGGATTGGGTTCGAAAGAGATGTCTGTGTAGGATTTATTGAAGAACGAAGCGAATAGATTGGCAACAATTAGGGGGTGGGTTGAAGTAGTCGCGCCATAAGAAAGGGAGTTAGGATAGGCGTCGTTGGTTTGAGACGTAGAAGGCTTGTTCGTCAGCCAATGTCCATTGGAGATTGGGGAGGTTAAAATAGCCAAGAACGACGATATCGTCTATTGAGGTGCTTAACTCGGTTAGGTTATCTATCGCTTCTATTGCGAGTTCGTATGACACACTGGGTCGCGAAGGAGATATATAGAAGCAGATAATGAAAAGAGACTTAGGGCGCTTCTCGATTTTTATTGCGACGTAGTCAAGATCCGAAGAAGAGATGGAAATTAGAGACGAAGCGAGTTTGTTATGAGTGTGCTTTGCAACACTCCATGGCATGGGGAATTGGGATCTTCTCGATGAGCGTTATCATCGCGAAAAACATTGAAGGAGGGAGGGAATAGTTCAACACTATTAATACTAGGGATACGATTGGTCTTAGTCAGAGCGTATATGTCCTTGCTGATCTCACCTCTTTCGTTTTCGCGTAGTCGTTTGTGGGCTACCAACTTGTGCAGGATCTGGGACTTTTCTTTTTCTCCCCTTAAGCCACGCTTCTTCTCTTTCTTCATTCTGCTGGCTTTGCCTCTGGGCTGAATTTGTGCTAAATCCCAGTTCTGAAGTTGTAAAAGGTGTTGTATATTTCTATACAGCATTTATTTTTATTTTCTTGTGTGTATCACTTACTTGTTTTGTTGTCGGCTTCCGGCCGTTTCAGCCCGTGTGTGGATTGCTTCCGACTCGTGGGGTCCATAAGGATTCTGTTATATCTTGCTAGGGGAACTTCCAGCCTGGAGTTGGCTGCAACCTAACGTTAATTTGGGGGACTGTCGAGGAGTTAAACCTGCGGTTAGTTGGTTGTCCCGTTGGAGGTGTGAGAGAGATTAGGCGAGGGTGCGTACCGTCTCCTTGCGTGCTCCTGGGTCTGGGCCGAAGATTACTTCCCTGTCCCAGCTTTGGCCCTCGGCCGGTTGATGGTGCGGACCCCGACTTCTTCAGAGGTCGCCACTGTGCCAATTTTAACCAATTTATTATTCACTTACCTCCTTGTGTCAGTTAAGACAACCGGCATCTTGGGTTCCCTTCGTAGCTGATGTTAAGGTAAGGTTTCTTTTTTTAAACAAAAAGAGACGGTTAATTTCCTTTGGGGTTTATTTATTGAAACAAGTCGAATGCACCACTGGTGCTGCCGGATACTAACTAATTAAGCCTATAACGGAACTCCCTATTTATACCCAAAATCAAATCAGAATTTCACATTCCTCCCCACGATTCATTTCTCACATTGGGACAGCCGCCTGAGCCAGCACAGTCGGGTGCCATGCCAACGACGATGGGAACCGCAACGTTGCAATTTTACCACCATTCACCCCGAAGTGGCAACCTTACGCCTACTCTGGCTGCAGCTCCATCCCAAGGCCATGGGAAAATTTCGATTCAAGGTGATGCGAATCTGATTTGCCCATGCAATGCATGTGCAGGGGTGGAATTTTCTTGAAGGTGATGGGGTGTTGGGTGACCATCAAGGTGTTTGCTTGTAGCAAATAGCACGCAGGTGCATGGGCATGTGTATAGATGGAACGTGGGTATTGCAGAATTGCAAGTTTAGTTATGGGAACGGAAAGTTCATGATAGGGATTTACGTTTAGCAACAGGTAGGCATGTGATAAAGTTTCACATCTACACAGAAAGAATTTCGTCGGTTGTAACAGGAATTTAATTTTAATGATACACCGAAAGAACTCCTTTGGTATAAAGTTGTTAAAACTTTAATGCAACATAAATCATTTGTGGAATTATGATTTAATTTGTGACGGTTAAAGTCACATGCAACAAAAGTCAGTTTCCTAAATTTCTATTAATAATCCTGACACTCACCACCGGAAAAAGAGAGACCGAGTGCCCACCATGTGCTCTTTTTATACTGCATACTCAACGAACTATGAAGTTAGCGTTCGTTCAGTGCACGTCACAAGTAGACGTCAAGCGTGCTAGAGTCGAAGTTACACTGAACAGAATTGTTCTTCACCATTTAAAATTACGGCTATTTGTGGGAAAAGTGTATTACATACATATATTGTCGTTCGCAGGACAAGGAATTAAGGATATGGGGCGGTAGCCCTCCACCGTATCTTTATCTTTGTTCGGTTTGCAAATAGGTATTAGGACCGCGGTTTTCCATATTTGTGGAATGTGCGATGTTCCAAGTATTTTATTGTATAACTTTATAATTCTTTGTTTTGCATAATGTGAAAGGTTTTTCAACATTGGGTAAGATATTCGATCTCTCCCTAGAGTTTTGCCCCTAGTTATACTAAGTGCTGACTCGAATTCGATAAATGAGATGGGTTGTTCAATGCGTAGAGCTGCAGAGTTAGGAGTTTGCAAAGATAGTGGATTGTTAACGGCTTCAATTTTTTACGATTGAATTCGGCGTGAAAATTATTGTTGCCTGAGAATTGCGACCAGGTTTTGGCGAAGAGTTGGCTTATTTCCACTGTGTCTGGGATTGTAGTATTTTCGGAATTAAGGGATGAGATAATTTTCGGATTGTGATTACCACTTAAGCTGCGTATTTTATGCCATATTGTGGCTGTGGAAGATGTTGGATTGATTGAGGAAGTGAATTGAAGAAAGCTTTTTGCTTTGCTTTCTTTCATCTTCATACAAAATAGTGCATTCGCTTTTTTGTATGCCACAAAATTAACCTGCGTAGGTCTTTTTTTAAATTGGGTGGGAGCTGACATTTTGCTTTTCCTGAGAATCGTTAGGTCGGAGTTCCACCAAGGTACATGTTACCTGGTTTCTGATTTGGTTGTGATATTTGTTTGGGGCATTGAGTGATTTGCGGCGGATATGATTGCTTTACTGATTAGCGCAGTTTCGTGATTCGTGTGGTGGGGGAATAGCTTGAAAGAAATTCGTCAACTTCTCTTTCAAAAAGTGCCCAGTTGGCAGAATCGGTTTTGTATTTTGGAGATCTGTTGTGATGGGTTATCGGTTGTTGATTATTTATTATGCTTAAAACGGGGAAATGAAGTTTTCGGAACCAATTCTGGGGAGCAACAAGTGATGTCTATATGAGTGAAGGTATTGTGGGGAGAAAGGTGAGTAGGCGAACCTTCATTCAGTAGGATCAGATTAGAGGTGAGGAGGAGGTTTTCAATTACTTCCTCTCTTTTGTTTGTGGAAGGTGAACCCCAGAGTGTACTCCAAGCATTTATGTCGCCTCCAAGTATTCTGGGCTCATTTGTTTGGTTGAGTATAGCCTACAGATCATTTTTATTTAATGGCTGATTTTGGGGGAGATATAAGGCAATGTAGGTGACATTTAAAGGGTGTTGTATTTCTACAACGAGAGTTTGGATATTTGTACTCGTAATGATGGGGAAGATTTTGTGGGAAGTACCTTTCTTGATTAGTAATCCTACACCTTGTTTGTGTGCTGCGTTTGCAGGTGAATTGTAGAAGTAGCCTATAAAGGATTTAGGGATCAATGGTGTGGTGTTGACTGGACAATGCGTTTCTTGCAGTGATATTATATGTGGGTTATACTCTTTAATTAGAATGTTCAGTTCGTCAAAGTTATTGGTATTACCGTTCATGTTCCATTGTAGAATGGTGAATGGTTTTTGTTTTTTGGAGTGAGTTTTGGGCGTTCAGCCCTGCTAGTGGCTGATGGCCCGGACTGACACGGAGATAAGTCATGATAGTTTCTTCTGATATAAAGAATTCCGGATGTAAGCTAGTGTCCCATTCGGATCTCCAGGGGGCGGGCGGGGGGGGGGGGGGGGGGGGGACTATGCCAAGGGGGACATCATGCAGATATTATGATAAATAACAGAATTTTAAGAAATTCGTCATCGCTTAATCGGGCTCGATCTCGAGGATCTGTTCACACTCGACTGGTAACGGCATTTTGTAACATCAGGCGCATCGGTTTCACCAATGCAAATGTAAACACCGTCCACCAATATTTGCAAACAGCGAAACTTGATATCCTTGCCCTAACTGAGACCCAGATCTATTCGTCAACTGATTCGACATATCTTCGTTGCTCAGAATACGACTTACAGTGGATGGAGGCGTTGGAAACCAATAACATGGACATCATATGGTTGAGGGTCGTGCTGAGGAATTCTGTTAAGTTTCTCTGTTGTCTTTACCGCCCCCGAATGACGATCGACCGGCGATATTTTTCGAACATCTTTCACATACCGTTGACTGGATACATATCAACCACCCAGCTTCTGAAATTGTTGTCCTTGGCGATTTTAATGTGCACAATTCCGGCTGGTTGATACATTCAAACGGAACCGACGAGGCTGGGAGGCTGGCGGAGATGTTTGCGGAATCCATGCGACTGCCGGATGCTCGAAGTGATTATACGAACACCCTGGATCTGTTTTTTTGACATCCGAACCGAATATTTATGCCGTAGAAGTTTCTGCGCCACTGGAAAAGTCAGATCACTGCTTGGTATCTGTCGCGCAACCACTTGTATTTCAAGCGAATAACCGACCTAAGCAGCTCCGACATGTGTGCAGTTATAGGGCTGCCAACTGGGACGATTTGTGAGATTTCTTCGCATCCTTTCCGTGGAGGGGGTATGCTTTGGCGACTCCGAAGTTAACCCTTCCGCGGAGTAGCTCATGGAGATTATTCTTTCCTCGATGCAGATTTACATTCCGCATTCCATCAAACGAAATTCATTTGATAAACCTTGGTTTGATAAAAAAAGAGAGCAAATTGCGCGGCAAAAACCAGACCTTTTAAAGAATAGCGTCCCACTCCCACCGAGGTTTACAGAACGAATTTTGTTATAATCAACAACGCGTGCAACTAGGCGATTGCTACCGCGAAGAAAGCTTACAACAACAGAGTGACCGATAAACTCCTTCAGTGCCCGAATGGTTCGCGCTCCTTCTGGTCAATGGCAAGAGCTATCAACAGTAATTTCGTTTCCTCCTCTTTCCCTCCGTTGGTGACAGACAGCGGGATTTTAGTCACAAATCCAAAGGATAAAGCTAATGTGTTCGGAAATTTATTTTCCGCGAATTCAAACCTTGATTCCGGTCTCTTGGAGCCGCCTGTAATCGCACCGGTACGGTCTTCGATGCGGGATATGAGGTTTTGTCGGCGTATTATTCAACGCATTCTACGTGGACTGGACTGTAGGAAGGCAACCGGCCCGGACGGAATACCAGCAATAGTCCGTAAGAACTGTGCTCCAGAACTATCACCGGTTCTTGGCAGACTCTTTCGCTTACCTTATGCACAGAAGGAAATTCCTACCTGCTGGAAAATAGATCGAGTTCAGCCAATTCCAAAGACGGGAAAAAAGTGTCTCCCACAAAATTACCGGCCGATAGGATTACTGTCTGTGTTATCTAAGGTGATGGAAAAAGTTATCAATACTGAGTTAATTAAGTATTTAGAGTGCAACCGATTTCTGAATGATCGTCAATACGGATTCCGTGGCAGGTGGTCCACAGCAGACGTTTTGACATTATAACACATATATGGACATCTGCGATTGAGGGGTATGGTGGGGCGAAGGCGGTCGCATAGGATATCTCCAAAGCTTTTGACCGCGTTTGGCACGGGGCATTGCTGAGCAAACTTCGTTCATATGGACTTTCCTAGCAGCTTTGCGACTGGACGAAGAGCTTCTACAAAAATCAATCGATCCGGGTAGTTATAGACGGCGAGTCTTCGAGGTGCTTCAATGTTCTATTTTGGCTCTAACTTTGTTTTTAGAAAAATGATTTGTTGGAGCCAACGGGTAACAGAGTATTCAGTTTGACGGATAATAGTGCTTTGTTTCCGCTTTTTCGAGTGATCGGGCGATTAGTGCATCAACGTCACGCCAGCTGAGATGTAGCCAGATCAACTCTCTAAATCGAGATCTGGATAAGGTCCTGCAGTGAGGAAAGGCCAATCTCGTCAACTTCAATGCAATGAAGACACAATTTACAATACTCACAAATAAAAGTGGATCATCGGTTCCACAGCGGATGATGAATAACCTGATGCTTGAATCTAAGGAAAGCATGACATTGCTCGGCGTCACGATCTGTGGGAATGTGTGGTGACACAAACACGTTTCGAGCATCGCCAGGTCCGCCTCTGGAAAACTGGCAATTCTTTTTAGAGTCAAGAAATATTTTACTCCGGCCCAGTTTTGTCTTCTGTATAAATCTCAAAATAGCCTAGCGGCCGAATATTGCTCTCATGTTCCTAAGCATACCCTCAAACTACTTGAGAGCATACAGAGACGCGCGGTCCGACTTATCGGGGACACGGCGCTGATGTCGGGACAACAGTCGCTATCACATCAAAGGTGCGTAGCTGACCACTGTCTGTTATAGGTTCTATTATCACGCGTACTGTTCTTCGGAGATTCGTGGTATTGTTTCACGCAATTGGGTTTATATGCGCTTCCCGTGGCAATCCGACGGATCCCACCAATTGCGGTTCATCTCCGACGAGGCGAATATTCCTGCATCAAAACACATTCCATTACAGACCGGAGACCGGGGAAGCTGTGGACCCCCCCCCCCCCCGCGAGAGTGGTCTCGGAGCGCTACAACCTCCAGCTGTTCAAAAAGGATTGCAATCGTTATTTGGTGCCGTCCGGGACGCTATAGGTTCACAACTCCCGAGAGAAGTGTAATAAAAAAAAATCGCCTGAGTACAATAGGCAGTCTGCAAAGTGGGTAGAAAGCCCCGAAAGTCGACCAAAGCGGCCAAAAAAACCAACGCCCGACCGAGAAGGTTATGGCCTTCGTTTTATGGTAAGCGCATGGCATAATCTTCATCCATTACCTGCAGAAGGAAAGAACAGTCACAGGGGAGTATTATGCACCGTTATTTGGCAAACTGAACGACGAAATAAAGAAAAAATGGCCCCATATGACAAAGACGAAGTTTTGTACCACCAGGAAAATGGGCCGTCACCCATGTTCTTGAAAGCCAGGGCCAAATTGTACCAATTACGATTTGAATTGGTTGCTCACCCACCGTAATCCCCAGACTTGACCCTCAGTGGCCATTCTCTGTTCCCAAATCTCAAGCGGTTGCTCCAGGGAAAGAGATTCAGATCAAATGAGGAAGTTGCGTTAACCGAGGCGTATTTGGAAGGATTTGACATTTCGTACTACAAAAATGGCATGGCATGTTGGAAAACCGGCATACCGAATGTATCGCCCTCGAAGGAAACTATATTGAGGAATAAATATAACTTTGCCCAAAAAGAACTTATTTTCATTAAAAATTCCATTTTTCAACCTATGAAGTAGTACCACTAGCGCCATCTTACGATGTGTGACATGAGTGAACCAAAAAGAGAGAAAAATGTGCTCTAAATAAACCAAGTTTGGCGACGTGAAATTTCGCTTTTTTTTTTATTTATTTATTTATTTGTTTTTTTTATTTTTTATTTTTATTAGACTTCTCTCGGGAGAGGCGAACCTATAGCGCCGAGTGGGCGCCCCGAGATGCAACTAAATAACTGTTGCAGTTCTTTTTGAACAGTTTCAGGTTGTAACGCTCCGGGAACACTCGCGTGGGCAGGGAGTTCCACAGCTTCCCCGCTCTGTAACGGAACGAGTTCTGATGCAGGGATGTTCGCGCCATCGGGAGATGAACCACAAACGGGTGCGATCCGTCGGATTGTTTTGTGGAACGCATATAAGCCGAATTGCGTGGAACAATACCAAGAATCTCCGAAGAACAGTACCCGTGATAATATCTGTAAAACAGACAGAGGTCGGCTACGCCCCCTCGATGTCACAGAGACTGTTGTCCCGACGTCAGCGCCGAGTCCCCGACCAGGTGGATTGCTCGTGTCTGTATGCTCTCAAGTAGGTCGAGGGTATGTTTAGGAGCCGAGCTCCAAACATGAGAGCAATATTCGAGCGCGGGTCTAATTTGGGATTTATATAGGAGAAGAAGTTGAGCCGGAGTAAAATGTTTCTTGGCTCTAAAAAGATAGCTCAGTTTTCCTGAGGCTGACCTGGCCATACTCGACACGTGTTTATGCCATGATACATTCCCACAGACCGTGACGCCAAGCAATTTCAAACTTTCCCCAGCCTCGAGGGCCCGGCCATTCATCATCAGCTATGGAACCGATGATCCACCTTTCTTTGTGAATGTTGTATATTGTGTCTTCGGTGCATTGAAGCCCACGAGGTTGGCCCTTCCCCACTGCAGAACCCTATCTAAATCTTGATTCAGAGAGTCAATCTCTCTACATCTCAGCTGATGCGACGTTGATGCACCAATCGGCCGAACACGCGAAAAGGAGGAAACAAGCGTACTAACATCCGCAAAGCTGAACACTCGCTTATTCGTTGACTCAGACAAATCATTTATATGAAGCGAAAACTAGGTTGAAGCCAGAATAGAACCTTGAGGAACCCCGGAATTAACAGGATACAGATCCGAACACTCTTCGGCTACAACAATCCGAATCGAACGATCCTCGAGGAAGCTCTTCGTCCAGTCGCAAAGCTGCTGGGAAAGTCCGTATGAACAAAGCTTGTTCAGCAATACTCCGTGCCAGACGCGGTCAAAAGCCTTGGAGTTATCCAATGCAACCGCCCTTGACTCACCATGCCCCTCAATCCCAGATGTCCATATATCCATTATAAGTGTCAAAAGATCTCCCGTGGGCCGTCTGCCACGGCCCCCGTATTGACGATCATTCAGAAGTCCGTTGCATTCCAAATACTTAACTAACTCTGTATTGATGACTTTTTCCATTACCTTAGATAAAATAGACAGTAATGCTATCGGATAATTTTATGGGAGACACTTTTTCCCGTCTTTGGGATTGGCTGAACTCCAACAGGCAGGAAGGTCCTCCGTGCGTAAGATAAGCGGAAGAGTCTGCCAAGAATCGGCGATAGTTCTGGAGTACAATTCCTAAGGACTATTACCGCTATTCCGTCCGGGCCGGTTGCCTTCCTACAATCCAGTTCACGTAGAATGCGTTGAATAGTGCGCGCACGGAATCTCACATCTCGCATCGAAGACCGTACCGGCGAGATCACAGGTGGCTCCAAAAGGCCCGAATCGAGGTTTGATTTCGCGGAAAATAAATTCGTGAACACATTAGCTTTATCCTTTGAATTCGTGACTAACGTCCCGCTGTCTCTCACCAACGAAGGGAAAGAGGAGGAAGCGAAGTTACTGTTGACAGCTTTTGCCATTGACCAGAAGGAGCGCGAACCAGTGGGGCACCGAAGGAGGTTATTGATCACCTTGTCGTTGTGAGCCTTCTTCGCGGTAGCAATCGCCTGGTTGCACGCATTTCTGATTCTCACATCGGTGGGATTAGAGCGACATTGCTTAAAAGCTCTATTTTTTGCGCTGTAATCAGCTCACATTTTTTATCAAACCAAGGTTTATCAGACGAACTTCGTTTGATGGAATGTGGAATATGCAACTCTATAGCGTTTGAAATAATAGTGAAGAAGATCGTGTGATTCGAACTGACGCTATGACAGCTCGAATCACGAAAAAATTTTTACCTAAGCTTGCACACCAGGCTACTGACCGTGTTTAGAATTTGATTTCCAAACTCCAGTATATTCCACTGGTGTGAATTATTTTTTTTATTTATCGCTTGGTATACGGTTCTGATGTATTTTTCTTATTCGATTTTTTTCGTTCGGTGTTCTTCACTATTTTTGCTTGTGAATTGTGTGTATCTGTTAGAATCGCTACAACTCCATCCCCAGAAGAATAATCTCTGACATCGACTCCGTTAACAATCAAGCGTTAACATCGGAGTTTCCGAAGCACACCTCGGACCATGGAAAGGATGCGAAGAAATCTCGCAAATCGTCCCAGCTAGCAACCCCATACTTCCATACATGGCGAAGCTGCCTAGGCTTCGTATATTAGGTCCGTTCTGTTATATTAAACATTTAAATACCGGCTGTCATGGATAGGATTATAATCAATATGGTGGACGGTCGACTTACCTGCTGACTACCACGATTCTTTCTGGATACGTGGTGCCAGAAGGGTTTACTCGCTATGGATATATCCTATGATGGTTTTAGGAATGAAAATATATACAATTGGCATGGTGCTCAACTTTTTGGGGTCCACGTTGCACTTCTGCGTTCCAAGTGTTTTTCGTTTTGTATATAATCCATGCGGGAAAGTTTCCAGCAGGGTTAACTTTCCCTTGTCTGCTCCATTCCTTTGCTCCATCGATATTTTAAGGGTATTTTTGAAGAAGACATGCGGCGTACTTGCATCAGAACTGGCTATTCTCTCTCTAATGTCATTGAAAACCCTTATTTGACTGCATTTTAGATCAGCAAACGGTGACGTATACCCAGTGGTTATAATTCACACGTGTCGGACTTTCCAGGATTTACTCTGCAAATATTTTAGGAGCCATTCAAAGATTCATCGTCCAGAGTTTAGTCATTGGACTCTCGCCAGCCGGCAATTGATATGACTCAGAAAATGTGTTAGGGAATGATTATTCACCAGACAAGGAAACACTCGGTAAATCATTTTACTCATCACGTAGAATCTGTCTTACAAATTCATCTTACATATTCAATGTTGTTCTTGACGAGCGCCTTCTCGTCAAGGAGAATTTCTATTATTCATACAAAAGTAAAAAGGCAAAACAGATATCATGACGTAATCTGCCTATGAGTCCGTAGAATTTATATAGCATTCACAAAGTTGAATAGATGCTTAAAATACAGAGCCACTCATGGCTGGTTGGCTGTGAAAAGGCAGCCCACCTGGGATGATTCACACCATCGCTTTCGTGCCTATAGGGGGAGAACCGTTTTCCTTCCTTTCCCTTCAAAAAGGGATTTCATTTTGGAATAGCCACCTTACAAACAACTTTTTTTCTTTCAAAGGCAGTCGTAAGCACTTTCTTTTGATTTCGATCTTTCCTTTTTAATCTGCTTGAGTTCTAAATTCCACCTAAACACCGCAGCGCAGGGTGTGGGAGATCTCAAGGATTCTTGTCCTTGGACCCTTTTGTATAATAAAAAGAATTTCCAATTAAAAGTTTCATAATTTCAAAAATTCAATCGTTTTAAGGTCAAGCGAACCTTAGAGTTCATAATAGAGAAATGATAAAGAAGAAGCGAAGGGAAGTATTCCCTAGATGGTGTGATGCTCCTTGCGTGAGAAAGTGCCCAACCTTTGTGTCTCGTGCCAGAATAGGTGTATTCGACCTGAGGGAGAAATACTATTTAATTTACTCAATCAAAGTCTAACCTTCATATTCAGATGGAAGGTCGATTGCTGTAAGGACCTGTTCGAAGTCTTCCCCCCTTGTTTGTCTACTCGTTTTGTTTCCAACCCGATAAGGACTGCCTGTAATGTACACGTAAGGATATTTAGGAAAGCATATTCTCATTTCTGAGTTAGAAAGTTAACCATGCGAATACATTTGGACATACCGTATGCCTTGAAAGGTACAAGGATAATTCCTGCGATGCTTGTCATCTCGGCTGTACGAGTATGTGTGGATGTCAGCGTTCGTGCTGTGTGTATGGTGGAGGAAGGGAACATTTCACTCAGGTACTTAGTGAATGTTGACAGTTTTATCCATTTGAAAAGAAATTGCTTTTAAGGATATTTGCTTTCACTTGTCCCAAAAGGAACTAATTTTACATAACTTCAGTGGATGTGCATGTGTGCGTATGAGGGCGTGAAAGTGTTTCTTAAGTGAGCTGTTATAAGGACTACAGAAGGAAAAGTCAGAAATTCCTTAGGGATTAGTTTAATACAATTTGCTGTGTGGGCGGCCGTGTTTGCTGTCAGATGGGAGATGTATATACTTTACATCTTAAGCTTAGTTAATTAAATTCTATTATTTTAACACTTTGTATAACTTGATTCTGTCTTAGGGATTTGCATATTGAAATCGTTTGATTAAATTGACTTCCAGTTGGATAGAACTTCTTTTTATTCATACAAGGGCTTAGGAGATTGAGCTTCTGGCTCGAATTGTCTGTACTGAGATATGTTAAGAGGAATAACGTAACCACTTCGCATTGGAAATGAATTATCATTTTTGAAAAAATATTGATTAAGATTTTTCATGATCTTGCTCTAGATCGGTATTTCTGGTGTTGTATCTGTACAAGAAAGGTCAGATATCGTCATATCGAACTAGAGGATTTGAGCTATGTTCTACATATTTAGACGTCTCGTAAAGCAGATAACTTAACAGATGAAATTGGTTCCTAGAGAAGAATACTCTGTCCGACCTAACCAAGATACAAGACGCTTTTTCTTAAAATTTATTTTGATTGTTCTACATAGTCTCCCTGTAACTCTACACACTTCTCCCAGCGATGCTCCCATTTCTCTACCCCATCCATATAGTACTCGACGTTTTTCTCCGTTCACAAAGGTGATTGCCTCGTCATTTGACGAAAACCTCTGTTCTCTGAGGGCGATTTTTAGATTAGGGAACAAAAAGAAGTCGTTTAGGGCTATATCTGGTGAGTAAGGCGGACGGTCAAGCAGTTCAAATCGTAATTCGTGGATTTTCGTCATGGCAACCGCTGAGAAGGATTTCCTTTTTCTGCAAATGTGGCCGTTTTGCCACAATTTCTGCCTTCAATTGGTCAAGTAATAATGCTTCGTATGCTCCTGTAATGGTTTTTCCTTTTTGAAGATATTTGATTAAGATAACACCATGACTATCCCAAAAAAACAGTCGCCATCACTTTCCCAGCCGAAAAAACATTTTTTGCTGTTTTTTGGAGCCGATTCCCCCTTTGTAGTCCACTGTTTTGACCGTATTTTTGTTTCGGGCGTATTATGGTGTATCCAAGTTTCATCGACAGTAATTAATCGGCGCTAAAACTCGGATTTATTCCGCCTACACTGCGCCAACAGAACGTTGGAAATGTTCATTCGAACACGTTTTTGGTTTAACGTGAGCAAACGCGGCACTCAACACGTGGACAGCTTTCTCACGCCTAAATCTTGATTTATTATGTGACAAACACATTCTTTGGACATTTTCATAGCCCTTGCTATCTCTCTCACTTTAATTCGGCGGTCGTCTAGCACGATTTGGAAAACTTTAATGCTGTTATCGTCAGTTGTTGCAGTTTTTGGACGTCCCGAACATTCACCGTCTCCCCAAGCTCCCACGGCCACGTTTAAATTCAGCTGCCCAAAATTTCACTGTGGTAAATGATGGTGCAAAGTCCCCATACACAGAGTCCAACTCATTGTTGATTTGCGTAGGCGTATTGCCTTTAAAAAAAAAAGTAATTAGAGCTCGATACTCAATTTTGTCCACTTGCATAAAAACACACATCTACTCGCTCAAACGACTGTCAAATAAAACCACGCCTCCAAAATAGCTGTAATTTTGGTGAATAACTGTCAAAAGATGCACAACTACATTCACTAGCTAGAGTGCTGCCACCTTCACGTTGAGGTCGGAAACTTTGCAGGCCACTCATGTATTCCTCCCATCTTGTTTTACAATTTTTTTAGCCCTTTGTTTCCAGTAATTGTTGGTGCTAATCCGAAACTTTTGTATTATCAGTGTCTTTACATTCCTGAGGAGGGATTTCAGTGTCTGTAGTTCAAGATTGTGCGATACATCTTGGAATTGGCGATGTATTCGATTTATCTGCGTTGCGTGATCAAAAACCTCTTGTGTTTCTGTAAGGTCGTTATGTCGCGGTTTAAATAACACTCTATACTATTACGTGATGTCAGTTTTGGGACTGACGACTCTATAGTCTACACGAACACCGTGTTCATCATCATCATCATCGACACCACAACCGGGAACCGGTCTTGGCCTTATTTAGCAAGTCTTGAGGCTTGTTAAATTTTCCATAATGATTTGTTTTTTCCGGGAAAGGTCATTAGTCTTGCGCCAGAGGCTCTCCGACGGGAATCGAACCCGGTCTCCCGCGTGACAGGCGGGTATACTAACCACTATACTATCGAGAAGCTGAACACCGTGTTCAGGCTCCGAATATAGGAATCGCACTCCTCATTAGAGAGATTCCTATTGTCAGGAATACTAGAAGAGAAGCTACAACTTCTATACTTGTCGGCCGCACAACGCTGAATACGGTACTAATTGGTCTGCCTAAAATTCAATTCAGAATTTGACTCTTAGGATGTATTCAAATACTCATGCCTGAGTAACTGCCCGTTTGATATACCATACGTCAGTACTGGAATTCTATTGCTATGGATCGTTTCTATTTACAGTCGTGCATCTGCAATACAAAGATCGAGATATGAGTTTCCCGACGGAAAACTTGGTGTAATCGGGCCGTACACTTTCATTTTGTATATCAACTGGTTGTTTTCAATAAAGTGATGAAGCAATCTGGCTCTTCCATTCGCTACCGTGTCAAACCAGGCTGGGTTTTTCGCGCTCAAATCACCGGCGAAGACGAAATAGTTATTCAAATTATTTAATTTTAGTTTTTCGAACAACTTTTCAATTTCGCTGTTAAATTGATTACTGGAAGAAGGCGGCGGTAATTTAGTGGTAATTCAAAACTCTTTCTTATCTGTGAACCTGGGCGGTTGATCCTTACGTCTGGATTTGATGATTGCCACGAACTTGGCAGCGGTTGATCCTTACGTCTGTATCCTTCTTGCGTGCGTCGCGACCTGGGCGCGGTGTGGTTAGTTGTAGCTGCGCTGGGGGCAGCTTCTTGTTGCGCCACGAATTTGGCGGCGGTCGGTCCTTAGGCTGGACCTTGGGGCTGCATACTGGGCAGCGGTATCTGTAGCTGTCGTTGGGGTAGCTGGTTACTGCGCCACGAACCAGACGGCAGTATTATAGTTACCATGTGGGCAGCTCATTGTTGCGCCACTTATCTGGCGGCGGTCGGTAGCCGCACTGGGGCAGCTCGTTGATGCGCCACTAATCTGGCGGCGGTAGGTAGCTGCACTGGGGCAGCTTGTTGATGCGCCACTAATCAGGCGGCGGTAGGTCCTTAGGCTGGACCTTAGGGTGAGCCTGGCGGCGGTGGATTGATGGACCAGAATATTTATAAAAAAGTTTAAATATTATGTGGCACTTCTCGTATCACTGGGCCAATCACGCACAACGGTCTTGTTGTCAATAATGGTGCTAATAAAGCAAACATCATCGGAGAGACATTTGAAAATAATCATAAACTCACTCTCGAGGATGGCGACCCAGATACTAATGCAATAATTAGTTCAAAGGTTCGCAATAAATTAGACGACTTTAACGAGCCGATAGTTGTATTTAACTCAGCTAACGGTGCATATCTCGACGACACACGTCATAATGATCACGGTTTCATCACACCAAATACCCTACAGAACTTAGTTAAATCTCGAAACCCTAAGAAGTTACCCGGTATCGACAACATGTCGTACCACTCGTTGCGAAGGCTTTCTGATTTATTCTTTATAAAGCTCTCCATTCTGCTCAACCATGCCTACAACATGGGGTGCTTTCCCCAAACTTGAAAGCATGCTATTGTTTGTCCAATAACTAAAGTTAGGAAACCAACGTATCACCCCTCAAGCTTTCGTCCTATTTCGCTCCTCACCTGTATCAGCAAAATATATGAACAGTTCATATACGAGAAGCTAAATAACTTCATCAATGCCAGGTACCTAATTCCAGATTTCCAATTTGGATTTAGAAGAGCGCACAGCACCACTATGGGTCTCAACATATTTCCAAACCACGTCAGCGTGCGCCTCTTTAATAAGGAACTCACCATTGCGATGAGCGTGGACGTTGAAAAGGCTTTTGACACGGCATGGATCGAAGGTCTCGTTTTTAAATTATTGAATACTTGCCTCAGTAGAACGCTGTGTAGTATCATCTACCACTTCGTTCTAAACAGAACCTTCCAAGTTCGAGTGAATGTAAAGCTATTCCGAACTTTGAACGCCGCTGCAGGCGTACCACAGGGTTTCATTCTAGGTCCCTTCCTATTTAATATCTACACCTCAGATATTCCTCGTGTAGTGTTCCAGGTTCGACTTCGTTCATGAAAAAAACAGAACAAAAGAAAATCTCAGAGAATTGGTTTTTTTTTGCACGGGGGTACGAGCAGTGGCCTCGGATCAGGAGAAAGGATTCCGGTTTTAGACACGGGATCGAGCGGTCGAACGTCGCGACTAACAGGATACCGAGTTTAGCCAAGGAATCGTGCGGTCTAACATTACTCGCGACTATCAGAAAGAGTTTATTTTTTCTTGTTTTGTTTTGTTCCAAAAATAAATAGAATGAGTTGTTTTTTTTTCTTTCTAAATCGAATTAAAAGACTTGGTTTGTATAAATCGAAGAGAAAGAGTTTGTCTCTGAAAGTAATAAATGGATGATAAAAGGAAGAAGTGTTTTTGTTTATCCATACCTAAAATAGTCTGTAGCGTCTCTAACAGATACACACACAATACACAAGCAAATAGTGAAGAACACCGAACGAAAATCGAATAAGAAAGTACATCAGAGCCGTATACCATAGCGATAACATAACAATTCACATCAGTGGAATATACTTGAGTTTAAAATCGAATTCTAAGCACGGCCAGTATCCTGATGTGTTACGCATTGGTTCAATTTTTGGTGATTCTAACTGTCATAGCGTCAGTTCGAATCACACGTTCTTCACTATCATCCCAAACGCTATAAGTCCCCCCTCTTCCCTCGTCGCGCGAAGAAGCACGGTCGGCGGACGTTCAAACACTCGCCCTGTGGACGGGAGAGTAAACCAGATATACTATGCGGAGAATGTCCTAGCAAACACGCCATCCAAAAGCCCTAAACTTGCAATAGATTGACTCAACCGTCACCTAGACGAACTATATCAGTATTACAGTCAATGGAAAATGCTACTTAACCTAATCAAAGCACTGGTTATAATTCTGAGTAGTAACCACTCCCAACCTACTTCCCAATCATCATCATCATCGGCACTACAACCGGGATCTGGTCTTGACCTTATTTAGCAACTCCCGAGGTTTGTTAAGTTTTCCATAATAATTTCTTTTTCCGGGCAAGGTTATTAGCATTGCGCCACTACTTCCCAATATTCACAGAATATTCGAATACAAATAGGAGGTACTACGATTAGACCACAGGACAGGATGAAATATCTTGGAGTCATTTATACCCCAAAAATGAATTTCACCAAACATGTGACCCATATTCTTCAAAGGGGCCTCGGTCGGTCTAAGCAACTGCACAACATTATGAAGTGGAGCAACAAATTTGACACCAAAGTTAAGCTTCTCTGCTATAAGCAGCTAATCCGATCTGGAATATCATACGCCTTTTCCATATCGTCCTGCACATCTTCGGCTCTGGAAAGACTTCGAGTTTTCGAAAGAAAATTCTTCAGAAGATGCACCAACCACTCTAGAAGGCCTGACGGTCGCCATTACCGGAACTCTCACCTATACGAGGGTGCCTCCATTACCCCTGTGGCGGTTCCGCCAAGCCCCACGGTTCACTTAGCTAAAAAAACCTAGCTTCCATCCAATCATATAATTTCGCTAATGCAATCGCATTAGCACCTTAAATGCTTTACGCATCTAGGATTATCTAAGGTATAATCTAAAAAGTCCCTATAAAAGAAAACTTACCTTCATGCATCGCTTTGCATATAATTTCCTGTAAGATTTCTTTTCTACCTTTTCTGGAATCCCAAAACCTATTCGGTACCTTCGGTTCCCAGGCAAATTTCAATTTCCCACACCTGCACCACAATCTTCACCCAGCATACCTGAAACATCTCCTTTTACAAGGACATTTAATGCATACAACGCGTTAGATAAAATTCCTAAAAATGGGTCCTTAATGTGCATATGCACCATAAATACAAAACATTCGGCACCCATTGTTATCAATAAAAATGCAACGTCGGGCGGCTTGTTTTTACAGCTGCAGCAAGCCGACTGGCGATTCACCATCAATAGACAAACAATCATCAATTTTGTACGTCGCCACAAACTAATTTCCCTGCATATACAAATGCAGGCAAGGGATTCATTTCTGCCATCAATCCCATTAACACATTTTTTTGCTCAATGTCTATTATAGCGACGATACACAGCGTACACATGACCCCCATTACCGGACGAAGCATTTGGTCGCTTCTCCCTTTGTTCCTTTTTTTTTTCTCTTTTCAGGTTTCGTTTATCCCTTGCTAAATACAACGATAAACTCGATGATGGGTACGATCACACACATACCACCATGATCTGCATTACGACATCTGGTTCTCTGTTCCACAAAGAGAGACTTTACGTCTCTCTTGTGGTAGGTAAAACATATCCTTAGTGGAGAGGGTATCTACCACGACACCACAAACTCTGCACGAGATGATTATCGCTGAGTCCTTTACCACCCGCTGATCGTCACGGTCATGCGGCTCCCGCTGTCTGTAGCGCTGCAGACACGCGATAAATCCCGGAGTCGAGAGTGTCATTATACTCGCTGCAGTCTTCCAAGATTGTGTTTTTGTTGACTTCACATTGTAACTTTCACGCAGTGCTACCGTAAAATGTTAGTATCCAATAAGAAAATAAAACAGAAACAATAATCCATGAATTCAAACAAGTTATTCCAATAGTAGTGTTTTTCTTGAATATAGAAATAAAACTAAACAAAAGAAATAGTGTGTTCTATTTTTACTTGTCCGGTGTTTGGCGTTTTCCTTGTTCGGCGGAACAGTTAATCTTTGTGTTAGTGATGAGGTGGGTTAGTAGTAGAACTCTCGCCCATGCCGGCGTCGCGAACACCTGCCCTACACATCCCCATCGACGAGTACTTGGTACAATTACCATATAAGTACCTCGAAAGCGTCCAGAACAGCGAGAACCGATTTGTACGGGAGTCTTGCGTTCTTGACCCTTCCCTCCTTCGATCTTTCCGAACCCGACCACCACAATTTCTTCTGCAGTTCAAAACTGAAGAAAGCACCATTCCCAACAACATTCCCCTCTTTAATCTAGGGTTCCTGGACCCATCCTATGGGGTATACTACTCTCACACCGCACACACACACGCACGCACACTACAAGACGACACAAACATACACACACACCGACCAAAACGCAGATCATCAGACGCCAAAGATGTGACCTACGTTTACTACCACACTCAAGACCTACTGGTCTTGTATCATTTCTTTCCCACCATCCCTCCATCCAAGTAGTTAGAGAACACCTGAACTAACCCTGTTCACACTATCCTTATATAACCCCCCGCCCGCCATTTTCTTTTTCAGATATCTCGAGACCGCGCCAATTTTCGATGACTCGGCCACACATTTCGGCCGAAACGGCCGCTAATTCGCGTTCAATGTTGGCTCTGAGCTCTTCCAACGTCGTCGGCTTGTTGGCATAGACCAATGACTTGACGTAGCCCCAAAAAAGTAGTCTAGAGGCGTTAAATAGTACGAACGAGGCGGCCAACCGACTGACCCATTTCTTGAGATAACACGCTCATCAAACTTACTCTTCAATAAATCGATTGTATTGTGTGCTGTGTGGCTTGTGGCACCGTCCTGTTGAAACCACATGTCGCCCAATTCCATATCTTCCAATTCGGGCCAAAACTAATCGGTAATCATGGCGCGATAACGATGGCCATTCACAGTAACGTAACGATCGTTATCGTCGATGAAAAAATATGGCCCAATGACGCCTCCGGCATGCAAACTGCACCAAACAGTTATTTTTTGTGGATGAAGTGGTGATTCATGAAGCACATGTGGATTTTCACCCGACCAACAACGCATGTTTTGCTTATTGACCAACCCATTGAGCCAAAAATGAGCTTCGTCACTGAAGATGATTTTGCGATGAAATTCATCATCTTGGCGCAACTTTTCCAGAGCCCAATCGGAGAACGTACATCGCTTCAAATGGTCCATCGGCTTCAATTCCTGAGTCAGCCTGATCTTGTATGGGTGTAAACCAAGATCCTTACGCAAAATTCGCCATAAAGTGGTTTGGGCGATGCCCAATTCTTGAGAACGCAATGGAATTGACTGATTTGGATCGTTTGCTACGGACGCCTGGACGGCAGCGATATTTTCGACACTTCGACCAACCCGTTGTCTCACTGGCACGGCAACTTCATACAACGAATATGTGGACTCAAATTTTTGCACTAAACTTGTTGTTGCCTGTCTACTAGGGCGAGAATTACCACCGAAAATTGGAGTTAATGCTCTTAAAGTTGCGGTCACCGGCTCCAAATTTCTGTAGTAAATTTTTATAATTTGCAGACGTTGTTCGTTCGTGTATTTAACCACAATGAAAATGTTGAGTTTAGTGAATAAATTGACAGTGACAGTTCGATGAATAGTGGAAGGGTGCGTTCATAAATTAAATTCAAAGTCCTATTGGCAAACCGGATACAATCCCCAATTCGGCGAACCGCGTTCGCCACGGCAACAATTGTTATATCGGGTGCGACCCATCTAACAATTGATGTTTTGTTTTCACAGTGAATCTTTTTAAATTTAAACAAAACTCTCGGCCCCTTAAAAAAAGCGTAAAAGGAAGAGGAAATTGTATTGAATACAAATTAATTAAGAGTTTCTTACAATTGAAATAAATAAAGATATGTTTATAACTTTTATGAAGTCCACGAGCTATGTTTATTTGGTGTGGTGCTTGGGGTGCCCCCGCTTGGTAGAAACCTCGACGGGGCCTTAAACTGCAATAAATCACTCAGGCTATGCTGACGGAAGCATACGCGTCCAGTAGGGCCACCCATGTCAGACAGATTAGTGAGGAGTAACACACAAAGATCTACTACCCATAATCCAGGGTGTTACACGTCACCTCGCCCATTGGGTGGTTTGCAGCCAGGGGTATACCGGCTGTATTATAACGGCGACTCTCTGACACCGGGTCGAATCAGAGCAGTAAGCAGACTTTACCATATCAAAGAGGGGCTCTGATATGGCGGACTATTTGAAACCCCAAGACTCGTGGGAACAAAAATGAATAATCAATACATAAAAAACAATCTCACGAAAAACCCGGTAGGCGTAGGTGTGATGAGCCGACACTACCATAAGAGAACAAATCATCAAGAAAACACTGATTCGGCAAAAAGAAGACGTGGGGAAAAACAGAAAAAGCGGGATATACGAGTCGGGACGTGGAATGTTCGAACGTTATATAAACCAGGCGCAATACAGACGGTCGTAGAAAACGAGAAACAATATAAAATGGACTTCAGGAAGTCCGACTCCCAAAACAAGTAATCTAAACCAATGGGCTTACACTGGCGTGTGAAGGTACCGATACACATAACCTCGGGACTGACTTCATCATAACGAAGAAGATTACGCCCAATGAAAAAGATGTGCAATTTATTAATGGCCGAATGTCGGTGCTAAAAATATAGGGACCATGGTACAATTACGGCTCCTCGATAGTATACTGGTTAGTATACCCGCCTGTTACGCGGGAGACCGGGGTTCGTTTCCCCGTCGAGGAGCTTCTGGCGCAAAACTAATCACCTTGCCCGGAAAAAACAAATCATTATGGAAAATTTAACAAGCCTCAGGACTTGCTAAATAAGGCCAAGACCGGTTCCCGGTTGTAGTGCCGATGATGATGATGATGGTACAATTATGTATTTATAAACGTACACGCCCCAACAGAATCTACGGACGAAGAAACGAAGGACACATTCTACGAGACCCTATAGCAAGTATTCGATGGAATCTCATCATTCGGTGTTAAAATCCTCCTCGGGGACCTCAATACGGAAATTGGAAATGAAGACATCTTCCAACCAACTATAGGTAAGGAGAGCCTACACGACGTTTCAAATGATAATGGTATTCGAATTATCACGTTCGTAGCGTCAAAAGATCTGGTAGTGAAAAGCGCGATGTTCAAGCACAAGCAAATCCATAAAGCCACATGGATATCACCCGACGGCGTAACGCGTAACCAAATAGACTACTTCCTCATAGACAAAAGACACCATTCGAATATCCTTGACGTAATATCATATAGAGGAGCAGATTGCGACTCCGATCATCTTCTAGCGATGGGCAAAATTAGAAGTCGGCTCGCAGCAAACCCACAGGGCCAATCACGGGAGACGAGCAAAAAGTTCGAGATTAATAAACTAAAAGACCTTCGCAAAAGGGCTGAATATCAAGACGAACTAACGAATAGATATAGCATCCTAGAGAATGGGACTAGTGAGGAAGAGGAAACCAATAATCTGTGCACTAAATGGGCATCGATCAGAGACACAAACAAACAGCCCAAGAGGTGTTAGGATTTAAGAAAACAATTAAGTCCAAGCCTTGATTTGATGATGAGTGCAGAGCGAAGATCAAAGAACGTAAACACTTCAAAGTGATCCACTTAGAAAGATATGATGAAGTCAACGCAGAAAGATACGCGACAATTCGCAAAGAGACAATGAGACTCTTCAAACGCAAAAAAACGCGAACGGGAGAAGACTAGGATCAAAAAAATCCTAGAAAATGCCGGAGCAAAGAATATCAGAGGTGTTTATGCCGGCATAAATTCAATTAGAAATGGCTACCGAGGAAGAGCCAACATAATCCGAGCCTCAAACGGCTGTCTGGCGACAGAAACAAACAATATCGTGACAAGATGGAAACAGTACTTTGAAAACCTGCTCAAAGTGCGCACACATCAACCGCAATTAAACGCACCAGACGTACATACAGCCGAGCCTCAGATCCCAGAGCCCTTTTTCGACGAAGTTGTAGAGGCAATAAACCGATTGAATATCTACAAGGCTGCCGGAGTCGACTGCATACCAGCAGAGCTTGTGAAGCATGGAGGAGAGGCAACCGCTCGAAAGATCCACCAACTGATTAAAACAAATGGGATAAGGAAGTCTTTCCGGAAGAATGGAAAACCTCAATAGTCGTCCCTATTTTCAAAAAAGGTGACAGATCTGACTACGAAAACTACAGAGAGATATCATTGCTCCCAGCCACATACAAAATACTAACAAATGTCATACTGGCGAGAATCACACCGTGCGCAGAAGAAATACTGGGAGACTACCAATGTGGATTCTGTAGGAAACGGTCAACAAGCGACGAAATGTTCACAATAAGGCAACTGTTGGAAAAGAAGTGGGAATACGGAGAGACGGGTCACCAACTGTTCATTGATTTCAAAAACGCCTACGACTCAGTCGCAAGGCAAAGACTCTACCATATTGAAGTTGAGCTGGGAATCCCGAAAAAATATGCCGCCCTCATTCGAATTTGCATCAACGAAAACAAAGGGCGAGTTAGAATAGAAAACCACCTCTCAGAACCATTTGAAATCCGACGGACTTAAACAGGGAGATGGTCTATCATCATCATCATCGGCATTACAAACGGGCACCGGTCTTGGCCTTATTTAGCAAGTCCTGAGGCTTGTTAAATTTTTCCATAATGATTTGTTTTTTCCGGGCAACTCATTAAGTCTTGTGCCAGAGGCTCCCTGACGGGCAATCGAACCCCGGTCTCCCGCCTGACAGGCGGGTATATTAACCACTATACTATCGAAGAGCTAGAGATGGTCTATCACCGTGTCTTTTTAACCTTGTGCTCGAGTATGTCATCAGAAAGGTACAATTCACAAAGACAAGTGGGTCATCGGTTCCACAGCTGATGATGAATGGGCGGGCCCTCGAGGCTGGGGAAAGTTTGAAATTGCTCGGCGTCATGGTCTGTGGGAATGTATCATGGCATAAACACGTATCGAGTATCGCCACATCAGCCTCAGGAAAACTGAGCTATCTTTTTAGAGCCAAGAAATATTTTACTCCGGCTCAACTTCTTCTCCTATATAAATCCCAAATTAGACCCGCGCTCGAATATTGCTCTCATGTTTGGAGCTCGGCTCCTAAACATACCCTCGACCTACTTGAGAGCATACAGAGACGAGCGATCCGCGTGGTCGGGGACTCGGCGCTGACGTCGGGACTACAGTCGCTATCACATCGAAGGCGCGAAGCCGACCTCTGTCTGTTTTACAGATATTATCACGGGTGCTGTTCTTTGGGGATTCGTTGTATTGTTCCACGCAATTCGGCTTATATGCGCTCCACAAGACAATCCGACGGATCGCACCCGTTTGTGGTTCATCTCCCGATGGCGCGAACATCCCTGCATCAGAACTCGTTCCGTTAGGGATCGGGGAAGCTGTGGAACTCCCTCCCCACGCGAGTGTTCCCGGAGCGTTACAACCTGCAACTGTTCAAAAAGAACTGCAACAGTTATTTGATGGCATCTCGGGGCGCCCACTCGGCCCTGTAGGTTTGCCTCTCACGAGAGAAGTCTAATAAAATAAAAATAAAAAATAAATAAAATAAAAAAAATAAAAAAAAATAAAAAATAATTTCAAAGGAAATTAGCAAAAGACTACACTCCGGGAACGGTAGTTGTCACGCAGTCAGTAAACTGCTGAAGTCCAAACTGCTATCACGTAACATAACGCTGCGTGCTTATAGAACGATAATCATGCCGATTGTTCTATACGGATGCGAAACATGGGCTCTGACAAAACGGGAAGAAAACAAATTCCGCGTATTTGAGAATAAAGTTTTAAGGGGTATCTTTGACGGCAAATATGACGAGGAGGCAGAGCAATGGAGAAAACTGCAAACATACAATAGTGAGAGTAATCAAGTCGCGAAGATTAAGATGGGCTGGACATGTGGCGCGAATGGGCAACGATAGGACAGTGCGTAGAATTCTTGTCGGTAGACCAACGGGAAAGTGACCGGTAGGACGGCCGCGGCGGAGATGGGAGGACAATGTTAGGTCTGACCTTGACGAGGTCGGATCGCCTGGTCAACCGTGGAAGGGAGTGCACAGGACAGGGATGGATGGCGGAGTCGAGTCGGTCAGGTCATGAACTTTCGGGTTCCTACAGGCCAATAAATAATAATAATAATAATTGAGTATAATTTAAAGACAAAATCGTTGCCCAGGTAGCGCTGATGTTGTCATACAATACCCAATAACGTACCAACGATTGGTACTTCGGGCAATTGATGCTTCCAGCCAGATATCGCTATCACTAACAACAACTGCTCTGTTTTTTCGCCATCGAAGTTTACTTAGAGAGTAAGAATATTCGTTGAATCAGTTCATAGTGAATCTTTTTAAAATTACTGACAAAACTCTCGGCCGCTTAGAAAAAGCGCAAAAGGAAGAGGAAATTGTATTAAATACAAATTAATTAAAACTTTCTTACAATTGAAATAAATAAAGATTTGTTTATAACTTTTATGAAGTCCACGAGCTATTTTTATTTGGTGTGGTGCTTGAGGTACATCACTTGTTTGACTGACCATAATGTTTTATATATTTATGGTAAACATTCTACTGTCGATTGGTGAAAACAGAACTAGTATTTACTTAAACAAACTGTATTTTCATGTCAAATTAAAATGTAGCCACTAATTGGAGAATAGCACGCTTACAAATACCAATAGATCGCCGGGTTATAGGAGAGCGAATATCTTCCAAGGCTGGTGTCGTCTAATAATACAGCATTAGAGACACGTGTAATGAATTAAATACAGCAGACATAACTTTTCAATCTCATCGTCAATTTCTGCCTTTTATGTTTATAACTTATCGCTGCTATCTCATAGTCAACATCATTCTTGTGAATAAATTTCTAGGTACATAAAAAAAAAAAAAATAAAGTGTTATTTACAAGATTCACAAATAAGGTATTGCCTTGGTGGATATCATTCTACGTTGTAGTGTAAAGGTCTTATTATCTATTAGGGTAACGTAGAGATATTCAAAGTTCTTTGTGAGTATCACATAAAAATAATTGTGTGTTACGACTAATATTAAATCTGATTGAAGAAGGCAAAATGCCTCGCTAGGAACTATAAAGAAGTAATTAACAGTCTTGCTAATTGGAATTGGTCATAGCGGAAGCTTTTTACGTCAATGATTTTTTTTTTCAAACTCGTGCATAAAAAGAATGACTACACAACAGTGGGAAAATGTAATTAAAAAATAATTAAGATAAAGTGATAGGAACAAATAGTTGATGTAACGTCATATAATAACAAACAACAAAATTATTCCTATTAAGGATTGATGTCTACCATTAAAAAGTGTTTTCAGAAGTCATGTTAAGCAAATTGTTTTAAATTTCCTTCCATTGTTTTGGTCAGACCAAGGAAATTGCTAGTCCCATCTCCAGTGATTCTGAAGGGATCATTCACGAAACATCCGTCACATACATGCGTGCTATATGTGATAAGCCGCTGTAAAACATTATATGCCTGAGTATGTAATGCCAGTATGGCCATAGCACTTAGAGTGCCCCAAGTGCATCAGCAGTGAATTCGAGAAGCCCATGGTTTCAAGTATTATGGCCCAGTGGGGGCCTTTTATGGCACTAACTTGGGATTTTTATGGAGATATTTCAGTATTAGGTCCATTCGCATTTGTTTCGTGATGGACATAAGACGTGTAAAGTGGTGTTGGTGTATTTGAAGCGGATGTGGGGCGCAATCTCAATTTTTCACCCACGCAACATACTGGAGGGCGATAATAAATGCAAAAGACATTTCGTAGTGTAAACGGGTGGGTGTCAGAAGACGGGAACGGATAATGACATTTGAGGAAAAGGGCGTGAGCACAAAAAGCCATCCATCTCGTCAAGGCACCACTCAGCTTCGGTCCGCTTTCAGAAATCAGCCATGGAACGATATTTATCGCAACGTTTTATGTTTATCTATTTCACGATGGCCTGGTTTAGTTCGTGTACTCTTTGACATTTTTGCGTTAATTGTGATCGCAAATTTATTTATCGCATCTCTGCCAATAGTGCCCATCTCTCCCGACGATATGTGGCGCGACCATGGAGTGGTTGGGGGGAGGTAACGAATACTTTCCATTATGGACGGCAAATACAAGAGGAAGGAACAATAGGCCTAGGGAATTCGAGTAGATAAGATTCATTATAAAGGAGTTAATGGAACTCAAATTGGTTGATGGTATTAAAATTTTAAACTGTGGATTTGTAGGGAAGATGATGCAGCGCAAAGTAAGCAAGGTGATGAGCAGGATATCGCAAGGCAAGCATTTAATTAATTCAATTAATAATTTTCTGTCACTTGAAAATATGGAACTGATAGCTTTTACAGCGATATTCGTGCATTTAATATACATGGTTTTTTTTTAATTCAAAAGGTGTAGTATATTGTGACGTTTTTAACAGATAACAAGCAAATAGTGAAGAACAACTGCGAAAGAATATCGAATAAGCACACTATCAGAGCCGTATGCCATTGCAATTAACATACTAATTCCACATCAGTCGAGTGTACTCGAGAATAACGATGGCACTCACACACGCGGCTGTGGCCTGATGTGTTGAGCTTTGCTTGTCGCCCGTTTCATAGTGTGTTCAAATTACCCTCTTCATTATGGTCGAAAACGCTATAATATCATATAGTTGCGTACTTACTTATTTACGAAGCTGCGAATGCAGACGCTTTTATCAGTCTACAAAAATAGCTGTCTTTTTATATTTCCTTATATGAAATCAAAGGCTAATAACCTTGCCCGGAAAAACAAACGATGATGGGCAATTTAACAATCTCGGGTAAGTACCGGATACCGGTGGAGAGACTTGCTAAAGAAGGCCAAGACCGGATCCCGGTTGTAGTGCCGATGATGAAGATAATATTATTTCAACGAAAAGTTATGAAAAACTGCCTTATTTTAGACTTCTGTAGCGATCTTATTATCCCTCAAGAAGCCAGTAAATTCGTGAAACTGAACGTAGGGTTTTAATCCCACATTAAAACCCCCTTTGTATAAAGTATTGTTTAATAAAAACCCCAAAGAAAATAACCACATTGTATATATATACATGAATATAACAGCAGAAGACTAGTTGCTAGTTATCTAAATGTATAAACAAAATACTC
This sequence comes from Microdon myrmicae, assembly GCA_963931805.1. NCBI lineage: Eukaryota > Metazoa > Arthropoda > Insecta > Diptera > Syrphidae > Microdon > Microdon myrmicae. The sequence goes on along the minus strand of OZ007498.1, from coordinate 18,893,542 downwards.
GTTTTATCTTCTATTATGGCTAGTTAGAATTAGTTCTCCACCCGCCGTAAAAAGTCTAAGACCGAGTTTATAGCATACAACTTCTGTTGGAATTCAAAGCCAGCCAACGACAGCCCATTCCTTGAATATCAAAATCTCTTTAAGTGCCGAATAAAACCAGCAATTTATATGTGATAAAGTGACTATCAAGTGTCCATTTGCCTCTTGGATTTCCCATTAAAATCTTCCATAATTCCACCGGTTAAGATATATTTTCTGTACTTTTCGTCGGACTCTTTCCACTGAGCTAGACGAATCGAATTATCTGTGAGGTTCGTGGTTTTGTGCTGTTCACTGGATGCCACATAGATGTAGATGAAAAGGCAATGTCACCCACGCTTACTTTGGTTATTACGTTCGCCGACAATATGCTCACATCCATTGTACCTAGTACTCGTATATGCATGTGGTACGCAATTAGTCACTAAACTTTGTGGCGCCTTGAGATGCCAGACGTCTCCTTGCCGTCAGATGCACTGTGTTCGAAGTTTACCACAAAACCAGATGCATCTATGTACATAACATCAGTCATAATATTTAGTGCCAATGAATTTGTATGCGATATGTATGTATATCAAAATGAACAACTAATTAGCTTTCCTTCAATTATCTTCATACACATCAGCAATATATATGTTCAGTTGTGGTGATACACTGTCGCTAATATCCTTGGAAAAGTGCCATTAGTTCTGAGGAAAATCGATAATATCCCATTAACAAAGTCGAGAATTGCTAATCTAAATGAGCTGCTAAAATACAGAACAGAATCGAGGTCTTCGCTGCTATTATAACGCTTTTGTAGATAGGTTTATGTGTGAATCAAATTGATCCTGGGAGAAAAGTGGGGGAAGGTAGTTTATCCAAGGGTATCCTCAATATGAACTGGTGTCTTTGTTGAGAAGTAGTTGTAGTATTTCTCTATTTTTATAAAATTAATTATTTTATTTATTTATTTATTATTTTATTTACTTCAAAGATACATTAAATATTAGTTTAGCCCTAAAACAAAACATAAAAAAATGTGATGATATTAAATATTTATGTTGACGTACAAAATAGTATCGATTGCCACCTCAATTGGCTAAAGCAAATTTAACCAAGACTGAGTCAATAAAAACCACACAAATCAATTAATCATCAAAATTTGCTCCCTCCCGGTCAAAATTTGAAGACAAACAGTTTTTTTTTAACGAACAATAAAGTCTTCCATTATTTATAGACATATTGCAGTATCGACCTCAGTTCTTCCAACGATCATTGTTTTTTTAATTTCTTCAATGGAGCCTGAACGGGTCCCACCAAATAGTAATTTGAGTTTCGGAAACAGAGAAAAATCAAGCTTGTTCGACCATGGCCTGGCACGGAAACTTCTTTTTGCAATTTAGCAAAGCAGTGAAAAAAGTGATTCAAACTCGCGCTATGACAATAAAACCAAAGCATCAGAAGACTAGCTCGTGTACAAGAGCGTGGCTGACCTCGTTATTTAAACTGTATGATGGCTACGTGAATGCTCTGATATGTTGCACTCATGATTTTTCTTCTTTTTTTTTTGATTCTATTGTGTGTCATGTTCTTCACTACAATTGTGTGTGCATAATCTGTTGGAGTCACCGCGCCATTCCCTCTCCAGTATTTTCGATTCTGTTGTATGCTATTCTTGTTGTATAGGTACTAGTCTATGCTATTCGTATTCTATTAGATTAGTCACGGCATTGAGATTGTTGGCACCCTATAGGGGATTCCGATGGATGCCATCAATTAGTAATTCACCTTTCAACGTGACGAATATCTTTCTATCAAATTGTATACTATTCTTGTTGTATACTGCTCTATACTATTCGTATTCTATTGGATTAGTCACGGAATTAAGATTGTTTGCACCCTATAACGAATTCCGATGGATGCCATCAATTTATAACTCATCTCTCGCCCTGACGAATATCTTTCTATCAAAATTCGTTTTGTTGTAGAGTTGGAAAAATGTGGAATTCCCTTTTGGCGCAAAGCTGTGAGTAGGGCGTTAGAATATACTCACAGCTAGGCCGACTTGTCGTAAGAGGCGACTAAAGGCTGAGTGGTAGGTGGAAATACCGCCCCATCAAGCTATAGGTTCCGTGAAATGGTCGGGAGAAATACCTGGCCATCTTTCAGAGCTTGGCTGATGGGCCGGTTCGAGAAAAGGTTAATTTAGGTGGTAGTCGGTCCCAAGGTGAGATACCACCCCGTCATTCTGTACATTCCGCGATATCGTCGGGAGAAATTTTCGACTATGTTTCGGATGTATGGCCGATGGCCCGGACTGACACGGAGACAAGTCATGATGGTACCTTCTGAGATAAAGAATTCCGGAGGTAAACTAGTTTCCCATTCGGATCTCCGGGGGGACTATGCCAGTGGTAACATTACCCAGATATTATGATAAATAATCGAACTTTAAGAAACTCATCATTGCATGATCGGGTTCGTTCTCGAGGCTTTGTCGACGTTCGACTAATAACCGCATTTTGTCACATCGGGGGCATCGGCTTCACCAATACGAATTTAAACGCCCTCCACCAATATTTGCAAACAGCGAAACCTCATATCCTTGCCCTAACCGAGGTCCAGATCGATTCGTGAACTGATTCGACATATCTTCATTGCTCATTAAGGGCGGAGTCTGCGTTTTCTAGCGTTCCAATCTGATTTGCTAAAAGATGGATGCGTTAGAACCCAATAACATGGACATCATGTGGTAGAGGGCCGTGCTGAGGAATTCTGTTAAATTTCTTTGTTGTCTTTACCACTTCCCGAATGACGATCGACCGGCGACACTTTTCGAACATCTTTCACGAACCTCAACCAGATACAGATCAACCGCCCAGCTTTTGAAATCGTCGTCCTTGGCGCTTTTAATGTACACAGCCCTGTCTGCTTGGTACATTTTAACAGAACCGACGAGGCTGGGAGGCTGGCGGAGATGTTCGCTGTTAGCCGCAATTTGACTCAACTCGTGGAGGAACCTACGCGAGTGCCGGATACCCGAGGTGATTATGCGAACACCCTGAATTTGTTTTCGACATCCGAGCCGAGCGTTTATACTGTGGGAGTTGCTGCTCCACTAGGAAACTCAGATTGCCGCTTGGTAGTGGTCGCACAGTCACTTGTATTTCAAACGAATAACCGATCTAAGAAGCTTCGCCATGTATGGAGATATGGGGCTGCTAACTGGGCCGATTTCTGAGATTTTTTCCATGGTCGCTGGTGTGCTTTGGAGACGTCGATGTTAACGCATGTGTGGAGTCGGCCTACTTCTCGGGATGAATATTTACCGCATTCCGCAAACCTACAATAGTGAGAGTAACCAGGTCGCGAAGATAAAGATGGACCGGACATGTCGCGCGAATGGGCAACTATAGGAACGTGCGTTAAATTCTTGACGGTAGACCTACGGGAAAGAGACAGACAGGACGGCCGCGACGGGGGGTCACATTCGTCACCGGCACGTCAAAGAGTAAAGACGTATATCTGGCAACAGGAGAAAGTAAAAGAAAACAAAATTCGTCGCGGACTGTAAGTGTGCAAATGTGGATTACACAGTGTGGCCGCCACTGAGAGCGGTTGTTTAAAAAAAAAAATTGTGGAAACAAACAAAGTGCTCAAGAGCTCGTCACCTTTCATGAAAAGGCGAAAGGCAGACCTGAAAACGATGACACGGAGCCGACTCGAGCGACAGCCGAGTATTATAACAAAGCGGCACAGGTCAAATACAGACGGCGAAAAAAATGCAAAAGGAAAGAAAAACGAATACATAGGAGCAGGCAACCAATTGAACGAATTGGTTGACCTTGACCCAAGTGAAATCGAATTACCTGCTGATGAAGACAACAATATCACAGGTACTGCAACAGATCCGGAGGAACTAGAAAAGCTCCTTTCGGATATCGACACAAAAAAAGAGAAGCAATCCTCAAATTAAAAGACCTGGTGCAGCAACAACAAAGCCAAGAAAATACAACAGCACAACGGAAAAATCAGGAACAACAACATCAGGAAGCAAACAAAGGAGATGCAGAAGCAGCAAAAGAACCAGCACAAAGTAACCAACAAAAAGGAAAAGGCGCCGCCTATAATACTTACGTCCATGGAAACAAAGGACGTTATAAAATTAGGTGAGTTAACTTGCAAAAATTTCAAAACGAATAAAATTAATAACTCTAAAATAAAATTGATGTGCGATGTAATTGAAGGTTATCGCAAAGTAATGACTGCTTTGGGTAGGAGCGAGTACTACACGTACACCCCGAAATCGGAGAAAATAATCTCCATGCTCCTAAAAGGAGTTGACCCATGTTTTTCCCCTGAGGAGGTATTCGAGGAATTAAAAAATGCCGAAACCGACAATTTAAAATTAACAGGTGTGAAAACCTTCTCTACCGCCAATTCCAGAAAACGCAATTGAAAATTGCCTTGCTTTATTATATCACTGAGTCCCAACAGTAAAGTTGATGCTCTCCGATACACCGCAACCACCAAACAATAAGTTGGGAAAAAATAAGAAAAATCGATCGCGTATTGCAGTGCATGCGTTGTCAACGCTTCGGCCACGCGGCATCAAACTGCCACATGCAATTCAGATGCGTAAAGTGCCTCTCCGACCATATCATTGGTGAATGCCCCTTGGGCGAGGAACAGCTTCTAGATAGGAAAACACTGTCCTGTGTCCTCTGTAAAAATACAGGTCACACTGCAAATTTTAGAGGATGTCCTAAATTTCAACAAATGAAATTAAAATTGGAATCCAAAAAGAAACAAGTTGAAGAAGAGAAAAAAATGAAAACTCGTTCTTACAACAATTTCGTGGCTCCTTGTGTGTCATATGCACAAATGGCCGGTGCTCCTAAGCAACCAGCATCCATGGAACATACATATATAATATAATAACAATGTTATTAACCATGCAAGGGCAATTGCCGAATTTCAAAAAACACTGACTGAACAAAGAGCACGAATAGATACTTTCTATTCAATCCTGTTCTCAAATAACTCTCCACATCAGAATCTTCAACCCTCCGTCTGAACTAAACCTAAAAATTATTGCTGTGAATGTAAATTCACTAATCCACATTGAAAGAAGGGATAATTTAGGCAATCTGCTCCTAGCCGAATGCCCAGATGTACTCTTCGGTAGCGAAACTAAGCTAAACCAAAGGCACAAAATGGGCTACAAAAATTATAACATAATTAGACGAGATCGACCACACTCTACTCGAGAGGGTGGGGTCTCTATCTTAGTTAAGAAAGGTCTTCACCATGGCATGCATTATAGATATCCCTTTAAAAAGTCAATGGCATCTATATATAGTCGCTGCTTACGCTCCTGAATCTGTTCAAGGTACCCAATTTATCAGTGAAATCGATACGCTTTTCCGAAGTCTCAAGTTAGATTCGGAAAACAATTACTTTTTAATGGTAGGTGATTTTAACGCCAAGCACAGTGCCTGGGGCAATCTGACCTCGAACACCAGAGGCAATGCCTTGTTTGATTGGTGGCAAACAAATGCGATCGAGTATAAATTACAATTGTACGCTACAAGTACACCGTCTTATCCAAGAGGTAACTCCTTCCTGGATTTACTTATGACAGATGATCGAATTCAATTACCAGATACCGAGGTAACTACTCGAAATTGTCTTCGCACAATTGAGTGCCAAAAGAGCACTATCTACTTGAGCAGTATGACCAGATACACACTTTCAAGTATCGAAAAGCACATTGGTCGCGTTTCGATCGCATAGTAAAAAGAGAAATACGCAACATTGGCATATACCCACCGACTAATAGAAACCTTCGTGATGATGAAATCGATCATTACCTCCTAACTATGAACGATATTGTTACTAACACAATGAATCGTTCCATCCACAAAGTAGCTCATATTGATGGCTATACCAACCGGTACAGAAATGCAACTATCGATGCTTTGTATAGGCAAAAGAGCACCCTGCTCTCAAAGCTGAAATTGTGCTATTGGCAGTTCAGTGACCCAAATAGCAATGAAATCAAAACAATCAAGTCCTTGATTAAAAATCTTCAAAAACTGATCCGGGATAATTACCGAGCAGTAATAAATGAGGAGTGGAGCAACAGAATTCGAGCTGTCCAAGCAAACGGACCGAACATGTTTTCACAAATCAAGAAAATATGTCGAAGAAAAGATCACAATGACATTCCCTGTCTCCGAATTCCACGGACTCCCGAGAATTGTCAAATAATGCTGAACGCAGGACTCGCCTTAGAGCATATCAACTCCAATGATGAAGTAATGGTAGTCGAAGATCCGCAAAAGAAAGCGAATTCAATTGGAGCCTGTTTCGAAGCAGTGTACAGAGTTAACGAATCAGTTCATGCTAACACTGAAATTGAAAGCAATGCCCGTCAAATACATTGCTCGCTGCGCAATCAACTTCACAGCTGGCGATCCGAAAACCATAGTTTCATCACATTCGGCGAAAATAATAGGGCGGATTCTCCCGTCAGAAATGAAAATACAAATATGTTTGTGCGCAAGGATGAACTTAGAAACATACTTAGCTCAATAAAAAATAAGAAATCATCTGGAATAGAAAGCATTCCAAATGTGGTTCTAAGGCATTTGCCTCGCGAAGCAGTGAACATATACACTACTTTGTTTAACAACGCTCTAAACAATGCACGCTATCCAACCCATTGGAAGACCACAGTAGTCCACCCTATCCCCAAAAAGGGTAAGGAGAAGAGCAATCCAGCTAATCTGCGCTTAATCAGCCTGCTTCCCAACATCAGCAAGGTATTCGAAAAAATTACAAACAAAGCACTGATAGGTTGGTGTGATGAAAACGATATCATTCCCAACAACCAGTTTGGCTTTCGAGCGCGACATGATACAGTTCATGCAGCGACGAAACTTGTTTCCGATATACAGTGGAACAAGGCAAAGCGACAATGTACAGGCGCCTGCTTTGTTGACTTTGAAAAGGCTTTCGACACCGTATGGTTAGAAGGACTTGTCTATAAGTTAACAAACCTGGGTATGCCGCAATATTTGTTATACATCATTTATGATATGATAATGGACAAACATTTTGTGGTGAAATGCGGGGACATACTCTTCAACAAGACCTTCCAAATTAAAAATGGCTTACAGCAGGGAGCTGTAAATTTGTGGCGAACGTACAAATTCCCCACAGGAAAAAGTCCAGACCAACTTGAGGTAACGCACTCACCTGGACAACATCACGTCCACAGACGCCATCCCAAGCCCAGCGGGGGCCGCCAGTAACCCAACGTTGAGTCGACACCAGAAGGCAAGGAACTTAACGTCCCCAAAGCCTCTAATACCGAGCTAAACGCTCCAAACCTACGACCTGAAACAAGGAGAAACATTCATGCATCCTTCGACGTGTGCAATCGCAAGCTAAGTGAATGCCAGCACCTCAAGTCGGCAACCCTGAACATCTGCACGAGATGCAGGGATTTACAATTAAAACAATTAACCGACCAACGGACGCGGTGCGGTTGATCTAAACATCAGATCACCCAAATATTCACCGCAAACAAAGGAGCGCATTCCTTAGCCTCGTAAAAACCCAGATGGCGCGAAAAACCAAGCACCACGCAACTCCAAACAATACTTTGTTTGGAGTTTTACGAAGGCCAGCTGCAATAAATAAATACGGCACAGCATTGCGCCGTTGCCACTGTCCGCCAAGCAGAAATGCATCAGCGGAATGTTTGTTTTTCACACCATGTGAAAAATTCTCTTGGATCTCAAATCCAATAGATACCAGCGGACTAGACGTCCAGGCGATCGTCAACACCAGATGGTTGACCTAAACAAGCAGCGTGGGAATAGAATCCACCGTCAACAACGACGGTGAAGCTTCCTTATGTATGCGTGAGAATCTTCTCCTTACAGTAAAATGTGTCTGCACAACTGCAGATACAACAAACACAGATACTGGGAAAACAGTATCGGATAGGTTGCAAGAGGGGATTCGGTGAGATACAGACAATCCGTCGGACAGAGAGTTTTGAATCGTCAACGAGACGAAAAGGAGTCTTTATCAAGGGACTGACGAATAACGCCGAACTAAGAGGTCGAAAGATAACATCCAGCGGAAGTAGAGCCTGAGAAACCCCGTCGCGGAGATAAACGCAAAGTGAAGAAAGACAATAAATCAAGGTAGCGGGAGTAAGTGAGGTTTGTGAGCTAACGTAGTAGAAACTAACTCGTGCTGTGGAGTAACAAAATTGTCGTGCGCGTAAACAGCAACTTGTAATATCGAACCGTGGTGATTAAGAAAGTCGTACGTGCACTAACTGTAATAGTGTAAGGAAAAACTTGTAATATCGTCAGCATTATCTGTATTACATGGACATAGTGAACTTGTAATGTCTAGTGTAAGGAAAAACTTGTAATATCGTCAGCATAATCTGTATTATATGGACATAGTGAACTTGTAATGTCTAGTGTAAGGAAAGAATCTAAAAGCTTAAATATAAAATCAGATATATACACGGAAGTCTTGCGTGTTTCAATTTTTGTACTGTATGCGCTCCGGTGTGTTTGAATTTCATCTGCGATAAACAGTATTCGGCGGAACACTTGGACAAATACGAATCACGACTAAGTTATTCAACGTACACCGCCAAACTGGTGACAGCCCGACGCGGGTAAAAAGAACACATGAAACACAATTTACCGTGAACTCTCGAGATTTAGACGCAAAAGAACACGCTCGGGGTAAAAGTGAAGAATAAAAGAGCAGAACAAATCCGCGAAAATTCCCCAAGACAAACGGTGACATTAACAATAACAGACAGTACCAGCGAAGTGAAGTGACCAAACCACCTGACTGAACCCACCTGCGCCATCACGACGCCCAAGGACACAAGGACAGACAAACACTACGAGCAGTGAGTTTTTAGAAACAAACATTTTTTTTAAATATACCTTTTTTTTTTTTTCTCCTTGTGTAAGCTCCTTCCGAGCTAAAATTTTGATACGGTGGTTTCCTTTAATTATAGTTAGTAAGTAAATCGAATAGAGTAAAAGCTACTATGATACAATGTATGTTTTTTTTTAAGTAAGAAATATATAATAATTTTTTTTGTGCTAATTTCCTTTTCTTGTGACTTGTGAAAAATTTGTAAAGCTCCTTCGAGCCCAAAAGTGAGACTGTATTCGTAAAATTTGTAAAGCTCTTTCCGAGCAAGAAGATTTTAAACAATTTAATAGTGAAAAACGATAGAACCACTGTAATTTTTATGTTATATCAAACGAATAATTCAAAATAATTCTTCCGCCGAAAACGGTGAAGAAGTCATAGTATATAAATAATTTCGTGGCTAGGTAGGAAAAATCCTAAAGAATACCTATTGAAATTTGAACACAATGACCCTAAATAAAGTGAGTAACAATACAGCTAGATGTAAGCAAACAGCATACTAAATAAATTAAAAAGTAGTACCTTCACGAAAATCCCGCGACATTCTTAATAGATTATTTCTAAGTAAAACAATTGACATTCAAAACACCAAGTGAATAAAATTGAGCAATACTATTAATATTTATAAAACCCATGTCAAATTAAACAAACAAAAATGTTTATTATGCTTTCACAACTTCACTTCAATAATTTTATTCTCTTATTATGATAAATCCCAATTAAAAAAAAAAAAAAAAAAAAAAAAACCAGTTAAGAATTTCAAACAATATATAAAAAAATAAACAATTTTATAAGCTCCCTCAGAGCAACGAAGGACACGCGCGAACCGACGACACACTCGACAAATTTTTTTTTCGTTTTTCTCCTTTCGTAACGACCGCGAAATACAAGGGAAATTAATCCCCCGAAATAAAGGCAACGAAGAAACAGTTGCGCATCCGCGAAAAAACTTCGATAATCCTCACCTCCTCGTACTTCTTGACCTCTTCCAGACTGAAAGCGTTCTCTTGTCCGTCACTAACACCGTCGTATTACCCAAAATATCCGCTGGTGTAGGCCCATCCTTGTAGCATCTTTGGAAATCAGATAGCATCCTTTGTGCTAGGCCTTTTCCCTGACTCCACCTTCGGACCCAGCAGGTTGTTTCGCCGCGTCCACTAATTTAAAGGAAAACTCGCGCATCGAGCGACCGAGTTACAGGGCAAAACCCCTGGAAATTAATGACAACCACGAGGTTGCAGGCGGCGACCCAGAAAGTAAAAACGTTGAGGGGAAACGTAATCGCTCCCTCACAGAGAAAATCGACGCGAAATCTCCCGAAGTCAACGATAACGACCAGGTCGAAATCCACAATTTTTTAAGCTACAATGGCTAACAATGCCGAAGCTTCCCCAACGACGTCGCAGGCCGCAGCCCTCCGTCAAGAAGTTAATATTGCAACACAAGCGGACCATCGTTCGAATCGATACATTAAATTACCGGACTTCACGTCCGATGACCCAGACTTTTGGTTCGGTTACGCCGAACAAACATTTGCCTGCGAAGGCATCACCGGCGAACAGGAGAAATTTCTCCTAGCAACCCGCGATTTAGACCCTGTCTTGCTCCCGTATGCGAAGCATCTAATTAAAACGCCATCTCCACTACCATATACAGCATTCAAGGAGATGGTGATTAATGCCTATAGGGAATCGCCACAAAATCGCTTGCGACGTTTGTTACGATCGGCCGACACCTCTGGGATGCGACCATCCCAGCGCGCCGCTTATTTCCGTGCACTGGCCGGCACGGACATGTCCGAAACAGCCTTAACGGCTATATTCAGAGAGTCTTTGCCAGAATACGTTCAGGCAATCGTCGCGCCTTTAGCCGAATCTGGCCTCGACGAATTAGCGCGACACGCCGAGGCAGTCATGGCCACAGATAGATCCCGATTGGATCTCCAGCTTCCACTGGCGGCGACGCACGTCCAAATTCCACCCCAGCCCCAGCCACGAACCCCCACGGTTACATATACCCATGCGACGCACCCAAGCGAACTCGAAGACTTGAGAGTGCAAATTAGACAAATGCAAACGCAATTAAATAATCTCAGCATGGGGAACAATTTTCGGGCTGGCCGTGACAGATCGCGACGCCGAGACAGGTCGCGAAACAATTCAAGGCGTCAGCATAGCAGACCACGCACGCCAAACAATGAGAACACCTTCGGCAGGTGTTATTATCATCATCGATTTGGAGCGCAGGCCAGGAATTGCAGACAGCCCTGCAACTGGACACAAAACCCAGCATTACCGGCTAGTTCTTTAAACTAGAACTGCCGACCGACGAAAAAGCGCAAACGGCCGGCAATCCCCAAATAAGTCGCTTGTCAATTTATGACTCAAAATTAAACATGGACTTCATAATTGACACAGGTGCGGATATTTCCGTTCTTCCTCGCTCGTACGCACCTGCCACTCGGTTGCCGGATGAATTGAAATTGTTCGCCGCGAACAATACCCCTATCAAGACATACGGTAGGAAGTTAATGACACTAAAAATAGGCCTACGTCGACCAATTCGATGGTACTTCGTAGTAGCCGATGTCACCGATCCCCTAATAGGGTCGGACTTGCTGCGACACTATAAACTAGTAGTGGACGTAGCACGTAATAGACTGATGGACCCGTTAACGTCTCTTTCTCAGCCAGTAAACGCAAAGGCGGGAAAGGCAGTGACGTTAACGTGCACAACCGCAAACGGTCCATTCAGCGATCTGTTGCGCGAATTTGCGGACATTACAGTTCCGCTTAGTAACCCCCGACGCGCAAAAGCCGGCGTTTTTCATCACATTGAAACGCGCGGCCCCCCAGTGAGCCAACGCCCGCGCAGATTGGCTCCTGAAAAATTGCGTGAGGCTCGTGCAGAATTCGAGTATATGCTCGACTTAGGAATCTGCCAGCCATCCGATAGCCCTTGGGCGAGCCCACTCCATCTCGTCAAAAAGAGCAACGGCGAGTGGCGTCCATGCGGTGATTACCGAATGCTGAACGCGGTGACGACACCCGATCGGTATCCGATAGCAAACCTGCACGATTTCTCCTATAAGCTGCAGGGTTGCGAAATCTTTTCGACCCTCGATCTCACGAGGGCATACCACCAAATCCCGGTGGCTCCCGAAGACATCCCCAAAACCGCGGTAACTACACCTTTTGGACTGTTCGAGTTCAAGGTGATGACGTTCGGTCTTCGAAATGCAGCGCAAACGTTCCAGCGCTACATTGACTCAGCTCTCCGCGGACTTGACTTCTGCTATGCGTATATCGACGATATACTCATAGCATCGAAAACTATGACAGAACATCGCGCCCACTTGAAGCAGGTGTTCGAACGCCTCCGAGATTTCGGCCTGGTAATCAACCCAGACAAGTGCCACCTCGGAGAGGCGGAAGTCAAGTACCTTGGCTACTGCATTAACGGCCAAGGAGTCCGCCCATTACAAGACAGAGTGGATGCATTAATGCAATTTCCTCGCCCCACGAACGTGCGAGAATTAAGGCGTTATTTGGGCATGCTGAACTTCTATCGCCCAACACTCCGAAACGCCGCGCAGGTCCAGGCTCCTCTCAACGAATATCTAGTAGGAGCCAAACGCAACGATAAGCGACCAATTAAGTGGACCGAGCCAGCTGATCAAGCATTTCGCGCATCAAAAGAACAGCTGGCGAATGCAACGTTACTTCGACATCCCGTCGAAGGAGCCCCATTGGCCTTACAGTGCGACGCGTCCGACACGGCAATTGGGGCCGTACTCGAACAAGAGTGCGACGGCAGATGGGAACCGCTAGGTTTCTTCTCGAAAAAGTTGAACCCAACCCAGCGACGATACAGTGCTTATGACAGGGAGTTACTAGCGATTTACAGCGCAATAAAGTACTTCCGGCACATGATTGAGGGACGTCAGTTGACGGTAAAAACCGACCACAAACCACTGACGTATGCATTCCGAAAGAAAGCGGGAAGTTCAACCCCGCGACAAGAACGGCACCTGGATTTCATCGGGCAATTCACCACCCGAATCGAATATGTCCCAGGTGCGGACAATGTAATTGCAGACGCCTTTTCGCGTATCGATGCAATTAAACTCCGTGCGCAAATCGATGGTGCCGACTTGGCACAAGCACAAGAAGACGACCATCAACTCGAGTCACTACTGAAAGCGGAGACAGCACTAGTTTTGCGTAAACTCCCTTTCAACGACTCAAACGATGAAGTCTGGTGCGATGTTTCGACAGGGACAGCTCGACCCTACATCCCAGAAAATCTGCGAAAAAATGTGTAGGAAACATTCCACAACCCAGCCCACCCAAGCGGACGCGCAACCATTGCCGCAGTCCGACGCAAATTTGTCTGGCCACATATGGCCAAAGACATAACAAAATGGGCACGAACTTGTTTGCAATGTCAGCGTTGCAAAGTCGATCGACACAATGTGCTCCACCCAGGACAGTTTAAGCTCCCCGAGGCACGATTTGCCCATGTTCACATCGACATTGTGGGACCGCTTACGCCGTCGAGAGGTTACCTGTACCTCCTGACGATGATCGATCGTTTCACTCGGTGGCCAGAAGCAGTGCCACTACGAACAGTGACCGCAGAGAATGTAGCCAAAGCATTCTATTCGACTTGGGTCACACGTTTCGGCGTCCCAGCTACCCTCACAGCCGATCGAGGACCACAGTTCGAGGCGGCGATTTTCAAGCAGCTGACCGATCTACTCGGCTGTCAGCAAAGCCACACAACAGCCTATCACCCACAGTCCAATGGGATGATCGAACGTTGGCATCGCTCTCTTAAAGCCTCACTGATGTGTCATGAGGACAATCAATGGCTGGACGCACTACCAACAGTTCTTTTAGGCTTGCGCACAAGCGTAAAAGAAGACCTGGGAGCCTCAGCAGCAGATCTGACGTACGGAACCAATCTGCGCCTCCCAGGAGAGTTCTTCGCCGATGGAGAACCACCGCTCGAACAGTTGCCAAATTTGGAAAACCTACGCAAACTCATGCGTAAGGTCAGGGCAACGCCGGTCGCCAGACACGGTTCCAAGAGGTTATTTGTTCATCCAGATATGGACAGCTGCACGCACGTTTTCATCAGGGTGGACAAAGTTAGGAAACCTCTAGAACCGCCCTACGAAGGGCCATACAAGGTGCTGGAGCGAATAAACGACCGAGTTTTCTCCGTAGACATCGACGGAAAGCCGTACACCGTCAGTGTCGAGAGATTGAAACCGTGCCACCTGGAACTACCGCCAGATACCGTGCCAGGAGAGGTACATCATCAACCGTTGGCGGCAGCCGAAACCCGCCCAGTGTACCACCCACCACACTCCCAGGAAACACCAGGCACGGTAAGAGTTGAGAATCAACCTAACCCTCGCGAAATGGTTGCTCGTGGGGCATCGGATATCCTGCACGGACCGATAACGCGGCAACGCGCTCGAGATCTGCGCGCCCAAGAAGACGCCGCAAGGATTCTCAACTTACGGCAACCACTAACCGAAACCACCAACAACGAAAGCGCGACTAACACCCACAAAGAAACAACAAACGCGATTGCTTTCGCTCCTTTACCGCCTAAACACCGATCACGATGGAAAGGAGCACTCTCCGACCTTTAACAGCACCCTCCATACTCCTACCTTTTCCTTATCGTGACTACGTCACTGGGGGGGGAGTCCTGTGGCGAACGTACAAATTCCCCACAGGAAAAAGTCCAGACCAACTTGAGGTAACGCACTCACCTGGACAACATCACGTCCACAGACGCCATCCCAAGCCCAGCGGGGGCCGCCAGTAACCCAACGTTGAGTCGACACCAGAAGGCAAGGAACTTAACGTCCCCAAAGCCTCTAATACCGAGCTAAACGCTCCAAACCTACGACCTGAAACAAGGAGAAACATTCATGCATCCTTCGACGTGTGCAATCGCAAGCTAAGTGAATGCCAGCACCTCAAGTCGGCAACCCTGAACATCTGCACGAGATGCAGGGATTTACAATTAAAACAATTAACCGACCAACGGACGCGGTGCGGTTGATCTAAACATCAGATCACCCAAATATTCACCGCAAACAAAGGAGCGCATTCCTTAGCCTCGTAAAAACCCAGATGGCGCGAAAAACCAAGCACCACGCAACTCCAAACAATACTTTGTTTGGAGTTTTACGAAGGCCAGCTGCAATAAATAAATACGGCACAGCATTGCGCCGTTGCCACTGTCCGCCAAGCAGAAATGCATCAGCGGAATGTTTGTTTTTCACACCATGTGAAAAATTCTCTTGGATCTCAAATCCAATAGATACCAGCGGACTAGACGTCCAGGCGATCGTCAACACCAGATGGTTGACCTAAACAAGCAGCGTGGGAATAGAATCCACCGTCAACAACGACGGTGAAGCTTCCTTATGTATGCGTGAGAATCTTCTCCTTACAGTAAAATGTGTCTGCACAACTGCAGATACAACAAACACAGATACTGGGAAAACAGTATCGGATAGGTTGCAAGAGGGGATTCGGTGAGATACAGACAATCCGTCGGACAGAGAGTTTTGAATCGTCAACGAGACGAAAAGGAGTCTTTATCAAGGGACTGACGAATAACGCCGAACTAAGAGGTCGAAAGATAACATCCAGCGGAAGTAGAGCCTGAGAAACCCCGTCGCGGAGATAAACGCAAAGTGAAGAAAGACAATAAATCAAGGTAGCGGGAGTAAGTGAGGTTTGTGAGCTAACGTAGTAGAAACTAACTCGTGCTGTGGAGTAACAAAATTGTCGTGCGCGTAAACAGCAACTTGTAATATCGAACCGTGGTGATTAAGAAAGTCGTACGTGCACTAACTGTAATAGTGTAAGGAAAAACTTGTAATATCGTCAGCATTATCTGTATTACATGGACATAGTGAACTTGTAATGTCTAGTGTAAGGAAAAACTTGTAATATCGTCAGCATTATCTGTATTATATGGACATAGTGAACTTGTAATGTCTAGTGTAAGGAAAGAATCTAAAAGCTTAAATATAAAATCAGATATATACACGGAAGTCTTGCGTGTTTCAATTTTTGTACTGTATGCGCTCCGGTGTGTTTGAATTTCATCTGCGATAAACAGTGTTCGGCGGAACACTTGGACAAATACGAATCACGACTAAGTTATTCAACGTACACCGCCAAAAATTCTCCCATTCTATTCAATATTTACACTAGTGATCTAGTGAGTTCTCTCGAAAACGCCATTGCGTACGCCGATGACATAGTGGTGTACAGAACAGGAGGAAAAATAGACGTCATCAATAGACACCTTCAAGATGACTTCAACAAAATAAAACAATTTTGCGACGACTGGAAATTAAAGATTAATTTCCAGAAAACCGAGACTATCCTTTTCAGAATGCCCCTATCCAGGGCCGCAAGGGATACAAAATACAACTGGAAACACTTTTCTATTGTAGGTAACAATAACCTTCCACTGCAAGTGAAAACTGTAGTTAGATACCTTGGTATCTGGCTAGACCAGTATTTATATTTTGACAAGCACGTAGCAGCGTCCCTCTCCGCAGCTAAAAGCGCATATTCTATGACAAGAAGTCTATTCCGGAGTAGTCTTCTTGACCCCAGAGTCAAAATAATTTCGTACTCGGCATTCATCCGACCAGTTTTGATTTGGGGCTGTCCAGTATGGTATAATATATCTCCACTTTATATGGAGAAGTTTCGTGTGTTCGAACGGCAGTGTTTGCGTTCCTGCCTCGGACTTTATAGAACACCAGA
The DNA here is from genome assembly GCA_963931805.1 of Microdon myrmicae. Taxonomy (NCBI): domain Eukaryota; kingdom Metazoa; phylum Arthropoda; class Insecta; order Diptera; family Syrphidae; genus Microdon; species Microdon myrmicae. Next base: position 18,876,719 of record OZ007498.1, on the reverse strand, counting down.
GTCGCAATACAAGAAATTCTATCCCAACAAAATCCTGTATAACAAATCAGGGTTAAATAGGATAGACAATTTCATAATTAAAATTATTCGTGGTCACACAGCAAGGGCAATGTGCAGTGACAATAATCTTATCTCGGGAGCATTCTATCCCAACGATATGTATCTGGAGAATTCCCTCCAGAATGGGTTTATTCCCCCAGAAGCGTTTCCTTTCTTGGATCAAAAAGGCCTTATCCAAGACGTGCATGGAGTCCCGATTATTTACCACGCTCTCCGTGGTGCCAGGGACAAACGAATTCTCTATGATAGTGATATATCCAATGCCACAGACCGCATGCGTTTTAGGACGGCGATCAGTGAAAGAGATACATCAGCCAAAGATCGAACGTCTCCCAAATGGTAGTGGCTGCTCAACGAGGAGAGGACTTCACTTCCTCAGATATAGTATGCCTCTCAATAGCAACGCTCTCCTACCTCTTGTCCCCCCTCCGCCTGTCCACCTTTCCCCATTACTTTTTTGATATTCTGTTTTATTTTTATTTCTTATTTTATTTTTTATTCGCTTCGTTTTGAAGTTTTTGTTTGTTATAAAAAAAAAAAAAAAAAAAAAGTGATAATGATGTATACATATAGATGTAAACGAGGAGTCCTTCTAATATATGACTTATTTCATATATATACATATATATATATATATATATATATATATATATATATATATATATATATATATATATATATATATATATATATATATATATATATGTACGCCGAAGGCATATATAAAAATCAGGTTGTAATGTCTAATTTAGAGAGCCAGTAAGGTAATTTAACGACTGTGATTGTAGAAAAGGGTTTAAAATTTATCCCTAATGTTATACATGTAAAAAGAATTAGGAAAATAAATGTGGTTTAAAACTAAACTAAAACGGCAGCAACGGTTATGGGAGGACAATGTTAGGTTTGGCCTTGAAGAAATCGGATCGGATGGTCAAGCGTGGAAGGAGAGCGCACAGGGCAGGGAACAATGGCGGAGTCAAGTCGGGGAGGTCATGAACTTCCGGGTTCCTACAGGCCAATAAATAGTAGTAATTCCATCAAATCGAACTCATCTAATAAATCGTGGTTTGATAAAAAATGCGAGCAGATTACAGCGGCTAAATATATAGCTTTTAAACAATGGCTCTCAAATCCCACCGAGGTGAACAGAACGTATTTTGTTAGAAACAGAAACGCGTGCAACCAGGCGATATACCACGAAGAAGGCTTACAACGACGGGATGACCAATAAACTCCTCGAGTGCCCAACTGGTTCGCGTCCCTTCTGGTCAATGGCAAGGGCTGTCAGCAGGCATTTCGCTTCCTCCTCTTTTCCCCTTAGTGACGGACAGTGGGGCACTAGTCATCATCATCATCTTCATCATCATCATCATCATCATCATCATCATCATTATCATCATCATCATCATCATCATCATCATTATCATCATCATCATCATCATCATCATCATCATCATCATCATCATCATCATCATCATCATCATCAGCATCATCATCATCATCATCATCATCATCATCATCATCATCATCATCATCATCATCATCGCCATAATAATATGTTTTTCCGGGCAAGGTTATTAGTCTTGCGCCATGCGACAACAGTGACAAATTCAAAAGATAAAGGTAATGTGTTCGCGATTTTATTTTCCCCGCGATTTCAAACCTCAATGCCTGTCTTTTGGACCCACCTGTGATCGCGTCGGTACGGTCTTCAATTCGGGATGTGAGATTCCGGTCGCGTACTATTCAACGCATTCTATGTGGACTGAATTGTAGGAAGGCAACCGGACGGAATATCGGGCGTAGTTCTTAAGAGAACTGGCGGAGCACGGTTTTTGCCACACTCTTTCGCTTACCTTATGCAAGGAGGACCCTTCATGCCTGATGGAAAGTCGCTCGAGTTCAGCCAATCCCAAAGACAGGAAAAAAGTGTCTCCCACAAAATTACCGGCCGATAGTATTACTGTCTATGTTATCGAAGGTAATGGAGAAGACCATCAATGCCGAGTTAATTAAATATTTGGAGTGCAACGGACTTTTGAATGATCGCCAATACGGATTCCATGGCGGGGTATCCACGGGAGACATTTTGACACTTATAACCGATATATGGACATCTGCGATTGAGTAGCATGGTGAGTCAAAGGCGGTAGCAATGGATATCTCCAAGTCTTTTGAACGCGTCTGGTACGGAGCATTATTGATCAAGCTCCGTTCATATGGACTTCCCTAGCAGCTTTGCGACTGGACGAAGAGCTTCCTCGAAAACCGTTCAATTCGGCTTGTTGTGGGCGGCGAGTCGGATCCGTGTCCTGTTAATTCCGGGGTGCCTCAAGATTCTATTTTGGCTCCAACCTTGTTTTTGCTGCACATTTATGACTTGTTGGAGACAACGGATAACAAAGTGTTCAGGTTTGCGAATGATAGTACCTTGTTTCCTCTTTTTCGAGTGATCGGCGGATTGCTGCATCAACGTGAATGTGGACAGATTGACTCTCCGAATCGGATTATGGATGAGGTTCTGCAGTGGGAAACCCCCATTCTCGTCAACTTCAATGCAACGAAGACAGAATATACAACATTCACAAAGAAAAGTGGATCATCGGTTCCACAACTGATGATGAATGGCCAGGCCCTCGAGTCTGGGGAAAGTTTGAAATTGCTCGACGTCACGGTCTGTGGGAATGTGTCGTGGAATAAACACGTGTCGGACACAGCCAGATTCTCTTCAGGAAAACTGAGCTATCTTTTAGAGCCAAGAAATATTTTACTCCGCCTCAAGTTCTTCTTCTGTATAAGTCCCAAATTAGACCCGCGCTCGAATTTTGCTCTCATGTTTGGAGCTCGGCTCCCAAACATACCCTCAACCTACTTGAGAGTATACAGAGACGAGCGATCCGCCTGATCGGGGACACGGGGCTTACATCAGGACTACAGCGGCTATCACATCGAAGGCGCGTAGCAGATCTCTGTCTGTTTTACAGATATTATCACGGGTTCTGTTCTTCGTAGATTCGTGGTATTGTTCTGCGCAATTCCGTTTATATGCGGTCTACAAGGCAATTCGACGGATCGCACCAATTTGCGGTCCAAATCTCGACGGCGCAAATATCCCTGAATCAAAGCTCGTTCCGTTACAGAGCGGGAAGCTGTGGAAATCCCGCCCGGCACAAGTGTTCTCGAAGCGTTACAACCTGCAATTGTTCACAAAGAACTGTGACCGTTATTTACTGGGATCTCGGGGTGCCGAGACGGCGCTGTAGGTTCGCCTCTCCCGAGAGAAGTATTATTAAAAAAAAAGGAAAGGGTAGCTAGAACTTTTACTGGAATATGTACAAGAATTTTTCTTATGACATTTTTCTGCAAGATAAACAATTGTTGATTTTTCTTCCGACACATCAATACTTTTTTTTTTTTTTTTTTTTTAGTTTTTAAACCACATTTATTTTCCTAATTCTTTGTATAATATTAGGGGTAAATGTTAAACCCTTTTCTACAATCACAATCCTTAAATTAACTTACTGGCTCTATGCGAGCTCTCTAAGTTACACATTACAACTTGATTTTTATATATGCCTTTCGGCGTACATCTTTTTTTTTTGGTCCTTATATATATATATATATATATATATATATATATATATATGAAATAAGTCATATATTAGAGGGACTCCTCGTTTACATCTATATGTATATATTGTTATTACAATTTTTTTTTTTTTTTATTATAACAAACAAAAACTTCAAAACGAAACGAATAAAACATAAAATAAGAAATAAAAAATAAAATAAAATAGCTACACAAAAGTAATTGGGAAAGGCGGACAGGGGGAGGGGGGACAAGAGAAAGGAGATCGTTGCTATTGAGAGGCCTACTATATCTGAGGAAGTGAAGTCCTCTCCTCGTTGAGAAGCTACCACCATTTGGGAGATGTTCGATCTGTGGCTTATTTATCTCTTTCACTGATCGCCGTGCTAAAACGCATGCGGTCTGGGGCCTCTATAAAGACCGAGGCAGGAACGCAAACACTGCCGTTCGAACACACGAAACTTCTCCATATAAAGTGGAGATATATTATACCATACTGGACAGCCATACATCAAAACTGGTCGGATGAATGCCGAGTACGAAACTATTTTGACTCTGGGGTCAAGAAGACTACTCCGGAATAGACTTCTTGTCATAGAATATGCGCTTTTAGCTGCGGAGAGGGACGCTGCTACGTGCTTGTCAAAATATAAATACTGGTCTAGCCAGATACCAAGGTATCTAACTACAGTTTTCACTTGCAGTGGAAGGTTATTGTTACCTACAATAGAAAAGTGTTTCCAGTTGTATTTTGTATCCCTCGAGGCCCTGGATAGGGGCGTTCTGAAAAGGATAGTCTCGGTTTTCTGGAAATTAATCTTTAATTTCCAGTCGTCGCAAAATTGTTTTATTTTGTTGAAGTCATCTTGAAGGTGTCTATTGATGACGTCTATTTTTCCTCCTGTTCTGTACACCACTATGTCATCGGCGTACGCAACGGCGTTTTCGAGAGAACTCACTAGATCACTAGTGTAAATATTGAATAGAATGGCAGAATTCACAGCTCCCTGCTGTAAGCCATTTTTAATTTGGAAGGTCTTGTTGGAGAGTATGTCCCCGCATTTCACCACAAAATGTTTGTCCATTATCATATCATAAATGATGTATAACAAATATTGCGGCATACCCAGGTTTGTTAACTTATAGACAAGTCCTTCTAACCATACGGTGTCGAAAGCCTTTTCAAAGTCAACAAAGCAGGCGCCTGTACATTGTCGCTTTGCCTTGTTCCACTGTATATCGGAAACAAGTTTCGTCGCTGCATGAACTGTATCATGTCGCGCTCGAAAGCCAAACTGGTTGTTGGGGATGATATCGTTTTCATCACACCAGTGCTTTGTTTATAATATTTTCGAATACCTTGCTGATGTTGGGAAGCAGGCTGATCGAGCGCAGATTAGCTGGATTGCTCTTCTCCTTACCCTTTTTGGGGATAGGGTGGACTACTGTGGTCTTCCAATGGGTTGGATAGTGTGCATTGTTTAGAGCGTTGTTAAACAAAGTAGTGTATATGTTCACTGCTTCGCGAGGCAAGTGTCTTAGAACCACATTTGGAATGCTATCTATTCCAGATGATTTCTTATTTTTTATTGATCTAAGTATGTTTCTAAGTTCATCCTTGCGCACAAACATATTTGTATTTTTATTTCTGACGGGAGAATCCGCCCTATTATTTTCGCCGAATGTGATGAAACTATGGTTTTCGGATCGCCAGTTGTAAAACTGATTCGTTAACTCTGTACACTGCTTCGAAACAGGCTCCAATTGAATTCGCTTTCTTTTACGGATCTTCGACTACTATTACTTCATCATTGGAGTTGATGTGCTCTAAGGCTAGTCCTGCGTTCAGCATTATCTGACAATTCTCGGGAGTCCGTGAAATTCGGAAACAGGGGATATCATTGTGATCTTTTCTTTGACATATTTTCTTGATTTTTGAAAACATGTTCGGTCCGTTTGCTTGGACAGCTCGAATTCTGTTGCTCCACTCCTCATTTATTACTGCTCGGTAATTATCCCGGATCAGTTTTTGAAGATTTTAAATCAAGGACTTGATTGTTTTGATTTCATTGCTATTTGGGTCACTGAACTGCCAATAGCACAATTTCAGCTTTGAGAGCAGGGTGCTCTTTTGCCTATACAAAGCATCGATAGTTGCATTTCTGTATCGGTGTGTATAGCCATCAATATGAGCTACTTTGAGGATGGAACGATTCATTGTGTTAATAACAATATCGTTCATAGTTAGGAGGTAATGATCGATTTCATCATTACGAAGGTTTCTATTAGTCGGTGGGTCTATGCCAATGTTGCGTATTTCTCTTTTTACTATGCGATCGAAACGCGACCAATGTGCTTTTCGGAAATCGAAAGAGTGTACCTGGTCGTACTGCTCAAGTAGATAGTGCTCTTTTGGCACTCAATTGTGCGAAGACAATTTCGAGTAGTTACCTCGGTATCTGGTAATTGAATTCGATCACCTGTCATAAGTAAATCCAGGAAGGAGTTACCTCTTGGATAAGACGGTGTACTTGTAGCGTACATTTTTAATTTATGCTCGATCGCATTTATTTGCCACCAATCAAATAAGGCATTGCCTCTGGTGTTCAAGGTCAGATTACCCCAGGCACTGTGCTTGGCGTTGAAATCACCCGCCATTAAAAAGTAATTGCTTTCCGAATCTAACTTGAGACTTCGGAAAAGCGTATCGATTTCACAGATAAATTGGGTACCTTGAAGAGATTCAGGAGCGTAAGCAGCGACTCTATATAGATGCCATTGACTTTTTAGAGGGATATCTATAATGCATGCCTCTAGCACCTGGAATTTGTGTACTTCCGTGCTATAAACGACCTTATGGTGAAGACCTTTTTTTAACTAAGATAGCGAACCCACCCCCTCGAGTAGAGTGTGGTCAATCTCGTCTAATTATGTTATAATTTGTGTAGCCCATTTTATGCCTTTGGTTCAGCTTAGTTTCGCTAACCATGAGCACATCTGGGTATTCGGCTAGGAGCAGATTGCCTAAATGATCCCTTCTTTCAATGTGGATTAGTGAATTTACATTCACAGCTATAATTTTTAGGTTTAGTTCAGACGGAGGGTTGAAGATTTTGATGTGGAGAGTTATTTGAGAACAGGGTTGAATAGAGAGTATCTATTCGTGCTCTTTGTTCAGTCAGTGTTTTTTGAAATTCGGCAAATTGTCCATGCATGGTTAATAACATTGTTATTATTTCTGAATGTGCCTCTGGTGCAGGCATTCTTCCATTACTATATGTATGTTCCATGGATGCTGGTTGCTTAGGAGCACCGGCCATTTGTGCATATGACACACAAGGAGCCACGAAATTGTTGTAAGAACGAGTTTTCATTTTTTTCTCTTCTTCAACTTGTTTCTTTTTGGATTCCAATTTTAATTTCATTTGTTGAAATTTAGGACATCCTCTAAAATTTGCAGTGTGACCTGTATTTTTACAGAGGACACATGACAGTGTTTTTCTATCTGGAAGCTGTTCCTTGCCCAAGGGGCATTCACCAATGATATGGTCGGAGAGGCACTTTACGTATCTGAAATGCATGTGGCAGTTTGATGCCGCGTGCCCGAAGCGTTGACAACGCATGCACTGCAATACGCGATCGATTTTTCTTATTTTTTCCCAACTTATTGTTTCGTGGTTGAGGTATATCGGAGAGCATCAACTTTACTGTTGGGACTCAGTGATATAATAAAGCAAGGCAATTTGCAATTGCGTTTTCTGGAATTGGCGGTAGAGAAGGGTTTCACACCTGTAAATTTTAAATTGTCGGTTTCGACATTTTTTAATTCCTCGAATACCTCCTCAGGGGAAAAACATGGATCAACGCCTTTTGGGAGCATGGAGATTATTTTCTCCGATTTCGGGGTGTACGTGTAGTACTCGCTTTTTGTCCTACCCAAAGCAGTCATTACTTTGCGATAACCTTCCATATCATCGCACATTAATTTTATTTTAGAATTATTAATTTTTTTTGTTTTGAAATTTTTGCAAGTTAACTCACCTAATTTTATAACGTCCTTTGTTTCCATGGACGTAAGTATTATAGGCGGCACCTTTTCCTTTTTGTTGGTTACGATGTGCTGGTTTGTTTGCTGCTTCTGCATCTCCTTTGTTTGCTGCCTTTTGTTTGCTTCCTGATGTTGTTCTTGATTTTTCCGTTGTGCTGTTGTATTTTCTTGGCTTTGACACATCAATCCTCTGTTGACATTTGTTACGTACAGGGTACCTCAATGAAAATTCGTAGGTGAACGTAACCGAAGGAATGAAATAGTGAAGTATTAAAAACAGAAAAATTATCACAACAATTCCGTGCATTCCATCCTCAGGAGATGAAACTTAAGGGGAGGGTCTCATCTGAGAGCTTCAAAAAAGGTATTTTTCACGAAATTTTTTCTCATATTAGGAAAGAAATACAGAACTAAAACTTTTTGTCAATTGTTTAATATGTTCTAAAGTACAAACGATTTTTTTTTTATTCATAAATATTGGGTGTACAAATAAGTTTCCGCCGTTTTCTATAAAATATTAGGAATTTATTGTGAAAGAACGGTACATTACGTTTTATTCAAAGTATTGTCCATTACTAGACACTAGTTTTTCCCATCTTTTTGACAGCATCCGGATACCATGTCGGAAGAACTAATCTTTTGAGGATATCCACGAATCGACCCATATTTTGGTATCTTCATATGTTGTAAAGTGCTGCTCGGAGAGACCATGTGCCATGGATCGAATTAAATGATAATCAGAAGGAGAAAGGTCTGGTGACACGACGGGTGGGGTAGGACTTCCCAATGAAGTGTTTCCAAATAGTTTTTCACGGGCACCGCAACATGCGGACGAAAACTATCATGGAGAAGGATAATTTTGTCCTGTCTGGAGTAGTAACGGGCACGTCTTTCCTTGAGTGCTCGACCCAATCTCATTAATTGTGTTCGGTAGGAAACTCCAGTGAAGGTTTCACTCGGTTTCAGCAATTCATTCATTTCAGTTCACTAAATACACAGACTTTTTTCCCATGAATATTCGGTTTCGATGTCGATGTTGAAGCATGAACCCAATTTCTTTGTTTTTGAATCATCCTTAACGATTTTAAACGATGTGAAATTGCTTGCGTTTGGGATGGATCTTCCTCCAATATAACTTCCAATTCCTTGCCTTCGTACACTTTCGGCCTTCCACTTCGTTCTTTGTCTTCCACGTCAAACTTACCGTTTTTAAACTGTTGAAACAACTCACGACAACTTCTCTCGCTCAAAGCAGACTCACCATATGCTTCTACAAGCAATCGATGCGCCTCAGCGGCAGATTTCTTCAAATTAAAAAAGTATATTAAAAGTTCCCGCCAATGACGCTTATTTGGCACAAAACTAAACATTTTTGCACGAAAAAAATTATGTAAAGCTGATACAAAGTCACTAATATTTTGAAGTTATGTTGGGCCCATGTTTCGCATCCGTGTAGAACAATCGGCATGATTATGGTTCTATAGACACGGGGCTTTATGTTACGTGATAGCAGTCACTGGGCGTCAGTATCGTTCCTAGATATTTAAATTCTTCAACTTTTTCAAATATCTTGACTCTGACGTTTATATGTGTTCCCTGATGTCCACCTGCTCTCGCCGTAATCATGTATCCCGAGTCGACGTTCGCACCTCGATACGTTCGTACCGTCATCAGGCTCGAGAAGTGGCGGCGATCTATCCACACGTGGTCAATTTGGTTGCGAGCGGCGCCATCAGGTGATACCCGGGTGGCTTTGTGGATATCTTTACGCGGAAACCTGGTACCCGCAACGACCAAGTTCTTTAATGCTGCCAGTTCGATGACTCGTAGTCCATTGTCATTAGTGTTCTCATGCAAACTATGGGAACCTGGGTAGTGCCTGAAAACCGGCTCCCGACCTATTTTGGCATTCAAATCACCAAGAACAATTTTCACAACGTATCTTGGGCAGGCATTGAGGGCCCGTTCGACGTTCTCGTAAAATTTTCGCCGCGAAGGGACTCCTCTGTAGGTCCGTGAACGTTTATGAGGCTTATGTTCTTAAACTTGCCTCGCCCGCGAAGAGTGCATCATCATCATCATCGGCACTACAACCGGGACCCGGTCTTGGCCTTATCTAACAAATCTGAGTCTTGTTAAATTTTCCATAATAATTTGTTTTCCCGGGCAACGTTATTAGCCTTGCGCCAGCGAAGAGTGCATAGCCTTTCGTTTATTGCATTAAAGCCAATAATGGCAGGCTTCAGTTTTTAGCTGAGTAGAAAGCCTACCCCGAGGACATGGTGTTTTGAATGACAGCTGTAATAAATGTCATGTCCATCTTATTTCTTGTAATGTTGTCATATTCGCCTTATATTCGGACAGGGCATCGGCTAGCTGCTGTGCAGCTCGAGCTCTGTATATTGAGCGGACGTTCCATGAGAAAATTCTTAAATCGTTTAGCCATTTTCGTTTCCGTGGTCGTCGTCGTGTATCCGGTCCATATCCAAGGCTTGTTAAATTTGCCATAATAAATCATTTTTACGGGCATGGTTATTAGCTTTGCGCCAACCTTTCTCAGGATGTCGCTGCATGCATTGGTTCACTACTTGGCGGGTGCCAAAGTAGCTATCCAGGGGTGTCGCGTGGAGACTGCATGTCAACTTGGATTGAACAGGGACAAGGATCGTCCAGGCCTTCGCCGGGTTGAAAGCAATCAGAGACTTTTTGCCCTGTATGTTCGCTCCCATCCGCCCTATTATTCCTAGAAAACTATGAAAAACAAGAAAATTTAATCTATTGTCGAAGTATATCAGAGACCTTATTTGGTTCTAAAATCACAACATTTGAAATTAAAATTAAAGGACATTTTTCAGATTACAAGAACAATTTTAGTTTTTATAATATGCGTACCCAAAAGGGATTATTAATAGATGCAGGTCGGGCATAAAAGTGGGGAAAATATTGTGAATAGCTAGATTAGAAAAAGTAGAAAAGGCTATAGAAAGGATTGACTGCCACGTTGCTGGAAAATTTGTTTCTGACAAGTTCACTGGAAAAGCGCATCACATCCCTAGCAGTACTCCTCTAAGGAAAAAAGGAGCTAAAAATCGCATATAGCTTATATTTCAAGATGATGTCTCAGCGTTGCGGGGCTCTGAGAGAAATTTATAAAACAGAAATCAATTGTGTAGAATGTAGGTTTGTATGATTGCAGGGGTGCCGAACCATGCAACTATTATCTTGTAACTCGTGAACTAAAAAATGTAAGGGAATCCATTTTACAAATAAGAGCGGCCGGGTAACAGATAAAAAAGGTAGGTTGGTCGTGAATGTTAGGAAATTGTGATTAGGCAAATATATGTTACTAGACTGTAAGGAATAGCGATTAAAAAGTTAGGCCTACGTAGAACGAGTAGAAAAACAAGGAAACGAGAAAATGAACAGGGAAACACGCGAAGTTAGATGACGTACACCAAATTTTACGAAGTATACTTCTACTTGCTATAGCTATTTTGGGATATTACATCACGTTCTCTTGAAAATTGTTTCAGGGGCAAAATACCCTTCCGACAATATGACTTATTAAATACGTCGCAATAGTTCTACTTCTCTGTAAAGGCGTCACAAAGTAACTTGAATGTGTATAAATGATTAAAGAAATAATACCGCCAACATCTACAAATTAAACAATAAAACTAAAAATATTGGTAAAAAAAGAAAACAAAAACAAATAATAATGAGTTAACTGCGGAACTTTGTTCTAAAGTTTTCAACATCATTGCTTCTCAGACGAGTAACAATGAAGTAACTTTGTCCTACCTCCACGAGTCTAATCCTCTAATAATTTCCAATTGCTCGTGATGTTCATCATTGTCACATACTTTTAGCGTTTTTTTTTTTTCTCCTTCTTTATTGTCCTCTTATCGCACTAAGTAACCAACGTTCTCGCACCTTTTTTGAATAGACAAGTTTGCATCTTCTAAATGACACCTTTCGTTCATAATTTGCGATTATCTAATCGAATGGCATTGTTACCCTCGAGTATGAGTACATATATTTATATAAACAAACAATGTGCACTTTTGTGTATTAAGGTAATTAGCAACCACTAGGCTATCGGCAGTCAACACCCATCATTATATTGTTTGGGACATACGTGCGAATGTTTGGGTATATGCACTACATCGTATTAGAAAATCTCATGTTCCAGAGCTCAGACAACACTACAATCGAATGATAGAGAAAACGGTTCATAGACACAATTAAGCAACAAATGTTTTAAAATTGAAGTAACAATCAGGTACAAAGTAAGAAACACACAATTAAAACTAGTTTATTATACTCGTAAAAACAAATAAACAAAAATACGCAAATAAGCGGAATTGTAAAACAGACGTTTCTTTACAATGACATAAATAGCTAGACATAGTTCTTCTTTGATTTTAAATGCGTTTATTTACATTTACAGAATAAATGTTGAAATCTGTTTTTACAATAGTATCAATAAAAATGTTATTTTTTTAAACTTTTAATTTGGGTAATAAAACATTTACTTTTTAATAGTTTTAGAACACTTTACGGCGTCGGACGATAATCCATTATTAATTAACGAGACTAATTGTATTTTCCGATCACACACAAAAATACTGGAATTTGTAAAGTTCTTTAAAAAAGATTTTATTGGCATTGCAAATTTTTAAGGTTTTTTAAGTTGTTTTGTTCAATCTGAAACGAAACGCGAATTTGTATAGAACACATTTTTAAATAAATGCAATGCCCTACCCGGTTCTATTGAACTTAGGATCTTAGTCCTATATTTTTTTAACATTTAAATCGGCATTTAATTGAGAATTAAATTACTACTTTTCCTTACTTAGAACTAAATGCTATGTCCTATTTTACAAATATTGTTTTTATATTAACCTCCTGACACCATTATGACTGTAAGTAGTGATTTCTATGTGCATAAATTTCAACAGATTCGTTATTCTGATAGGAAATCCCTGAAGAACTACTTTTTAGCACTTCGTCAATTAACTTCGTAAAATAATTCGTAACTTATCCAAGACAAGTGCCAGACATGGACAATTTAATCTTTAATTTGCGAGATCGGTTTTAGAATGTGTACTCACAGCCGCCTCAATGCCTAAGTTGCTAAGGAGGTTGTGTCTCGCGTTTGATTGTGGAAACCTTGGTTCAACTGACGACTCTTGCTATTGTGTATTTCAGCACAATTACTGAGTGGTAGGTAGGGTCCCAAAGCCCAGCCGCGCAGTGAAATACCACCCCATTAAGCGATAGACTTCATGAAATAGTTGGGAGAAATCCCTGGCCATCTTTCGGAGCTTGGCTGTTGGACCGATTCAAAAGAAAGTCGTTTTAAATGGTACGTCGATCCAACGTGAGATACTACCCGGCGAATCTTTAATTTCCGTGATGTGGTTGGGAAAACTCTTCGACCATGTTCAGGACGACTATGTTCCTGATGGCCTGGATAAAAGTTGAGATAACACATGGTGGTACGTTTTGAAATAAAGACTTGCGGAAGTGAACTTGTGGGGGCTTAGGAAGTATGTGTTGCGCCAAGACACGGGCATCTGATTCACTTCCTTCCCACTTTTCTATTTTCCGCGTCCATAAAATCGTTCGCGTCACCGTGTTCCTTGGGACGGGATAAAGTCGACTGTTCCTAGGGTCGTAGGAAGGCGTGTCTCTACAAATACCGCCTTCCCTCGTCTGTCCACCTTCTGCTGACAATGTTAATGCGATTGGGAGCAATGAGCGCGAACACGTCGTCCGCGAGCAATGGACTACGGCGATACACCATCGACGAAGGGAGGAAGGAATAAAACGCTTCGGCTAATCGAACACAGGTTTACTTTTATTTGTCCTTTTTGGTTGCTTAACTTCTCTTATTCATAAAAGGTTGCACACAAAATTGATCTACAGAGCTAAATGGTTATACACTGAGGATTAACCTTTTGGGTTCATGGATGACTGCACACAAAATTGTTCTACAAGGTAGAGTGGTTCACTGTTCAATGGTTATGCGTTCCAGATGAACGTACGCTAAATTGTCCTGCACCGAGATTTGACTTTCGCTCGCGACTTCACTCGACCTCATTGAAAGATTAGAATTGACCCGAACCTCAACTTAGGCTGTGATTCTCACACTTTGGGGCACTCCTGTGGTTAAAATTTGCTAGTGTTTGTACGCTTCGGATGACGGTTTTCGACTTCGTTTTGGGAGCCACGGCGGATAAATTGCGACTGACTCATGGAATTGAAAATCCATTGCGTTGTGGTAGTGGCGTCGTAAACTCATTGCCACTTCCTAAGAATTTAGTGGAAGAGTTGCTATGCGTGTGCATATGAGTTTAGTTCCAGCGAATCCTTGCCGTATAAGCTAAGTTGGATTCGTTGGTTGTGTATACCAGGAAATTGAAATTGCTTGGGTGCAAGCAAGGAATATCGTTTAGATAGAATGTTAACCGAAGTCATTTCGGGGAAATGTATGCCGTGTGACAGTATTTTGGTCTCTGCAACAGAAAATTAAATCTAATTTATTTATTTTACCTGTAATTTTGGAATACAATGGTCAGGAATGTACAGTGTTCCCGCTCTCGGCCAGATTAGTCCTTTCAATGGTGAATGATTTAGTTAGAATCCATAGATCATATTTTGAAGCTCCTCTATTTCCATGGGCACCATTGAAACAATTTGATATTTTAGAAACAGCTCTCCAGGTCAGTGATCAGCATTTAATTGCAAATAGATGTTCGTGACACTGTACAAAAAATTATAGTTGATTGGTTTTGCACGTTCACACTCTGGTCATATCTGAGTTAGGATTTATATGAAGGGTAAATTTTGCCGACTGAATCAATTGAAAGAATCTGACACTGAGAAGTTTAAGTAATTATGAGATATATTTAAAAGTCTTCAAACAATTTTAACACTTTTGGGAATCTAGTGTGGTTTTGAAAACATTCCTTTTACTTTTTTAATTTTCTAGTTTTCCTTTTTATTTTTAAGCCAAAAAAAGGCACGGGTTTCTTTTCTTTCCTTGCTCTCAAAATTCTGCACCGGGCCGACCAACAACCGTACTCTTTGCTGCTCTTTTTCAATCGAATCGAAAACGGAATTGCAAAACCGTATATCAAAAAACATTCACCTGTTCTCTCTTTCGCTCCCCATTCACGTCCACTTCGAAAACCGAATTCGAACTCGAAGAGCTGCACGATCCACACCCGAATCGGGGCGTGTTCGAAAACTCACTTGTGGATCGTGCAACTCCTCCACCACCTTACCATCAGACCACTTTAAAACAAATTATATTAAAATTACCAATTATCGAATGATGGTGGTGGCGGAAACCGCACGCAACAGCTGCTTGGTTGGCTGTTAATGTTCCGTTGAGGATTTGGATATGCACTTTGTTAAGGCGTATGGAATTCGGGGAAATGTGTGCGGCTTGGTATACTTGCTAATGTTCCGTTGAGGATTTGGATATGCGTTTGTTATGGCATACGAATTTCGGGGAAATGTGGATTGCTTGGTTGCGTTGAGGAAATATAGATAATTGACCGAAGCAATTTTGGGGAAATGAATGCCGGGATGATTAGAATATATTCGGTTGAATTATATTCTGTTGGAGGTTTGGAGGTTTTCGTTGCGGGTTGGTGAGATGTATGCTGTTGCGGATCGGGTTTTTGCATGTTTGCAGGTTAGGGTTGTGGGTTGGTTCTCCGTGTGACGTAGAGAACCCCCACAAACGAATGCTCTATTCGGATCCACCACCCCCCCCCCCCCTGGGGTCTTTGTCAGGGAGATAAACCGAACTATAAACAATCCTCCGGCTCCTCGATAGTATAGTGGTTAGTATACCCGCCTGTCACGCGGGAGACCGTGGTTCGATTCCCCGCCGGGGAACCTCTGGCGCAAGACTAATGACCTTGCCCGGAAAAAACAAATCATTATGGAAAATTTAACAAGTCTCAGGACTTGCTAAATAAGGCCAAGACCGGTTTCCGGTTGTAGTGCCGATGGTGATGATGATAAACAATCCTTCGCGTTATCGGGCCCGGCCGTTAAACGCTGTCAACGTTCAACTAGTAACAGCATTTTATAGCATTTTAAGCAGGGCAAATTAAACGGGAAGCAATTATTGAAAAATGAAAATAACATGTGATAGGCAAATAGCCTCAAAATGGGTTATACATTCTGATAGAGGAAAATGCATCGTCTGCATTAATTCCCCAATAACTTGGTATAAAAAGAGTGGTTGCGAATGGGCAAAGTTGCCAGTGGTGAACTAATCTAACAAGAGGTTGCGGCCTTAGCGTTCGTACAGCAGACCTCTTGTTTAGATTAGTCGCAGTGTGTAAGAACCAAGCAAGAAGGGTGCGGCCCAGTGCGTAAGAACAGCGGGCCTTTTTGCTACTCGATAAAGTCACTAACAGTGTAAATTTAAAACGTATAAGGGATGGAAATTCCCAATTTAACTCAAAAATAAAGGTTCACGTAAACAGTTAAATAAGAAGTGTTTTCTTTAATTAAACAAAAGAGGGAAGCCAGTCAATTTTATCAGCAGCCCAACAATCGTGTAACCACTGAACCGGAAGCCAGTTAATTTTATCAGCAGCGCAAGGATCGCGTAACCACTGAACCGGAAGCCAGTCAATTTTATCAGCAGCCCAGGGATCGATTCAACTCACACAGGGTGCCAGCTACGTAAGTCATCTTCATCATCGGCACTACAATCGGGAGCCGGTCTTGGCCTTATTTAGCAAGTCATGAGGCTTGTTAAATTTTCCATAATGATTTTGTTTTCCGGGCAAGGTTATTAGTCTTGTGCCAGAGGCTCCCCGACGGGGAATCGAACTCCGGTCTCCCGCGTGAAGTGCGTAAGTAGTATCATATATAACAATTGATAAAATATAACGGTTGTAACCAAACAATACAACAGCTAGGATAACAAAAATAGTAATAACATATACAAGCACATTCACGATAACGAAATATGAAATTTCAATATCGGAGATCTGCTCTCTGGTGTTACATAGGCATCGGCTTCACCAATACGAGAGACACGCCGTCTACCAATATTTGCAAAGAGAGAAACTTGGGATCCTACCCCTAACCGAGATTTAGGTTGACACGTCAACGGACTCGACATATTATCTTCGTTGCCTAGGATACGACTTACGTTCGATATTTCATTTTAAGTATGTAGTATACGTTTTCATCCGATCCGATAAGGTTTTCTAAAGGGAAGAATCATTAGAAACCAATACCTTAGACGTCATTTGTATGACAATCGTGCTGAGAGTTCTGTCGAATTTATTTGTTGTCTCTACCGCTCCCGGATGACGATCGAACAGCGGTACTTTTCGAATATCTTTCACAGACCAATCAACCACCAAGCTTTCGGGATTGTTGTTCTTCACGGGTATTAGTACATTCTAACAGAACCGACGAAACTGAGAGGCTACCTGAAGCGTTCAATGTTAGCCGCGTAGTGGTCCTAAATTACTACTTTCAGTCAATCCGCCATTACTATAAAAAACTTATCAACCATATCCTAATATCCTACCCCTATCCATAACCCCAAGCAATATCCAAAATTGAATCGTATGCGCGACAAATTGCACCAAATGTTCGTTTGTCGCACATTGATTCAATTCGCAATAAACCCAACATCATGAAATGCTTATTTTCAAATGCATTCCATGATTTAGCCTTCCGGGAATTTTTTCAAACAAATTCCCATGTCCTTCCTGGAACCCCAATCCAATTGAAGCACACACAAAATCTTGTTTGTGCTCCTTGGAATTTTTATACACTTTTTAGCAAATCTCTGTAGATACAGGGTTCAAAAGGGCGGCGCATTTTGGATCCATCATCAGTCAACCATGCCCACAACTTGGGGTACTTTCCTCAACCTTGAAAGCATGCTGTTGTTTGTCCAATAGTAAAAGTAGGAAAATCACGCCCCATTTCGCTCCTCACTTGCATCAGCAAAATATATGAAAAATGCATATACGAAAATCTAATAACTAGGTATGCATTAAAAAATGCGGGGAAAAAAATAAATTAATGAAAAAAGAAAAGAATAATAACAAAAATATGGGATATCATAGACACATATACATAAGAAAATAAAATTAATTGTTGCTATAACAATTAAAGACAAAATAATTTACGAAAACAGTCTTAACTTAAAACACCAAATATCAGCTAAATATAGAATACATACAAAAAAAAATGGAAAAGCAGCATAAAACATAATTTCAATATTAACTACAACTAGCAATTTCTAATTATCCTTAGCTGAGGAGTGAAACTCAATTTAATACAAGACATCCTCCTATAACAGGAGACATTAGCAATTTTAATTAAAAATCCTGGCGAAATTAGTTTAAAAACTCGGAAACAGTTTTAGAGTACCCGTACTTGTGCCGAAGACCAATCTACAGACGCTGTCCTTCCACGTGCCTGTATCGTGCGCTTTGCAACAACGAAAAACATCTTAATTGGTGTGAGGGTGTCTGGCAAACGACGGGAACAATAAGTGAATTACTATGCATTTACAATATAAAAAGTTTTCCTTGTTCGGTTTCCACGTTCGCCTGTCGAATTCTTACTTAGGAACTGTTTCCACTTGGTGAGGGGAAGATCCCTCCGGATTCGATTTCATAAAAAGCGGAAGTGAAATAAATCATTGTAACAAGAAAATAATAAAAAAAAGGACAAAAAAAAGAAAACGCAGCCATAAAACTGTTGTTCATACTACCTCATGCCTGGTAGACGCACAGCTCAGATTGA